>BSBK01008166.1:0-505000 GCA_027943335.1 Chamaecyparis obtusa | reverse complement strand
CAAGGCATGTGATAAATTTATTTATAATGTTTACTCTTACTATATCAACAAGAGTTAATGGCTTTTTGTACACCTCCTAAGCACTCTCATGAAATGTAGATGCTCCATGAGTGTTGTAGCCCTTGAAGTATGTGTCTCTTGTATCCTCCTCATCAACAACATGTAACTCATATGTATCAGAATTAGTAAGTGATCTAAGGCACATATTCTTGCATATAATGCAAATATGAGGCTCACATACATGGTGAACTCCGATGAGATGTCGATGTGCTAGCATCATCCACACCAAGAGGCAACACTAACCTGGTCTGCATGATCAACTGATCATTCTATAAATGAATGGCCCTAATAGTTTATGTGACAGCCTTTGCAATGATATCGGGATGCTGAACTGGAGGAAGGGGTGTGACATCAGTGGGGAGGACAAAGGTAGTGGCCTTTTTGCACTGGGAAGATGGCCTAGTCATATGATCTCCTCCACCTAAGCCCATGTTGGGCCTCATACTCCAATAATCAACATGGTGACCAAGCACAAACTTAGCATACAATTTTTTTATGAAATAAAATGGGACCTCCAAATTGCTATGGGATGGTTTATCAGAAACCATCCACCAGTGATCCCAAAAGTTGTGCGCATTGCTTCATTTGTGTACCATTTTATTGATAATTTTGGTTTTTTGGGGTCAACTAGTATTCTGATTTTAGGATCGACAAAAAGGTCAGCTATATCTTCCTTACTTATATTATGGGCTGCAATCCCATCATGGTCAAGCCCATCATCAAATTGGGTGTGCATATCATCATGCCAATGAAGAGCAACATTATGTTGCTACGTGAGTGTGTCAATATTTTTAACAATTATATTTAGTGTGGTAAGCATGGGACCTAATATATGTATATTTTGATATGTGTTTTGGAAACCTCATATTGTATTCAAATTTTCTTGTATCAAATCTTGTAAAGATTTAGGGTTTAGATACGGGGGATTGTTTTCAGGAATCATTATTTGGTACGGGAGGGTTATTTTCTTCATTGTTGTTAGCCATGCTTGATTAATAAAAAAAAAATCTAAATTTCAATCTGATTTCATATATTATTACAAATATAAATACAAAACCCTATTTCAACAAAAAAAGCTACATTTAGCATGAAAATGAAATAAAATAATAAAAATATACAAATAATTTACTTATTGAATATGCTAGGGAGTCAAATTTGTTGTTGCCAAAATTAGATACCCGAAAATATATCAGGTATATGATATATCAAGCCATTTTAGCAAGAAAAAATGCGGAAAGAAATGAAGAAAAGGGCTCGCGGGTTTCAGATTATGCCACAGTTATCGGGTACCTAATATCATATCGGGTACCTGATTAGACCTGTGCTTTAGTGTCAAGTTTGCCAAGGTGTACACACACTTAGGCCTACTAAAAAGTCAACAAGCATTTTTCATGCACTTTTGGACGAGTGGAAAGTGAATATTTTTTCACATCTCCACTTTTGGCCCCTCATGATCTTGCACATACCCAAAAGCAAGGTCTGTTCTCCCACTCCAGTACCAAGCTCCTCTATCTCTGCATGTTCAAATGAATGAAATTAGGGTTCCACACACTTAAAGAGGCCCCAACCCTAATTTTGAATTAGGGTTTGGGAGCTAATAAAATATTCTTTATTGTTCCTGGTAAGAGATGTAATATATGTATGTTTTCATTTATTAGCATAATCATTGTTATTTATTCTCATAAAACAACCATAGTAGTATTTGAGATTAAGAGATGGTTTTTTTTGTGATCTCTGGATTTTAGTAAATAAGTTAAGTTTTAGGACTCTATTGTTTTATTTACTTTCTTTCAAAAAAATATATATATTAGGAAAGTTCATGAAAATTAGATTATTAGGAAAATTATGATGGTTGAACCAATGACATGCATAATAGTTATAGAGTTAATGATGTTACAATCTAAATGTTTTATTTGCATTTTTAATTTATGAAATATATGTCATTTTGAAATAATCATTATTTTAGTTTTCTTTTTATTTTAATTTAGATTAAGAAATTCTTCTAAATAAATTCAATAGATTAAGTATTTAATGCACTATGTTAAGTTTGTTTAAATAAATAATAGAGGTTTTGAATAGGGAAGTAATGTCACTTATTACGTTTTCTTTTAGCCTATCATTATGTTGTAAATGGAATATTTGGGAAGTAGAGCATGGATGATTAACCTTTTTAATTAATTATGTAGCTAGATTTTTTTAATATAATATTAAGTATAATATTAAAAAATATATATATATATTTGTATATGTTATTAATTTTATTATTATTTATTTTGAGTTAGAGAACACAGTTATAATGGTATTAGCAGAAATATTATTCATATGGTTATATCTCAAAAGTATCTTACATTGACTAAATATTAATCTTTTAAGATTCTTAGGGATAAACCTAATTGATCTCAACTCAAAACCTTCTTCTGATTTAATTCATTCTTATAGGTTTCTAGAGTTATACCATATTAACCTAAGAACTAACTCAAAATATTTAGGGGATTGTTTTCTATTTTATAACCATTCTTTCCCTTGTCGCCTAATGTCTTCCACCATGAAGGGGACAGAGGCACGCCAGTGCATGCCTTATGATCTCTTATGTGACATTGGTGACCAGCCCAAGCGAGCTAACATTCCCCTACCTTCACATTGATGGGCATTGGGTGTAACCTAGATGTCCTTTGTGTTCATCTAGTGCTTCAAAAAAAAAAATTGTTGTGTTTTTTGTCCGATAATTTTGGGCATTACATTCTGGTATCAGAGCGTAGTTTCTACTCTAGGAACCTTTTAACCCATTATGTTTTCCAAACTTACCATTGTTTTGTCCTTAGTGTAGGATCCCTCGAGTCATGCGTAGTGCTTGCTGACATGGGCGGAGACATAGAGGTGGTCATGTGTTAGTAGAGGGAGATGAGGGAGCAATTGAGGGACCTGATGATGAGCAGAGGCCTCTCCTTCATCACCACCTAATCCCAATCAGGATATCCTTAATGCATTATAGAATGTGGCCGGTATTATTATGGACAGATTACCTCTGGGATGCCAGTAGGAAGAGATCTAAGAGTGGAGTAGGAGTCCCCCTCCTAGATGAGTAGCGGAGTAGGTAGTTCATGAGGGTGAGTTGTGCACATGCTAGAGCCACCACTAGGTTTAGTGCTGAGAGCACCTCATGACATAGGGGACCTAATCAGAGACCTTATTAAACTACAACCATCACCCTTTTTAGGATCCATGATATGGAAAGAGGTAGAGGTTTGTATTTTAAGCTCAAGCATTGCTTTGGGTTGTGTTCTTATGAGAGCAACCTTAAGGCATGCTTTGTGAGTACACATGTTAAGAGTCATCTTACCATGGACACCCTCACATGGGAGATCTTCTTGGAGAGATTCTGAGCCTGATATATGTCAGAGTATTTCAGATAGCATCACATCAATGAGTTTCATGACCTACAATAGAAAGGCTTGTCAGCAGCCCAATACAACAACAAGTTTCTCAAACTCCTTTATGTGGACTACATGAAGGATGAGAAACTCCAGGTCAACTACTTTATCAAGGGGTTGAACTATGTCATAGTTGATAGAGTTCGGATGATACCCGCATGAGATTTATGTGATATAATTGAGAGGACCATGGTCATAGAGGAGATCCATAACATATCTCATGATGCCCAGGGATCGGTCACAGAACTGAAATGCCACATTTGAATCTTCTAGTTTCTAGAAGTCTCATTGGAAGGGAACCAAAAGAACTCATTAGGATCATCTAGGGCACCTCAGTAGTAGTAGCAGCAGCCATAGTAGTCTTAGCAAAACTAGAAATAGAAATCTTCTCAGGGAAAACATGGCTCTAAGCCCAAGTAGTGGCACTCACAGGGATCTCGGTGGGATCAGAGGGGACAGTCTCAGGCATCATCCAGAGGTGGATTCAGTGGGTCTAGTGCTACAGGAGGACAATAGTAGTCTAGGCCTTAGGGGATACAACTACAGGCTAGAGGACCATGCTACACATGTGGTGCCATGGGGCACATAGCTAGGGATTGTCCTACAAGTTGTCCAGCTGGTAGTCAGAGAGTGATAGCTTCTAAGCCTACTATAGGAGACATGGGTAGAGCTCACAAAGTATTTACAATGGTTGATAACCTCTAGCCTAAGCACTAGGCCGTAGTCATTAAGGTTGCAGGATTGATCAGAGGTAGCACTATTTCTATCCTTTTTTATTCTAGAGCCCCTAACTCTTTTATTTCACCTTTCATAGTGGAGTAATGCGAGCTAGTGGCAACTAGGTAGGATGTTAGTTGGGAGGTTGTGTTAGCCTCATGAGCTAGGGTATCTGTTATTTCCTTGGTGAGAGGTGCTAGTTGTAGATTAGAGACTTTACCACCTTAGTTGACCTTCCTGTCACACCACTTGGATCCTATGATGTCATTCTCAGCATGGATTGGCTCTATTCCCATAGAGCCAAGATGGATTGCAGATAGAGGATAGTGGAGTGTTTATATGATGATGGGGTGACCTCAGTTATTGCAAGAGTTCAGAGACCTATATCCCTTTGTATGATTTCCACTATGTAGCTTAAGTGGTGCATGTAGAAGGGATGTCAGTTATATGCTATCACTATCAGTGATAGAGAGGAGGAGGTAGAGAAGAAGACTTATCTTGATGACCACCCTATTTTATAGGATTTTTCTGATATTTTTCCATCATAGTTACCTGGTATGCCACCACCTAGAGAAGTGGACTTTCATATAGATCTTGTGCCAGGAGAAGAGCCCCATTTCTAGAACACACTATAGGATGACTACACATGAGCTCAGTGAGCTCAAGATTCAGTTGGAGGAGCTCTTGGAGAAATGGCACATTCATCCTAGTGTATCTCCATGGGGTGCACCCATCATCTTCATTAAGAAGAAGGATGTATCTCTTAGGTTGTGCATGGATTACTGACAACTAAACAAGGTGACCATCAAGAATCAGTATCCCCTTCCTAGGATTGATGACTTATTTGATCAGCTTTAGGGAGCCTGAGTGTTCTCAAAGATAGACTTAAATTTGGGGGTATCATCAGTTGAAGATCATGGATAGTGACCTCCACAAGACTACTTTTCACACATGATATATGCATTATGAGTTCACTGTGGTATCTTTTGGACTCACAAATGCTCCATCTATATTCATGAGCCTCATGAATGGAGTATTTAGTTCATTTTTAGAAAAATTTGTGGTGATATTCTTAGATGACATATTGATATACTCTCAAGATGAGCACGAGCATGAGGAGCATTTGAGACAGGTCTTGTAGTGCTTGAGATATAATCAGTTGTACAATAGCTTGCCAAAGTGTACATTCTTTAGGATAGAGGTTCACTATTTAGGCCATGTGATATCAGGAGATGGGATCTCAGTTGACCCATCTTAGATTAGGGCGATTATGAATTGGTCAGCACCTACTACTGTGACAGAGGTTAGGAGCTTCATGGGCCTTGTAGGCTATTATAGATGTTTTTTTGAGGGTTTCTCTAGAGTGGCCCATCCCATCACTTCCCTTCAAAGGAAAGGGAAGAAGTTTGAGTGGATAGAGAGGTGTGAGAGATCTTTTTAGGAGCTTAAGAGAGCACTTACTAGTGCACCTATACTTGTGGTACCTGATCCTTCAAAAAATTTTGTGGTATGCATAGATGCATCTTTAGATGGGATTGGAGTAGTACTGATGCAGGATGGTTGGGCTATTTCCTATGAGTCCAAGAAGCTCAAGACTCATGAGCTTAACTATCCTACCCATGAACTTGAACTAGTAGTAGTGGTGCATGCTTTGATGAGATGGTCACATTTCTTATTGGGCCACCAATTTTAGCTTCACTCAGATCATCAGAGTCTCCAATACATATTCACTCAGGCGAATCTCAATGCTAGATAGAGGAGATGGATGGAGTTTCTATGTGAGTATGATTTTGACATTCACTACATCAAGGGTAAGGAGAATGTGGTAGTAGATTCCTTGAGTAGGAAACATCATGAGCTCTCAACTATGACTACTAGTATAGATTTGAGAGGGCACATACTACAACACTTATAGGAGTATGCCTTTTATTCAGAGGTTAGACAGATGGTTGAGGACCAGAGACCCCTGGAGGGGAAGTTCATAGGTTATACCCTAGAGTTTGATGTCCTTCTTCACCATAGAGGATGCATTTATGTACCTTCTTCCAGTGGGTTTTGAGACTTCATCATCCTTGAGGCTGATAGAGCTCCTTATGCAGTGCACTCCAGAGTCAAGAAGTTACATGTAAATTTGAGACAGCTTTATCATTGGCCAGGTTGTAGGACACACATTGCTGAGATAGTGGCTAGATGCTTAGAGTATCAGTGGGTTAAGGTGGAGCACCATCATCCAAGTGGACTTCTTCAGCCACATGAGATACCGAAGTGAAAGTGGGACATTATATCCATGGGTTTTATAGTTTGTCTTCCTATGTTATCTCTTTTCCATGATGCCATTATGGTGACGATGGATAGGTTGACTAAGGTAGCCCACTTCTCACCCGTAGATGCTACTTTCAAAGAACCTATAGTGACACTGGTATTTTTGAGAGATATTGTTAGAATCCATGGCATTCCACACATGATCATATTAGATAGGGACTCACTCTTTACTTCATCTTTTTGGAGAGAGCTTAAGACCACTTCTAGCACCAGGCTCAATTTCAGCACAACATATCACCCAGAGATAGATGGTCAAACTAAGAGGGTTAATTAGGTATTAGAGGACATGCTATGCATGTATGTGATGGATCATTAGGTTATGTGGGAGGAGTACCTTTATTTGGTCAAGTTCTCCTATAATAATGGGCATCATTCATCTTTGGGTATGCCTCCATATCAGGCCTTGTATGGCAGACCTTGTAGGATGCCATTGAGCTGGGCTAGGATTGAGGATAGAGTTTCCATTGGTCCAAATTTGCTTAGACAGATGGAGCAGTAGGTAGATCTGATGAAGAAGCTTCTTAGAGAGGCCCAGGATTGACATAAGAAGTATGAAAATGCTAGGAGGATTGATAGAGAGTATATGATTGGAGATAGAGTCTTTTTGAGAGTGCGGCCGCATAAGAGCCCAATCCATTTTGGAAAGGGTTCTCAGCTAGCCCCTCACTTTTTCAGACCTTTTGAGATTTTGGAGAGGATAGGCCTAGTAGCATACCATTTAGGTTTTCCACCTAGCCTATCGTGCATCCACGATGTCTTTCATGTGTCTGTTTTGAGGAAGTATATATATGATGAGTATCATATTATTGATTAGGATGCTTTATAGGTAGATTCAGATGGGAAACTAGCTTTGGAGCCAATACATATTCTAGCTCATAGGACCCTGGCCCTTTGAGGTTGAGAGCTAGACCAAATTAGGGCCTAGTGGGATTGCTATGATTAGGTCACAACATCTTGGGAGGAGATAGCACAGATGAGAGATCAATACCCCAATATTTTTTATGAACTCCAGGAGGAAGTTCACACCTAGGGGGGGAGGATGTGAGGTCCTACCCTGACCCATCTTAGCTCAACATTTATTTTGACATTTGATTCATCAGGATGATACTTTGAGGAGAGACATTTGACCTATTTTGGATTACGTATTCTATCATTAGATCTTATGAGATGATTTTTATAGATTTATATGATGATGATGATAGTCATACTCTTTATATGCTCGGTTTGGTTCCATGCTTATTTATGATATATGAATTCTACATTCTGCATTTGTTACGTTATCTTTTAGAATAGTAAATATTGGTGGTATCATGGTTCTATGATTAGTTTAGGAATAGAATTGATATTTCGATGCTTGAAGAATTAAGGTATGATGTGGATTATGTAATGATTCATGAAATGTAGTTATTTATAATTGTCAAGTTCAGATGTTATTACTTCATTTTCAATGATTATTAATGCAAATATTTTATGATGTACTGACATCAAATTGAGTGTGCAAGAATACGGCCATGGTTGTAAATTTGAGGAAACAAGAATGGATCTAAGTGCAATCAGTTTGAAAGCAAGGTTAGTTCCAAGAAGAAAATGACCTCATTGTAATGTTATTTAATTCATAAATGTGATGCATGTGTGTATGTGGTTGATAATATTTGTAAATGCATGTTTGAAAGTAAGTTTTATTTTGTGAAAATATAAATGTAATTTGTCCACTAAGCATGCCAAGTGTGTTATGTGATGTGTACTAATGGGAGGTGTCACTTGACACCATTGTGATGATATGCCATGCTTGAGTGGAATATGGACCCCACCCTCTCCTTAGTTGGTCTTGAGTATTCCTAGGCTAGGTAGGTGGTTTAAGGAACCAAGATTTATGTTATCAATACTCCATTTTCGGATGCAAGTTTAACTAGGGTTTTTGAAAGATTTTGTGGAGTCACAGGGTGTAGTTTAGGTTGGGTTTTGGTGCCCCAAGTCTAGTACATGAATTAGGGGGCCTATTTCTTCTATTTCCACTTCCCTAGGGCACCATTTTGTCTCTCTAAATGGGCCATCTTTGGTATAAACGAAAATAGGAATGTTCTCTATGTTGCCTCACTTTCCCATGTGTTGAATTTCATCCCAATACTATAGCAAGGGAAAGGGTCATTTTGTCTTGGATCTAGAAACCTAATTTGTTTTGGGAAGATGGAATGAGAGAGGAATTTTGGAATATCTTTAGGGGAGAGGGACTTAGGAAAAGAACACACTTGATCATCTTGTGCATGCTAGAATATTGGAGTGAGAGGAGGACTAGAGAGCTTTTGGGCTAGTAGATTTGGGAAGGGAAGCAAGCTTGGAGTCAAGAGGAGCTCTTCTTCAACCTTTTCAAATTTTGTCATTGCTTAGGAGAAGGTTGGTGGATCCTATCATGTAATTTTTTAGTAATTGAATTGAAAAGATGAACTTATGTGAAATGTAAAAATTGTAGTAACTAGTGTGTGAATCTTGTATTTGAGTGGTTTCATTGTGAGTTTTTTACTTCAATCTTGTTTGTCTTCTTGATTTGATTCATGTTTAAGGGTGTGCAAGTTCACTCCTCATCCTTGGGAGGATTTGAGGAGGACTTTGGGTGAAGGGCCTAGTTGGGAATTCTTTATGTATGGGAATTTGGATGTATGGGCATCCTTGAGGGCCTTCTTATGTTTTTTATGGGGGTCATTAGAGATGTGTTGTTGCTCATGGGTTGAGTTATATGTTTGGAAGGGCCTTGTGAAGGCTAATGATCAATATTAAGGTACTTGTTTTGAGATAAGATAGGTTTCTCCCTATGAGAAGTTTCCACCTTCACCCATCTATGGATTCAATCTTTGGAATCATTTGTGAAAGCTTGGGAAGGGAGTCATATGTGCTTGATTTGTTTCTAAAATGTGGTATGTATGTTTATGTTTTGTGGTGTTTGTTTGTAACCCATCCTATTCTTGTTTCCCCTAGCTCAAGGGTGGCCATGAAATGGCCTAGTCTGGGATGTGAGCCTCCATGGCCATGTGGAAGAAGTCTTTTGTTGTAGGTTATGTTTGCATGGAGTGAAGTTAGAGCCCAAGTTATGAGTCATGCCATGATAAGGGTATTGATGTTATTCATACCTATACTACTAGCAAAGATAAAGGACAAATAGCAGAATCAAGTCCAAATCAAGCATCTATTTCAAATCAAGTGATTCTAAATGATGTGCCAAGCATACAAATAGAGATAAAGTAATGGATAGGTGAAATCTGCATGCCTTCATGGAGACCTGCTATGGAAGAATCAAATGTTAGGTTTAATCAACGTGACTTTTATCTAGCATAAACTATTGAGGACTCTAGCGAGGAGGACTTTGACCCTACTTCTCTAGAATACATAAAAGAAGAGAATATCATAGACTTAAATGATACAATTTATGACCAATAAAAATTTTTTTTTGCCTTAAATCCTATCAAACCTAGCTAAAGCATTGATCCCTTAACCCTCATATACCCCGACCTAATCGAGTGGGATTCCATCTAGCTAACTTACCTCCCAATCTTTTTGAATGACAACGTGGTGTCCCAATACCTCAATGTGGTTGAACCTTCTTCTACTAGGGAATATCATGAGGAGATGATAAAGGGGAGTATCCAAACTTTCAATCCATCAAAAAATGAAAAAAAAAAAAAAGTAAAAAAGGAAAATTATCTAGTGTTGAAAACCACAATGTGGCAGCATTTGATAGAAAAGAAAAAGAAAAAGAAATAAAGGATGTTTCCAACGATGAAAACCCAATTGAGGCACCCAAGGAAGGAAGTTTGGACACTTTACCAAAACATTATGAAGAAAGATCTCCAATTCTAATTGAGCTAGCATATGTGCAGGATCATGGTATGCCAAAAAGTGGTGATGTGAAAAAGAAGTCCTGATTGATAGACTCTTTGAAAAATAACTATAACTTTAAAACAATATAAATTTTTATAAATCTGAAATATACATCACATTCTATGCTTCACCTAATACAATAATAATAAATAATTATGTTAA
This sequence comes from Chamaecyparis obtusa, assembly GCA_027943335.1. Classification (NCBI taxonomy): domain Eukaryota; kingdom Viridiplantae; phylum Streptophyta; class Pinopsida; order Cupressales; family Cupressaceae; genus Chamaecyparis; species Chamaecyparis obtusa. The sequence goes on along the minus strand of BSBK01008166.1, from coordinate 494,435 downwards.
TTTGATGAAGTTTAGACTAAGTTAAGGTGGTCAGACACAAGAGTTTTTAGATTGAAGAAAAATTGTAGAAAAAAAATCATAATTAATTATTTACTTCAAAAAAAATACAAAAAAATATACATCACATCCATACATGAGTCTACTACTTTTATCTATAATCTCATAAAAAAAAATTATCATTTGATTTTTTTTAATGTGGTTAGACAGACACGTACTTGTTATCTTTCTAGTCCTAATTGATATAATTATTGAAAAATAGCTATAACTTTCAAACTGTATAACATTATTGAAATCTAAAACATGTATCACATTCTATGATTTTCCTACTACAAGAAAAAAAAAAATTCAATTTGTTAAAGTTTAGACTAAGTTAACGTGGTCAGACATGAGAGTTTTTGTATTCTGGAAATGTTGTAGAATAAAAATCATAATTAATTATTTACTTAGAAATAAAATACAAAAAAATATGTGTCACATCCATACATGAGTCTACTACTTATATTTAGAATCTTGTAAAAAATTTTATCATTTTATTGTGTTTAAGGTGGTCAAACATACACCTACTTCTTATTTTTTCCTAAAATTTCCATACTACTACATTGAAATTTGAAATTTTCAACATATAGAATAATTATTTTTAAAAAATGCCTAGTATCTTAGAAACTAAGTTCAATTTTATACATATTATCTTCTTACATATTTTTGATATAATATTTATAACTTGTTCAATTTTTTATGTCAACTTGCCTAAACTTGATTTTCTGAATTTTAATTGCCACTTAAGGGCCTAGTTTGGCATACCATCATCCTAAAAATACCCATCAATAGAAAAGATAAACATTGGGATAGATTTTGAGCTGAAGATAATACATTTAGTTGCATCATTATCAAGCAAAGAGAGAAAGGAATCCATAATTTTTTTTGAAGAAAAGCAAGTAAACTTCACATGGTCTTATGATGATATGTCGGGCCTAGATCCAAACTTAATCATACACCATTTGAATATTAAAGAAGGAGCCAAACCAGTCAAGTAGAAGTTAAGAAATATGCACCCACATATAGCCTTATTAGTCAAAGTTGAATTCAAAAAATTTCTCAAAGTGGGATTTATCAGAGCCATTGATTATGCACAATGGATTTCGAACATAGTACTAGTTTCAAAAGCTAATAAATCCTTCAGAATCTGGATGGATTTTAGAGACTTAAACTTGGCATATCCCAAGGATGACTTACCTCTTCCAAGCATAGACGCAATTGTGGACTTGACAATAGGACATTCTATGTTCTCACTCATGGATGGTTTTAGTGGCTATAACCAAATCAAGATAGCACCAAAAGACCAATATAAAATAGCTTTTACATGTGCATGGGGTACATTTTGTTGGAACGTAATGCCTTTCGGGTCAAAAAATGCTGGAGTGACCTATCAATGGGAAATGACTACTATCTTTCATGACATGATGCATAAGTTCATGGAGGACTATGTAGATGATATATTAGCCAAATCTCATTCCAAAGAGGAATATCTACCAATTTTAGAAAAGATCTTTTCTAGATTAGAACAATTCAAAGTGAGACTCAATCCAAAAAAATGTGCATTTGGAGTCCAATAAAAAAAATTGCTAGGCTATATTGTATCGAAAAAAGGCATAGAAGTTGATCCCACTAAAGTAAAGGCCATTATGGAGATGGAAGCACCTAGAAACATAAGCCAGATGAGATCATTACAAGGGAGAATTCAGTCAATCAAGAGATTCATAGCCCAACTAGTGGAAAAATGTCATAACTTCACCCAACTTCTCCACAAAGATACAATTTTCAAAGGGGATGAGAAGTGTGAGGAATATTTTAATATGCTAAAGAAGTACCTCATGAATCCTCCAATCTTGATGCCACCAATAAGAGGAAAACCCCTAATCTTATACATTTAAGAAACCAAGCATTCATTGGAGGTACTTTTGGCACAAGAGGATGAAATAGGAAAAGAGAAGGCTATCTACTACATAAGTAGAACTCTTGTAAAATACGAGCTGAACTACACATTCATTGGAAGGGCTATCTATCTATCATAGCTTCACAAAAACTATGCCATTATATGTTCTCTCACAAGATAAGGCTAAATGGAAGGCTAGCCAAATGGGCTATGATAGATCCTCTAAAATAGATCCTCTAAAATATCTACTTAGCAAAAACAAAAAGTGGAAGGCTAGCCAAATGGGTTATGATATTGAGTGAATTTGACATTGAGTATGTGGATCACAAATCAATTAAAAGGCAAGTCATTGTAGACCAACTAGCAGAATCACCACTTCAAGATGATCACCCAATCCAAGTGGAATTTCCAGATTCTAAGATAGTGAATATAGAAGAAAAAACATGGAAGCTATATTTTTATGGCTCATACATCCAACATGGCTCAGGAGCAGGGATACTATTGATAACCCTTCAAGGGTCTACAATCCCAAAGTCTTACAAATTTCTATTTTCATGCACCATCAATATAGTAGAATACAAAGCCCTAGTCATCAGCATAAAGCTAGCTTTGGAATGGAAAGTGACATAACTAAAAGTTTATGGAGACTCCCAGCTAGTCATTAATCAAATTAATGATGAATACCAAACAAAAGATGACAAGTTGGTACACTAAAAAAGCATGGTGGAAAGTTTTAAAAAATACTTCACTCTGATAACATTTGAGCAAGTGCCATGGGAGAAGAATAGAGCGGCAGATGCAATGGAAACCTGGGCATCACTCTTACAATTACCAGATCAAAGTGCTTGTTATGAATTCCTAGTAGAAGTGACACAACCCACATTTGAACCTACCCATCCTCATACTATTTTATTATTGACCAAAAATGAATCACCTTGGTATGGAGCCATTTACACCTACCTCAAAGACCAAATTTTTCCAGTGGACCAAACCAGAAATCAAAATAAAAACTTCATTCTCCAAGCTATCCAATATACCCTAATCTCCCAAACATTGTATCGAAAGAGTATAGACACAATGCTTCTTAGGTGTTTAGAGAAAGAGGAGTGAGACATGGCCTTGCAAGAAATCCATGAGGGAATTTGTGGGTGACATTCAAATGGACTAACCCTAGCTAAGAAACTTCTTAGGATATGATATTTTTGGCCTACGATGGAGAGAGATGCTTGTCAATTTGAAAAGACTTGTAGAAAATGTCAATTCCATGGGAACCTGATACATGTGCCCCCACAAGGGCTTCATCCAATAACTAAAACTTGGTCATTCTATCAATGGGGTCTATATTTAATAGGAATGATTTATCCACCATCTTCAAATGGTCATAAATTCATTATCACAATAATGGAGTACTTTACCAAATGGGTGGAAGTTTTACTCTTATCAATTGCAACTGGAAAATAGATATCTTTGTTTATCCTAAATCATATAATATGTAGATATGGCATACCTCATGCCATTATAATAGATAATGCAAAGCACTTCAAAAACAAGGACTTAAAAGAGTTATGTACAAAATTTCACATGATCCATCACTCCTCTTTAATTTATTGCCCCAAAGGTAATGGACAAAGAGAAGCAACAAACAAGAATATTCTTAAAATTTTGAAGAGAACGGTTGATAACTCATGCAGAGATTGGCACGTCCAAATAAACCTGACTCTATGGGCTTATAGAACCAGCATTAGGATGCCAAGGGGGGTACACCATTTTCATTAGTCTTTGGAGTAGAAGTTGTCTTACCTTTGGAGGAATAGATTCCATCATTAAGAGTATCACTCCAAGGATTGATAATCGAAGAAGACTATAGGGTTTCTAGGCTACATGAGCTATAATTATTAGATGAGAAACAACAACAATCATTTGAGCACTTAAAGGTATATCAAAATAAAATGTCAAGAAGTTATAACAAACACATCAAATCAAGGACATTCCAAGTAGGTGATCTAGTTTTGTGATAAATTGCAAGAATCAAGAAAAAGAGAAAAGGGAAGCAAACTGGTTAGGACCTTTTGTCATTACCAAGTCTTTTGGCACTGGCACCTACAAACTAGCAGATTTTGACAGAGAAGAGCTACAAGAACCTATCAATAGAATCCATCTAAAGAGGTTCTACACATGAGATAGATGAAAGAGATGGAGAGCATCATATTTAATGTACATAATTAAAAGAGATCTTGAAAATACCAAAAACATTTGAAAAGCAAAAAAGATCAAAAATAATGGAAAATTGACCAGGAACAAAGAAAAAACATTCATATATGATCCTCAAAAGATGTTGTCTTGGTGAAAACCTAGAAAATAGGTACCTTGATGATATGGAAAAAAAAATTGAGAAAAAAATAAAAATACAAAAAAATCAAAAAAGAGAAAAAGTGCCTTGGTGAAAACCTAGCAAATAGGCGCCTTAGTAGCAAAAAAGGAGAAAAGCTTTAAAAATAGAAAAAGAAAGCAAGATTCATTCAACCCATGAAAACCTAGTAAACATGCTCCATTGAAAGTCCAAGTCAGTCGCATACCTAGAAGGTCACCTCTTAAATATTGCTTTCACCAGCATTTGTATATATTGCATAATAAAACCCCATAGTTGCATTTGTATGTACCTAAATATTTTGGTCACCTAATTTGTAAAATTATCCTAAGTCCCACCATCAAAATCATATCAAACTAGGGGCAATCTACTCGAAAGGAGAAAGGATTCATCAAAACAAATATCAGGGTATGTGCAAGATCATTAGGGGGCCAAACTATGCCCTTAAGTGGCAATGAAAATTCAGCAAATTAGGGTTAGTCAACTTGACATGAAAATTTCAACTAGCTGTTAACCTATTATTAAAAAGTTGTAAGAATAGAATCTCCAGAAAATTGAATTTAGTTTCTAAACTACTAGGCCTTTTTTGAAAAAAAGTTAGTATGATTGGTGAAAAGTATAGATTTCAATGCAGCAGTGAAAAAATTTCTGGGAAAAATAAGAAGTAGGTGTATGTCTGACCACCTTAATCATAATCAAATGATAATATTTTATTATAAGATTTTATATATAAGCAGTAGACTCATGCCTGGATGTGACACATATTTTTTTGTAATTTTATTCCCAAAAATTAATTAATTATGAATTTTTTGCTACAACATTTTTAGAATTAAAAAAATCTTGTGTCTGACCACCTTAAATCATTCAAAACTTTACAAAATTCAAAAAAAAAAATCCTTATAGTAGGTGAAGCATAGAATGTGATGCAATTTTTGGATTTCAAAAATGCTATAGCATTTGAAAGTTATAGTCATTTTCAATCAGTATATAAATCAGCACGCTAGAGGTAACTCAATTAGAAAATAACTAATAATTACTTACCGAATTCAAAATTTGATAGCAATTATATTGATAGAAAGCTGATATTCTCCTTAAGATACCCTTTTTGTTTCATCGAATTTGGGTGAAAAAAAATTCATCAGCTACATGGTCGTAGTTTGGAACTCAGAGAATAGGGGAAAAACACATTTTTGAGACATTTCAATAGTTGACCATGTAGGTTTGGTGCACAAAGAAATACCGAGCCTAATCAGGTACCCGAAAAGGCCGATAGAATTTTGATTTTTGACTTTTCCCTCCCCTTTCTCCATCCTATATTAGATTAGATTATATATTATATATCAAAAACTATATATTAGATTATATATTAAATATTATATAGTATCAATTATATATTAAATATTATATAATATACATTTTACATTAAATATTATTTAATATATATTAATATTAAATGTTACATTATATATCATATATTACATATTATTTTATATGTATATAATATATATTAATATGCATTTTACAACTATGTACAAAATCAATCAGTGATTTAAAAAATTCATGGGCGGCCATTGAGGAAGAGAGAGTCAGAAGGTGTGTTTGTGTGTGTGTGTGTGTGTGTGAGTGAGAGAGAGAGAGAGAGAGAGAGAGAGAGAGAGAGAGAGAGAGAGAGAGAGAGAGAGAGAGAGAGAGAGATGAGAGAGAGAGAGAGAGATGAGAGAGAGAGAGAGAGAGAGAGATGAGAGAGAGAGAGAGAGAGAGAGAGAGAGAGAAGGGGATGGGGAGAGAGTAGGAGACAGATAAGGGGATGGGGAGAGAGTAGAAGAGAGAAGGGGAAGGGGAGAGAGAGAGAGAGAGAGAGAGAGAGAGAGAGAGAGAGAGAGAGAGAGAGAGAGAGAGAGAGAGAGAGAGAGAGAGAGAGAGAGAGAGAGAGAGAGAGAGAGAGAGAGAGAGAGAGAGAGATGGGAATGGAATGTGATAGAGTAGGAAAGAGAGAGAGAAGGACAAGGGGAGAGAGTAGGAGAGAGAGAGAGAAGTGGAAGGATAGCCAATTAATTACAATATTAAGCAGTAAGGAGCAAGGAAAATTAAATAATATCACAAAAGGAATTAGAAATCCAAATTCTAATTAGGAGTTTTAAGCAAAGTGAGTAAGGTCCTGGATAGGGACATTATAGATCCACACATTGTTCAGTAGATGCCTCCAATAACCCACATACATGGGAGTAGGTTTGAAGTAAGACTAAAATTGTTTATTGGTTCAAAAATATTACTATGTTGTACTTTTGATTAACATCCAATGATTGGATGTGAAATTCACAAATGGATTATATTACCACTTGTTCTATTTCAAATTCTAGAAAAAATGGATATTTGACATATGTTCATAAATTTTAGTCAACACCATTTTAAAATAGTGTGCATCAGTTTATTCTTACACATTGAGAATATCATCAATAGAAATTGAATTGAAATTGACATAGGTCATAGGAAATAAATGCTCCAGCTATTTGTCGTCTTCTACATTTGAGTTTCTTATTACAAGTAGGAGAAGAATATTACTCTCCAAAAGGTTTTTGGGCAGTAAGACATTTGTACTTCCTCTTCACAAATATTTCTTCCCTCATCAATCTGCCTATTGATACCCATAAAGTGAATCTAGGCATTTCTGCCATGTAATGGGATAAAAAATGGTTTCCTAATTGATACATGTCTAAATTTAATACATGCAAGAACCTTTTCTTAGATATTTCTCACTAACCCTTTACAACAGAAAATGTTTATAAAAACTATCATGTACTTGCATGAGGACATTATATATTAAATAAATCTAGCATTGAAGTAGGTGGAAAGCCACTCAAAAAGTAGTAACTGATAGCTAGTGGGATAATATAGATGCTTTAATAAACCACTATCTTCTTTACTCAAGCAAAATCTAGTTCATCTGCTCGAGTGGGGCATGTTTGGGAACAAACAGTCTCCATTTAAACTCAAGTCTCTAGAAGAAGTTATATTTGTCAGTGGAGAAGATACACCCATTGGATTTACAATAAGTTTATGCTCACTGGAATTTCCATTTCTCTTCAATTGGGATACTCTTTCCAAAATTGCATCTACCCTTTTACCAATTTGGGAAATCAATGGGTCTATGTGTGGACCTCCAAGGTGTTGGTCACCTAAACAAAAAAATTGAGATGAATTAGGAACTTCTCTATGATAGAGATCAGTACCTTGAAAAGATCTCCACTTGTCAGCTGAATTAAAACCTTGGACCATAGATGGCTACCCTTTGTTGTAAAATGAGGAGTGAGACTACCTTGCCAAAGGAGCCAATGAACTTACATTTGAGGGATAATTCCCAACATGAGTAACTTGGTTTCCCAAGTCTCGTAAATGCAAGGCCATTGATGGATAGGCATTTCTAATAGAAATATTTGTGGTGCTAGAATGAAGTGCATGACCAAATTATTTTCTTGCTAAACCAATTTGAGGTTTCATATCACATTGTTGTGTGGATAATTCCACAACACTTGTTACTTGAGCTACTATCAGATGGTGAGTACTCATCATCACCATCTGACATAGGGTCACACGTATATCTTACTTCTTTCCTTTGTCATTTTCCCCTTCCTAGCTCTTCCTCCTTATCTGTAACTTCTGTCATGGGTCCAAGAAGCTCTTCCCACTCTTTCAAATTAACTATGGGATTTGTCTCTTCATCTTGAGTAATTGGCATACCTTGGATGGCAACAAGATAACCATTTTCTTTCTAAATGTCCTTTTCTCTCACATTAATCTCTCTATTAAGAAGATTTTCTATATCTTCCTCTATATATTGAATAGATGTAGCAGCAATCCCATGTTCATCAACAATATTCCTTGCATCATTGAGTAATACATCATGAAATTCCTTAATAGTTTCTATCATGGGTCCAAGAAGCTGTTCCCACTCTTTCCCATTAATATGCAAATATTTTTGTCTGTAATAGTATTTTCTACGTATACTATGATGTTGATCCGATTTGATGCACCTTCACTATTTGATCCATACTTCTCTTTCATTTCACTTGCTTCACTCATTTTGCACATCATAGGCCAAGATTTGATAATGGGCATGACCTTGGTACTGGCGGTGTTCATGATAAATTTTACCTTTTAGCTATTAATTTTGTCATTTTTCTTGTATGATGCTTTTGGATGCAAATTGTGGATATTTTCTGGGAAACTTTTCATTTTTTCCTATAGGATGCCTTAGTATAAATTTTTTGTAGAATCTATGTTAAAGAGTAGGTAAGGATGGCTAAGTTGAGTGCAGCAGAGAAGGAGAGGAATAAATTGAGAGAGTGGAGGTGGAGACTGATAATGAAAAAAATATTTCAGGGCTTGTGAAAATATGGAAATTATAATATTCCTACCTTAGCAGACATTAATGAAGTAATGCATGAAAATAATATGATTCCAAGCATGAGGATGAGTCCCTACAAGGGCGTAGTTATGACTTTTACAAGCGTAATAAACCCTAGCTATGCAGAAATGGAGGCTTTGAAGAATAGTTCACTAGAGGCAGAGAGAGAGAGAGGGTGAGAGGAAAAAGGAGAGAGAAGGGAGAGAGATAGAGAGTCCCCACAACCACTATGGATACATTGGAACCCTCAAGTTTGTCCTAAGGGGCCCTAGGACCCCTTCAGAGACACTTGGGCATTCAAATGTGTGAAAAGTGGTCATGGGGACTTCCTAGGGGTCCTAGTACACCTTATCATTTGTTATGACTCCTAGGAAGTCCCCATGACCACTATGGACACATTGGAATGCTCAAGTGTGTCCTAAGGGATCCTAGGACCCGTTCAGACACACTTGGGCATTCAAATATGTCAAAAGGGGTCATGGGGACTTCCTAAGGGTCCTAGTATGCTTTAACATATGTTAGAACTCTTAGAAATTCCCCGTGACCCCTATGGACACATTGGAATGCTCAAGTGTGTCCTAAGGGATCCTAGGAGCCCTTCAGACATACTTGGGCATTCAAATGTGTTAAAAGGGGTCATGGGGTATTGTTAGGGCTCCTAGTATGCCTTATCACACGTTAGGAACCATAGGAAGTCCTCGTGAACCCTATGGACACATTGGAATGCTTAGTTGTGTCCTAAGGGATCCTAGCACCCCTTCGAACACACTTGGGTATTCAAATGTGTCAAATGGGGTCATGGGGACTTCTTAGGGGTCCTTGTATACCTTATCATGTGCTAGGATCCTTAGGAAGTCCCTGCAACCCCTATGGATGCACTGGAACCATCAAATGTGTCCTAAGGGGTCCTACAACCCCTTCAAACACACTTAGGCATTCAAATGTGTCAAAAGGGGTCATGGGGACTTCCTAGGGGTCCTAGTACACCTTATCACATGTTAGGACTACAAGGAAGTCTGTGTAACCCCTATGGACACATTAGAAAGCTCAAGTGTGTCCTAAGGGATCCTAGGACTCCTTTAGACACACTTGGGCATTCAAATGTGTCAAAAGGGGTTGTGGGGAATTCCAAGGGGTCCTAGTAGGCCTTATCATGCATTAGAACCCCTAGGAAGTTCTTGTGACCCCTATGGATGCATTGGAACCCTCAAGTGTGTCCTAAGGGGTCTTACAACCCCTTTGAACACACTTGAGTATTCAAATGTGTCAAAAGGGGTCATGGGGACTTCCTAGGGGTCCTAGTATGCATTATCATGTGTTAGCACCCCTAGGAAGTCCCTATCACCCCTATGGACACATTGGAATTCTCAAGTGTGTCCTAAGGGGTCCTAGGACCCCTTCAGACACACTAGGGCTTTCAAATGTGTTAAAAGGGGTCATGGGGACTTTCTAGGGGTCCTAGTACACCTTATCACACATTAGGAACCCTAGGAAGTCCCTATGACCCCTATGGATGCATCAAAACCCTCAAGTGTGTCCTAAGGGGTCCTACAACCCCTTCAGACACACTTAGGCATTCAAATGTCTAAAAAGGGGTCATGGGGACTTCCTAGGCATCCTAGTATGCATTACCATGTGTTAGGACCCCTATGAAGTCACTGTGGCCCCTATTGAAAGATTGGAATGCTCAAGTGTGTCCTAAGGGGTCCTAGGACCCCTTCGGACACACTTGGGAATTTAAATGTGTCAAAATGGGTCATAGGTTCTTCCTAGGGGTCCTAGTATGTCTTGTCACTTGTTAAGACCCCTAGGAAGTCCCCGTGACCCCTATGGATGTATTGGAACCCTCAAGTGTGTCCTAAGGTGTCCTACAACCCCTTAAGACACACTTGGGCATTCAAATGTGTGAAAATGGATCATGGGGACTTCCTAGGGGTCCTAGTATGCCTTATCACATGTTAGGGCTCCTAGTAATTCCCCATGACCCTTATGGACACATTGGAATGCTCAAGTGTGTTCTAAGGGGTCCTACAACCCCTTCAGACATACTTGGGCATTGCAATGTGTCAAAAGGGGTCATGGGGACTTCCTAGGGGTCCTAGTACACATTATCATGTGTTAGGACCCCTAGGAGGTCCTTGTGACCCCTATGGATGCATTGGAACCCTCAAGTGTGTCCTAAGGGGTCCTATAACTCATTCAGACACACTTGGGCATTCAAATCTATCAAAAGGGGTCATGGGGACTTCCTAGGGGTTCTAGTATGCCTTATCACATGTTAGGACCCCTAGGAAGTCCCTGTCACCCCTATGGACACATTTTTATGCTGAAGTGTGTTCTAAAGGGTCCTACAACCCCTTCAAACACACTTGGGCCTTCAAATGTGTCAAAAGGGGTGATGGGGACTACCTAGGGATCCTAGTACACCTTATCACATGTTAGGACCCCTAGGAAGTCCCCGTGACTGGTATGGAAGTATTGGAACCCTCAAGTGTGTCCTAAAGGGTCCTACAACCTCTTTAGACACACTTGGGTATTCAAATGTGTCAAAAGGGGTCATGGGGACTTCATAAGGGTCCTAGTACACCTTATCACACGTTAGGACCCTTAGGAAGTCCCTGTGACCCCTATGGACACATTGGAATGCTCAAGTGTGTCCTAAGCGGTCCTATGACCCCTTCAGACACACTTGGGCATTCAAATGTTGCAAAAGGGATCATTGGGACTTCCTAGGGGTCCTAGTATGCCTTATCACATGTTAGGACCCCTAGGAAGTCCCCTTGAGCCATATGGACACATTGGAATGCTCAAGTGTGTCCTAAGGGGTCCTAGGACCCCTTTGGACACACTTCAGCATTCAAATTTGTCAAAAGGGGTCATGGGGACTTCCAAGGGATCCTAGTACACCTTATCACATGTTAGAACCCCTAGGAAGTCCCCATGATGCATTGGAACCCTCAAGTGTTTCCTAAGGGGTCCTACAACCCCTTCGAACACACTTGGGCATTCAAATGTGTCAAAAGGGGTCATGGGGACTTCCTAGGGGTCCTAGTATGCCTTATCATGTGTTAGGACCCGTAGGAAGTCCCCGTGACCCCCTATGGTTGCATTAGAACTGTCAAGTGTGTCTTAAGGGGTCCAATAACCCCTTTGGAAACATTTGGGGATTCAAATGTGTCAAAAGTGGTCATTGGGACTTCCTAGGGGTCCTAGTATGTCTTATCACATGTTAGGACCCCTAGGAAGTCCCTGTGACCCCTATAGACACATTGGAATGCTCAAGTGTGTCCTAAGGGGTCCTATGACCCCTTCGGGGGCACACTTGGGCATTCAAATGTGTCAAAAAGGGTCATGGGGACTTCCTAGGGGTCCTAATATGCCTTATCACACGTTAGGACCCCTAGGAAGTCCTTGTGACCCCTATGGACACATTGGAATGCTCAAATGTGTCATAAGGGGTCCTAAGACACCTTCAAACACACTTGGGCATTCAAATGTGTCAAAAGGGGTCATGGGGACTTCCTAGGGTTCCTAGTATGCCTTATCACATGTTATGACCCCTAGGAAATCCTCATAATCCCTATGGACATATTAGAATGCTCAAGTGTGTCCTAAGGGTTCCTAGGACCCCTTCGGAAATAGTTGGGCACTCAAATGTGTCAAAAGGTGTCATGGGGACTTCCTAGGGGTCCTGGGCTGGATACTTTCAAGAGGACTTGGGTTGAAACTGGCTGTCATCAAATCAACTGTGTAGGTATTTTTTTTAATACATTATATATATATATATATTAGTATATATATAATATATTATATATATATATTATATACATTAGTACATATAATACATGACATATATATATATATATCTTATATACTTCATTTTATATATAAAAGTTAATTTTTTTCATTTACTCCCACCCTTTTTTTCATCTACCTAGAAATATTGGGTACCCGATAAAATCGGGTACCTGATTATTGGCTGGTGATATTCGACCAAAATATTCCTTTTCCCATAGACCAACGAAGCATGGGATTTCAGACCTTTTTCATGGGTTGCAGGAGAAAAATACGTGATTTGGGGCGTATTTTTTGTTTTTTGTCAACTTGTGTTCTCCCCATGGGAAGCAATAGTCATTGAAAGGCTAAACGGAAGAGGAAGGTGATGAACAAAGAAATTCAAGATTATAGGGAAAAAGATAGGGAAAATCACTGAAAAAGGAGAGAAGGTATGTTAAAAATTAATCAAGATAACCCCATAAATGTAGTTGCAAGTGAAGAGGATGTTGAATTTGAAAATAATATGGAAATTAATTTTGTGAATAACAATGTATGGAGTGAAGATGAAAATGTATAGATAGAGAATGAAAATGTAGACTTGGTGAATGAAAACATAGATATGGGGAATGACATTGAATGTAATGAAGAAGAAAATGTATAGGTGGAGATTGAGAATGTAGACTTGGAGAATGAAAATGTTGCACAAGAACCACATGAACATTACACATCTCCAAATTATATGTGAAATGAATTCCCTTGCAATAAAGATAATCAATCTTCAAATTTAGGGCTTTCAAGAACACCTAAATGGCTAATTGAAATTGAGGAGAGCATTATGAATAATTGGGAAGGAAACAGATCACATAGAACCGTTAGGTTATGGGCGTCAATACTTTATGATCAATTTTTTGGAAACAAGACATTGGTTGAGCAATTTAAAATTTTTGTGCAGTTGTTAAAGATGCAAAAGATGACACCTGTGCTTGTGAAATTCAAGATTCATGTGAATAAGAAAATGGAGAGAAATGCCATTGTTGTGAAGAATCTTTTCAGTTATCTCAATAGCATTGCAAAGATTGGCAGAGAAAAAGACAAGAGAGTTTCTTGGAGGGTTATTACAACCTCCTTATTAAGTCATTAGTTGAGAAAGGCTCATTTGATGAGACAAACTTGTGTTGACTTCAATATAGACCGTAAAAATTTGGGTAGAGCACTTGCAAGAAGAGAAAGACTTGATGATCCGCTTCAAATTGATACATGGGCTTATGGTGGGAGACTTCCACATTTTGATAAGAAGCTAAGAGATGTTGTGAAGGATGAAACTCAACAATTTTGGGATGCTAACTCAAGACTGTCACCAAATGTGAAGGATGTCTTGAAGTTGAGAGTTGGCAATCGAGACCACACTCCACATCCTAAAAATTATGTGGAGATAAGTCAAACAATGTTGTATAAAAATTTTTGTGAGACACATCCAACATTGAAAATATCACAAAGGTCTTTTGAATCCGTGAAACAATTTTATTGTGTACCCATTAAGATTCAGAATACATGTTGTTGCAAATATCATGTTGAATTTTCAATGCATCATGAATTATTACGCTCCATTCATTCTACTTTTCATACTAATGAAATGCTAGAGGATTGTGGTGCAAGTGGTCTTCCAAAATCATCAAGAGACTTCCTAGATCAATTTTTATGTCAAAGAGATGATGGTTGTTTATTTTATAAAAAAAAATTGCTTAAATGCAAAGTGCTCAAAATGTGGTGGCTTGTCCAAGTTTTTGACATGTTTTCATGAGGGTTTGGAACACAATTTTGGAAAGACACTCATCCAAAAAAAGGTATATAAAATAGTGAAATGTACATTGAAGAGTGGAGGTGAAGGCTCTAGATGTGAGTTAGTTGCAAAAGAATACAATGTTGCTAATTTTATCTCAAATTTCAAGACAAATCTTTTTTAAAAGTATGCAATGCATAGTCACAGGTCTCAATCGATGGATCAAAAATTCAAGATGTGTAAGGACACTTTCCCCATTGGAACTATTATATACATTGTAGACTTTGTAGAGAACTATACATTATAGCCCCAAAATGAGACTCAAGCTCAATATTACAATTCCATTCAGGTTGCTATTTTTGTACACATCACATATAGACATTCCCTTGATAGCACAAAAGATGAGTGAAAGATAATTAGAGAGTACCATTTTTATATGAGTGATGATAGGTCTCACTCTCATGAGTTTGTTCAACATTGTTTCCAAAACTATTTTGACGTCTTGTAGGAAAATGGTATTGCTATGGATAGGCATCTCATTTGGTCAGATAATTACACCGGTCAATTTAAGAATGCTAGAATGTTTTATTGGTTGTGTAGAATGCATGTGGAGAGAGGTGTACCTGATATTTGGAGTTTTTTTTAGTTAGGGCATGGGAAAGGTGAGCATGATGGAGCAAGTGCGTGTGTGAAGAGAGCTCTAGTTAAGGAGCAATTGAGGATTTTAGGTGTTGTATTTCTTGATGCTTGTTCTATTGTTGATTGGTGTACTTTATCATTGTCACAAGGGGTGACTCTTGATTCTACAGTGTGTAGATTCTTTTGGTTGGTGTAGGAGGGACAGTACAATAGTAGTACATGCACCATTTGGACACTAGAGTTGGCTTGTTTTTTCCCCACATGTTTTCAGCATGATTGGGATCATTATGAGTCAAGTGAGTGGGTGGATACATGGGTTCCATAGTATATAACTCCTTTATCTTTCATACTCTCTATAAGAAATGATGATATGGACACTTCAGGTTAGAATGACAATCTTTCAGATCTTCTATAGCCAGGAGATGTTTTTTCATTGGTTGCACTGTAGGGGAATGATGAGAGGTCAAATTATTGGTTAGCACATTGTGTATGAGGTAAAAAAAAGATTGTACAACTGATGATAGATGGTGATGGGGTCACATATCCTACTAGTTCAATTGTTGTTGCAGGAACATGGTTGCGAACATACATGATTAGAAAGAATGGAATTCCCACATTTGAAGACTATGAGAAGAACAAAATTATTCTCATGTATTCACACCTTGTTATAGCAAAAAATGTCAAGTTGTCAAAGCATCAAGGAAGACCAAAGAAAAAGGAACTATTGTAGACCCTAAAGCAAAGAGATGACCCTTCAGGAACACTAGACTAGGTAATAAGTTAACTTAGTGCATTGTTTTCTAAGTTTGTTAAGCTTAATTTCAATACATTAATTTCACCTTTCTTAGATTGTATTTTGAGTCAATAAACTTAGTTTTGTATGTGGATTGTAACTTATGTAGGAGAACTTATGAAGACACCTATGGTGACCATGGATCCAATCAAGGATAGATGGACAAGATGATCCTTAATGGTTAATTGAGATCTTTTGAAGCCTATAATGGCAATTTGTAACAATCAATTTGATATAAAAGTTAAATTTTCTAGAAGTCTTGATAAGGACTTATGACCAAAATCATGTATGGGTGGCCAATTGTGCCAACAAGGGATCTTACATGTCATTTACTTATGTCATTTGTATGGTTTGGATTCTCACATGTTTGATTGTTGTTTCTAATGCTTTAAGGATATTATTTTTTATCATTTCAAACAATTTATAGAAGTTAAACCTCAAACATAATAAGCTTAATCATGATTAGTTTCAAAGTTCTAATTTCAAACATACCACTAACAGTCATTGCAATGGAACTGGGTCAAAAAAAGAAGTGTGCATGCTTTCCCATGTGTTTTATGGTCTGCAAGTGATGTGCTTTCTGAGTTTGCACAAGACAGTAAAAGGGTTAACTTTTTTGCTACTGAAAATGGTGTGGACTATAAGTTGGTGGTTCACTTTCATTAAATTTTAAATGCTAGTGACAATCCCATTCCACCCATAGCATCATTGGAATGCTCACAACCACGCTCGACCCAAGTGACCCCAAGGTGCACTAAGCATGATTGGGCAGCGATCTTTCAGGATCATATCTCAGACCTCATGAGAGGTATCAACAAACCATTAGGGGCTAGGGGATCATTTTTATGAGGTCTATAATAACCTCTCTTGGTTTTCAGTGATTTGACTTCATTTTCATTTGGCAAGGTGATCTTAGTCAATTGAAAAACTTATAGTGAGGGTCAGTTGAAAGTGGGTTAGCAATGTATCTTTCAAATCATCTGACATTGCATCAAACCATCTACTCCATCAGCTTTGGTTGGCTAGGTAAACACCATTGACAACCCCTTTCTACCCACATAATCATTGGAATGCTTGCGACCATGCTCGACCCAAGTGACCCCAAGATGCACTAAGCATGATTGGGAAACGATCTTCCATGGATCATATCTTGGATCTCATGAGAGGTATCAATAAATTTTTAGGGGCTAGGGGATCATGTTTTGATGTCTACAATAATCTCTCTCAATTTTGGGGGATTTGACTTTATTTGCATTTGGCAAGGCAATCTCAGTTGATGCCAAAACTTGTAGTGAGGGTTAGTTGAAAGTGGCTCAGCAGTGTATCTTTCAAACCATCTGACCTAGCATCAAACCATCTGCTCCATTGGCTCTAGTTGGATGGGTATACACTAGTGACAACCCTGTTCTATCCACAGAGTCATTGGAATGCTCGCGACCATGCTCGAACTAGGTGACCCCAAGGTGCACTAAGCATGATTAGGTAGAAATCTTCCATGGATCATATCTAAGACCTCATGAGAGGTATCAAAAAACCATCAGGGGCTACAAGATATTTTTTCCAAGGTCTACAATAACCTCTCTCAATTTTGGGTGATTTGACTTCGTTTGCATTTGGCAAGGCAATCTCAGTCAATGCCAAAACTTGCAGTGAGGGTCAATTGAAAGTGGCTTAGCAATGTATCTTTCAAACCATCTAACTTGGCATCAAAATGTCTGCTCCATTAGCTCCAAATGGCTAGGTAAATGCTAGTGACAACCTTGTTCCTCCCACAGAGTCACTGGAATGTTCGTGACCATGCTCGACCCAAGTGACCCCAAGGTGCACTAAGCATGATTGGGCAACGATCTTCCATGGCTTGTATCCCAAACCTCATGAGAGTTATCAACAAATTGTTAGGGGCTACAAGACTATGTTTCTAAGGTCTACAATAAAATCTCTCAATTTTGGGTGATTCAACTTTGTTTTCATTTGGCAAGGTGATCTCAGTTGATGCCAAAACTTGCAATGAGGGTCAATTGAAAGTGGCTCAGTAGCGTATCTTTCAAACCATCTGACCAGGAATCAAACCATCTACTCCATCAGCTCTAGTTAGCCAAGTAAATGCTATTGACAACCCCATTCCACCCATGGATTCACTTGAACACTCGCGACCACACTCAACCCAAGTGACCCCAAGGTGCACTAAGCACAATTGGGTAGTGATCTTTGATGGGTCGTATCTTAGACCTCATGAGAGGTATCAAAATACTATTAGGGGCTATAGGATCATGTTTTTGAGTTCTAGAATAACATCTCTCAAATTTGGGTGATTCGAATCTATTTGCATTTGGCAAGATGATCTCAGTCAATGCCAAAACTTATAGTGAAGGTCAGTTGAAAGTGCCTCAAGAGCATATCTTTCAAACCATCTAACATTACATCAAACCATCTACTACATTAGCTCTAGTTGGCTAGGTAAACACCAATGACAACCCCATTCCACCCACAGAGTCATTGGAACACTCATGACCACGCTCGATGCAAGTGACCCCAAGGTGCACTAAGCACGATTGGGTAGCGATCTTCCATGACTTGAATCTCAAACCTCGTGAGAGGTATTGATAAACTATTAGGGGCTAGGGGATCATTTTTATGAGGTATACAATAACCTCTCTTAGTTTTGGGTGATTCAACTATATTTTCATTTGGAAATGCGATCTCAATCGATGCCAAAACTTTCTGTGAGGGTCAGTTGAAAGTGGCTCAGCAATGAATCTTTCAAACCGTCTGACATTGCATTGAACCATTTGCCACATCGGCACTAGTTGGCTAGGTAAATGTGATTGACAACCCCATTCTACCCACGAATTCACTAGAATTCTCACGACCATGCTCGACCCAAGTGACCCAAAGGTGCACTAAGCATGATTGGGCAGCGATCTTCCTTGGCTCATATCTTAGACCTCGTGAGAGGTATTGAAAAATTGTAAGGGGCTAGGGGACCATGTTTTTGAGGTCTACAATAACCTCTCTAAGTTTTGGGCAATTTGACTTCATTTTCATTTGTTAAGGCGGTCTCAGTCGATGTCAAAACTTGCAGTGAGGGTCAATTGAAAGTGTCTCATCAACGTATCTTTCGAACCATTTTAAATTGCATCAAACCATTTTCTCCATTGGCTCCAGTTGGCTAGGTAAATGCTAGCAACAACCCTGTTCCACCCATGGAGTCACTGAAATGCTCATGACCACGCTCAACGCAAGTGACCCCAAGGTGCACTAAGCACGATTGGGTAGCAATCTTCCATGGCTCGTATCTTGGACCTCATGAGAGGTATCAAAAAACCCAAATATGATGAGTTATATGCATAGTGAGTATATACATAGTATTGAAACAATGTAGTACTAAGTGGCTCAAGTGAGTATATATAATGGTATGAAACATAAGAACATAGGAAATCTATAGAAGTTAAACCTCAAACATAATAAGCTCCATGAATAGGGTATTCCAGAGTAAAGAAAAACAAATTTAACTTCAACAAGATATAATTTAAATCATAATGATAATCATAGTCAAGATATAACTTCACCATTCAATTCCATAAACATGAATAATAAATATGTATACAAAAGATGACGCAAATATAACATAAAAATGAACATGTTCTATATATACAAAGTATCAAATGTATCAAAAGTATCTCTATATACAAATATGGCACATGCCATTCAAAATGTCTACAAAATCAATGTTTTAAGGTGTAAAATATGGCATATATGCCATCTCAAAATGTGTCAAGTGGCATCTCTAAATAACCACAGAACTAAAACTACATCCTATGCTGTAGGGGGATCATCAAAATGTAGCCTCTTTGAAGAAGTGTTGGGCTCTGATTGATACTACATAAAAAATGAGTTCAAACCCAAGTTAGATTGCTTACTTTATATGATTTTTGTATATATATATATATATATAAAATTCATAATTCAAACACTAATTTAATTAAAATTATAATTAAATAAAAATATCTATACCTGGCCTCTATGTTGCCTACCATGATCAGGTGTCCTAGCATAAGTCCTAGGTAGCGAAGGTACCATGCCAACAATACCAACTCTGACCTATAAATATATATTTGCAATAATGAGATTAGTAGAGTGGTGTAACATAGAGTAATAAATATACAAAATAGGATGATAGCATAATAAAATTACAAATTGATTGAACTAAAATTAAAACTTACATCTGGTGATCCCTCCTCTGGAATAGTGGGCTGGGTCAAAAAATATACGAAAGATTCTCATGGGCCCTCCTTCACACTCGGAGTAACCTATGAGAGTAAAAATATTGTCAATTATATATCAATGTACTTCATCATAAAAACCCTGGTTACAAAATACAAATAACAATATGTAAAAGTATATGTACAATCAGGCTATCACTATGAATCGAGATGCCTATAACCCTATGCTCCCGAACCTATGTTGGGACATCATTAATAGCCACACCCTATACAATAAAGTGCAATTAAAATTTTTATTACTACACACAAGTGGCATACATATGCATGCATAATTAATCTTAAACAATTAATTATATTTCCTTTTTTGACACCTGATAAAGGAACCCCCTTGTGGCCCCCACTGACATCAGTTGTAGCCTGCAAGAGTACAATAAGATGACAATATATTATTAAATGTATGAATTTTATTACTCTAATTGATAGAGATTTAAGAATGTACACCAAATGATATAGAAATAAACTAATGGGTACATAATTTATAATATACCGTATAGGCATCAAGGCTAAATGAAATGGTCGAAAGTGTGGACTCATCCACCTGTCTCAACTCCTCCTGTGTCATCAATTGAACATCAATGGAAAAATATATATATACATAAGTGCATGCAATCATTAAAACTAATCTAAATAAATAAATTATTTTTAAATTAAATAAGTCATGTGACAAATTTTTTTATAATGTTTACTCTTATTGTATCAATAGGATTCCATGGCTCTATGTACACCTCCTAAGAACTCTCATGAGATGTAGATGCTCCATGATGTGTTGTAGCCTTCACAGCTACGTCTCCTATATCCTCCTCATCAATAACATACTGATATGTATCAGCATCAGTAAGCAGTCTGAGGCACATATTCTTGCATATAATGCAAATATGGGGCTCGCATACATGTGAACTCCAATGAGATGTCGATGTGTCAGCATCATCCACACCAGGAGGAAACACTGACCTAGTCTACATGATCAATTGATCACTTAGAAAATGAATAGCCCTAATAGTCTATGAGGCAGCCTCTATAATGATATGGGGATGCTACACTCGAGGATGGGGTGCGACATCAGTGGGGGGGACAAAGGTAGTGGCCTTTTGGCACTGGGCAAATGGCCTAGTCTTAGGAGCTCCTTCGCCTACACCCATGTTGGGCCTCATACTCCAATAATAAACATTGTGACGAAGCACAAACTCAACATACAATTTTTTTATGAAATCAAATGGGAGCTCCAAATTTCTATGGGGTGGTTTATCAAAAACCATCCATCAGTGATCCCAAAACTGTGTGCACATTACATCATTTATGCACCATTTTATTGATAATTTGGGCTTTTTGGGGTCAACTTGTAATCTAATTTTAGGATTTAAAAAAAGGGAGGCTATATCTTCCTTACTTATATTAAGGGCCACAATCCCATCATGGTCAAGCCAATCATCAAATTGGGCATGCATATCATCACGCCAATGAAGATCAGCATTATGTTGTTGCGTGAGTGTGTCAATATTTTAAAAAATAGTATTTAGTGTGGCAAGCATGGGACCTAATGTAGGTATATTTTGATATGTGTTTTGGAAACCTCGTATTGTGTTCAAATTATCTTGTATCAAATTTTCTAAAGATCGAGGGTTTTGAGACGGGCGATTGTTTTGGGGATCGTTATTTGGTGTAGGAGGGTTATTTTCTTCATTATTGTCTACCATGTCTAATTAAATAAAAAACAAATCTAAGTTTCAATTTGATTTCATATATTATTACAAAAATAAATACAAAACCCTATTTCAACCAAAAAAACTACATTTAGCATGAAAATGAAATAAAATAATCAAAATATACAAATAATCTACTTGCCGAATATGTTGGGGAGTCAAATTTGTTGTTTCCAAAATTAGATACCAGAAAATATCCTGTATATGATATTTCAAGCCATTTTCCAAACTCAAAATGTGAAAAGAAATGATGAAAATGGCTCACAAGTTTTGATTTATGCCACAGGTTTCATGGTACCCAAAACAATATCGAGTACCCGATTAGGCATGTGCTTTGGTGTTAGACACTAATACATTTGGGGTGAAATTGCGACGGCCATTTGCGACGGCAGGCAAATGTCATGTGGTTTTGCCCTTTTTTTTTCAAATATAGCCCGACACCGTCGCAATTTGCGACGACAATACATTTGTCACTATCGCAATTGCGACGTTGTCGGGATATAAGCGCAAAATTAAAAAGGAACGTTGTCATGTGTGTTTTCAACAGCGCCGTAACCCTCCGTGAAATCACATCAGGATATAAGGGCAAACAAAATAAGAACGTTGTCATTTGTGTTTTCAACAGCGCCGTAACCCTCCGCGAAATCACATCGGGCTATAAGGGCAAAAAAAACAAGAACGTTGTCATTTGTGTTTTCAACAGCGCCGTAACCCTCCGCGAAATCACAGCTACAATTTCTGAGTACGTTGGGTTTATTTTTCTTTTGTCATTATTATGTAATCTGGTATTCAGCTGTTAGAGAGCTAAAATACCCAGAAATGAGGACATATCTATGTTGAATTTATTGTTAGTGGCTTTGGTTATTTAGAAGTTTAATTTTATTTGTTCATCTTTCAAGCACAAATGTTTTGTGGACCGTAACGTCTTCATTGTTTCGGGTATGCAGTGAAACAGCCCTAACTTGCAATTGCGATGTTGTTGGGATATAAGGGCAAAAAAAAAAAGGAACATTGTCATTTGTGTTTTCAACAGCACCGTAACCCTCCGCGAAATCACATCGGGATATAAGGGCAAAAAAAACAAGAACGTTGTCATTTGTGTTTTCAACAGCGTCGAGAGAGATTCCCTCCGCGAAATCAAAGCTACAATTTCTGAGTACGTTGGGTTTATTTTTCTTTTGTCATTATTATGTAATCTGGTATTCAGCTGTTAGAAAGCTAAAATACCCAGAAATGAGGACATATCTGTGTTGAATTTATTGTTAGCGGCTTTGGTTATTTAGAAGTTTAATTTTATTTGTTCATCTTTCAAGCACAAACATTTTGTGGACTGTAATGTCTTCATTGTTTTGGGTATACAATGAAACAGCCCTAACTTGCGACTACCTTCACGGTACTTGTGTACATTATCATGTTGTCTTTACAGTGACTGTCCTCATTCAAGTGGCAATTACACAAGGGACAGTCACTGTGAGATGTCCTCATTTGTGACAAGGACAGTCACACTTAGGACATCTCATAGTGATATTCCCTTGTGTAATTTCCACTTGAATGTATTGCTATTGAACCACATTAATGCTTTTCTTCTTCAACAAATGAGGACAGTCACTATAAAGACAACATGATAATGTACACAATTACCAAAAAATGATCTTGTTAATTGATGTAACACTTTGTCTTGCTCACTCCCTATCCTTCACTAGGGTCTCTTTAGGCCAATGTTTTGACTTGATAGGGTACTTAACTATCCCTACACTCTTTAGGTATCTCTACCCAAGATCCCACTCCTTCAACTAGTGCACACCAACAAGAAATACAACGAACTCTGCTCAATACCAATCTAGCTACTAGGACACTCCTAGTCTTGTCTTCACAAATTGAAACACATTCAACTAGAACTTTACTCCATGGAGAGGCTGGCCACTAGGACCTCTATTGGTTTCAATATTACTCCTTCACCTATACTTTTCATCAGTACTTCAATCCGGTTCATCAAACCATGCATGCCAATTGCACCCAAAAATAGGCTGCTAGCAATTAGGCCTTTGTCAAGCCTTTTTGTTTATATTAAGCCACCTAAAGGGCTTAGGATTCAGATGCCCTTTATTGAGAACTCCAAGATATCTAAGGTCTTCTCCTCCTAGATTTTTTGTACACCAACTGCTACAGCCATGCCTGAAAACAAGTATTTTGACACAACTTGGACAGTCTGACTAAGAGTTTGTTTTCTTAGCAGCCAAAGAAACTCACCCAATCTTCTAATTTGACTTGGGGCTTCTTTAGATGTGTGTCTACCTCTCCATGAGATTTTAGTTGAAGCAACCAATGCATTCAACTTGTTGTAATCTTCTTGTAATGATTTGTCATCCCTAACTGTGCTCAACTGACTCACCTAGGACATCATTGCAAACATAGAAAATGAGCTTCCCAGGGCCCCTCCTTCCAAACATATAGTACATGGAGTCTCCTCACCCATTCCAAGAGCCCGTACAAAATTGACAATGGAACGATGAGCTAAGACTCCATTTGTTCAACCTGCCTGGTTCAAACCAATGATAGGGTACTTAACAAAAGAATTAACAAACTAGTTGGAATGCTTCAAAACTCAAAAAAAACACAACACAGAATAAAAAAACAACTTGTACTAACTTTTCCAATAGACACTGCGAGCTATCTAATCCATTAATCAACTGAAAACAAAGAAACAAAAAAACTCAAGAATTCACTAAAACCGTGTTACTCTACAAATCTTCTTAATTCCAAATGTTTTTCCCCCCAACCTTTTGCACAGATCGATGGAGGCCTCTTATAGTTGATCTGATGCCTAATTCAATGGTTTCATATAGTTACATAACCATCTTACTTGAAAATGCTCCCTTGCACAAATGTTGTCAATGTTGTGAATGACAACATTGACAACTTGTTACAACCTTTGGGATTTTGGTTCAAAACTTATTGTTCAAACACCATAAGACCCTAACCATGACTTAGTTAGGCTATTTAGACCTCACATAGGCCACTTCTACACTTCTTTGCCCAATTTGACCCCTAAATGCTTCATTCCCACTTTTGCCACAATATTGGTAACTTGGGTACAAATTGGCACTTGCCTTCACAAAGGTCACACATGAGGACATCTCACAGTGATCGATTGTCCCTTGTGTAATTTCCACTTGAATGTATTGCTATTGAACCACATTAATGCTTTTCTTCTTCAACAAATGAGGACAGTCACTCTAAAGACAACATGATAATGTACACTCATTGTAAGGACAGTCACAAATGAGGACATCTCACAGTGACTGTCCCTTGTGTAATTGCCGCTTGAATGTATTGCTATTGAACCACATTAATGCTTTTCTTCTTCAACAAATGAGGACAGTCACTCTAAAGACAACATGATAATGTACACTCACTGTAAGGATAGTCACAAATGAGGACATCTCACAGTGACTGTCCCTTGTGTAATTGCTGCTTGAATTACACAAGGGACAGTCATTGTGATATGTCCTCATTTGTGACAAGGACAGTCACACATGAGGACATCTCACAGTGATTGTCCCTTGTGTAATTACCACTTGAATGTATTGCTATTGAACCACATTAATGCTTTTCTTCTTCAACAAATGAGGACAGTCACTCTAAAGACAACATGATAATGTACACTCACTGTAAGGACAGTCACAAATGAGGACATCTCACAGTGACTGTCCCTTGTGTAATTTCCACTTGAATTAAATAAGGGACAGTCATTGTGAGATGTCCTCATTTGTGACAAGGATAGTCACACATGAGGACATCTCACAGTGATTGTCCCTTGTGTAATTGTCACTTGAATGTATTGCTATTGAACCACATTAATGCTTTTCTTCTTCAACAAATGAGGACAGTCACTCTAAAGACAACATGATAATGTACACTCACTGTAAGGACAGTCACAAATGAGGACATGTCACAGTGACTGTCCCTTGTGTAATTGCCACTTGAATTACACAAGGGACAGTCATTGTGAGATGTCCTCATTTGTGACAAGGACAGTCACACATGAGGACATCTCACAGTGATTGTCTGTAATGTCCCCTTTTTGGCTAACTTGGAAAACAGGAACAATTACTCCACTTCTCAGACTTACTCTATCAGATACTTACAATTAAACTAAGTAATGGAGGTTACTTAAGATATCAACCGCTATTTCAGATTCAATCACAATATGTGTGCAAGATGATATTGATACCAATATGTTTAATAGCACTGTCGGATATAATGATATGAAATATGCTATGAATATGATGTTTCCTATCACTTATAGTGATAGTATAATGATGGTATGTCTGATATAAACAATATCGATATACAATCAATAAGTATTGCTTACAGCAATGTATTTGCTGTGTCTGATATGATGATGTAATTATGCAAATGTGTAATATCGCTATGAGTGATATGTTGCTATTTCAGATTCTGAATTATATGCTTGCAACTTCAAATATTGATGCTGTTTCTGACTATCCTTTCTATCTGTGCAATCATGGTGTTGTCTCTGATCTGCAATGATAAACTTGAAACCAAACTGCCAAAGGCAGATGCTCTATTGAGTATATCCAAATATGGATAAGTAAATAAAGTTCTAATGATGCCTTGAGTGACTGACGAGAATGCATTCTTATATTGTCTTTAACAAATGAAGAGATGCTATGAATGAGACGTGTCTTGTTTCTTCCTCCATGTCCCTTTGTTAAGCACACCTTTCCATAATCCGACAGTTCACATAATATTATTTCATTATTTTCTGATCATAGATAACTCCCAGATTGACTCAATATCAAATCTTTTTATGAAGGTAATCTTCCCTAATTGGTAGTGCAACCAGTAGTTAACATCCATTGTGTTTGTATTAGTTTGGTCTAACTATCATTAGTATTTAGTCAATCGATATTAACTCTTGCCTTATCCCATATTGTTATGATGATATCCAATCTTTCTACTCTGATATAAGTTGATATCATTTTCTGATAATTGTCCATTTATTGGTTGATTGCTGGTAATGGAGTTTGATCTTCAAATTGACTTCCATTCCTGTTAATACTTAAGGATACATTGTACTTATTATCCATGACTGATGCCTCATTCATCAATAGCTTGTGATATAATCACTGATGCTTTTGTGTTTCTACAAGATGTGGTTTATCTCAGACAATCGATAATCTTTCAATCCTTTAGTCGATATCCTCCTATGTGGTGTCTATTGATATAGATAGTAGAATTCAATCTAGTTTATGTTATTGTCATGATAACATAGGAAGTGATGGTGCATATTTGCTAGCGGGTCTTCATGTTTGATATTGCTTTATCGGATATGTCATTGTCTAAACTTGTGCAATTAATGATTATTTATAATATATGAATGGTTATCCTTCTTGCTTATCAATACATCTTCTGAAACACATAGCGACCTATCCCTTATTCATATCATGTTGATCTTGACTTCATATTATTTGGTTCATTAATCATCCTCTCATGGTATCGATGTGTAATGACTAGTGATTGTTGTATCACTTCTTCGTTCCTCATCGTGATAGATAATGCAGATGTTTAATGTAGATGTATATCGATTACAGATATTCGATATTGCTTTAAACGTTATTATTATTATTATTATTATTATTATTAATGTTATTGTTATTATTAAATATTATAATTAATGATGTTAGTAATATTAATAATATTATAATAAATATTATTATAGTGATAACATATTGTTTTATATTGAGAGGTATATTAATATAATTTATATATTAAAATTATTATATCAATAATTGATTTAATATTATTACTTAATATATTATTATAATATAATATATATAATTTATTAATAATTATTTATTATTAATTTATATTATAATTATAATCATAATTATATTATTTATTAATATTTTAATATTATTTAATTAACATATTACTTATTATGCTAACTATATATTATTATTATCTTTTGATAATAATTATATATTATTGTTATATATCGTTAATAATAGATTATTATATATCATCTAATCATTTTATTATTATACTAAGTTCAATATGTCACGGCTCATGACATTGTCCCTTGTGTAATTGCCACTTGAATGTATTGCTATTGAACCACATTAATGCTTTTCTTCTTCAACAAATGAGGACAGTCACTCTAAAGACAACATGATAATGTACACTCATTGTAAGGACAGTCACAAATGAGGACATCTCACAGTGACTGTCCCTTGTGTAATTGCCACTTGAATTACACAAGGGACAGTCATTGTGAGATGTCCTCATTTGTGACAAGGACAGTCACACATGAGGACATCTCACAGTGATTGTCCCTTGTGTAATTGCCACTTGAATGTATTGCTATTCAACCACATTAATGCTTTTCTTCTTCAACAAATGAGGACAGTCACTCTAAAGACACCATGATAATGTACACTCACTGTAAGGACAGTCACAAATGAGGACATCTCATAGTGACTGTCCCTTGTGTAATTGCCACTTGAATGTATTGCTATTTAGCCACATTAATGCTTTTCTTCTTCAACAAATGAGGATAGTCACTCTAAGGACAACATGATAATGTACACTCACTGTAAGTGTACATTATCATGTTGTATTACAAATGGACCTTATGTTGGTCGGGATATAAGTGCAAAAAAAAAAAGGAACGTTGTCATTTGTGTTTTCAACAGCGCCGAGAGAGATTCCCTCTGCGAAATCAAGCGGGTTATCATTTGTGTTTTGAACAAAGCGGGTTGTCATTTGTGTTTTGAACAGCACCGAGAGAGATTCCCTCCGCGAAATCAAGCGGGTTGTCATTTGTGTTTTCAACAGCGCCGAGAGAGATTCCCTCCGCAAAATCACAGCTACAATTTCTGAGTACGTTGGGTTTATTTTTCTTTTGTCATTATTATTTAATCTGGTATTCAGCTGTTAGAGAGCTAAAATACCCAGAAATGAGGACATATCTGTGTTGAATTTATTGTTAGCGGCTTTGGTTATTTAGAATGCTTCCCCACAATACTTAATTACACAAGGGACAGTCACTGTGAGATGTCCTCATTTGTGACAAGGACAGTCACACATGAGGACATCTCACAGTGACTGTCCCTTGTGTAATTGCCACTTGAATGTATTGCTATTCAACCACATTTATGGGCCCGTTTGGACCACGACACACAGTAGCATCTACAGAGAAGAATATCCCAGGTGTAACAAGTTGTAAGAATATACCAACAGTTCTAAGAAGTTCCCTAGCACGTAGTAGCATCTACAGAGAAGAATATACAACATGAGGGAAGCCACTGTAAAGACAACATGATAATGTACACTCATTGTATGTGTACATTATCATGTTGTCTTTACAGTGACTGACCTCATTCAAGTGGCAATTACACAAGGGACAGTCACTGTGAGATGTCCTCATTTGTGACAAGGACAATCACACATGAGGATATCTCACAGTGACTGTCCCTTGTGTAAGCCACTTGAATGTATTGCTATTCAACCACATTTATGGGCCCGTTTGGACCATGGCACACAGTAGCATCTACAGAGAAGAATATCCCAGGTGTAACAAGTTGTAAGAATATACCAATAGTTCTAAGAAGTTCCCTAGCACATAGTAGCATCTTCTAATTATCTATACCACTTCACAAGGTATTGTTTGCACACATTTTTTTTGGTTCTTTTGATGACCCTTGTTTTGAAATTGCTATTAGGCCTTGTAGCTTATATGTTTTGATTGCTGGAGAGCTTCTAAAGCTAAGCAAGAAGACCATTGCACGAGTTATAGCCGCGCGCTCAGGTTTGAAAATTGTATATTTTTTAATCTAATGTATATTTTAATCCTTTTGCCATGTCATGTAATATGTCTTGCCTTGTAGCTTATATGTTTTGAAATTGCTGTTAGGCCTTGTAGCTTATATGTTTTGATTGCTAGAGAGCTTCTAGAGCTGAGCAAGAAGACCATTGCACTAGTCGTAGCCGTGCGCTCAGGCATGAAAATTGTATATTTTTTAATCTAATGTATATTTTAACTAGACTTTTAAAATATTAAAGGATAGGTCTAAGAAGATTTGTGTACTTTTGACAATTTTGCTTAGTCACTGAAAGTTGTAGACCGAAGTTTTCATAGCCCAATTTTTTCTTCCTGCGAAGAACGATCATGTCAGATAATATAAGTGAAGAACAAAATAGGGAGACAATCGCTAGATTGTGATCTAACTTGAAAAGAAAAGGTGATGGAAAATTTTATTGTCCCTGCAAAATTTGTAAGGGCTTAAACCGTAGAAGATTGCTAATCAAAACAGTTAAGAGACATTGTAGGGAGAATGGTCACATTGAAGGGGGGCATGACTATCATCCACTGGTAAGTTGTTCATTATATAATTTTAACAATTTATATACATATGAAATCACTTGATGATGAGTTGAAGATCATGGTTTATTTATGTTAATCAATTTTATATAGGTTGATCTCCCCAGGGAAGTACATGATATGGAGGAACATGGGGGTGCGAATATCCAAGGTGAAGATAATGATCCCATGGAAGATGACGATCATGCGCCAGAAAACACAATTGAAGATGATGGTATAAATACATTGATCCATGACACATTTAGTCCAAGCAGATCTGATCATGATGATGATGATAGCCTTGATGTACCTCTACTTGAGAAGGCATACGAGCCCCTATACAAAGACTCCCAAACAACTCTTCTCTCTGTTGTATTGTTGTTGTTGAACTTGAAGGTTATGAATGGTTTATCCAACATAATAATGTCACGTATGTTAAGGTATGTCATATATGTCTTTATAGTTAACAAAGGGTGAATAATGTACCACTAATATTGTTTATATTAACAACTTATATTTTTTGCTGTAGATTGATAGGCGAGTTTTTGTTACCACCATCAAATATTCTACCTCGCTCATATCGAGAATTATCTGCTATTATGAAAGATATTGGAATGGAGTATCAAGCAATACATGCTTGTCCCAATGATCATATTATATATTATAAAGAACATGAATTTGCAACACAATGCCCTGTATGTCATACAAGTAGATATCGAACAGATCGAATAACAAAAAAGGTGCCTCACAAGGTTCTTCGTTACATCCCCATTATTCCACGGATGCGACAATTATTCAGGTGTACTAGCTTGGCACAATTTATGGATTACCATGCATGCAATAGAAGTCGAGATGACATTATTCGAATCCCTGCGGATGGTTCGGCATTTATGCACATAGAGGAAAAGTGGCAACACTTCAAAGAAGAACCTTGTAATCTCAGGCTTTCATTGGCAGCGGATGGTGTCAATCCATTTGGAGAGATGAGATCTGTTTGCTCGGTGTGGCCTGTTTTTGTTATCAACAATAACATTCCTCCGTGGATGTCAATAAAGAGGGAGCACATTATGTTGGTAATGATTGTTCCAAGTATTTTATCATTTGATAGTTATTAATTTACATGTACTTACAAATCTTACAGTAAAATGGTCACAATAATTATGTAATGTTACTGTTCATTCAAGTAGGTAAATATCAAGTTAAAGATATGAATGTATATATTGAGCCTCTTATTGACGAGTTGGTGGAGTTATGGAACGGTGTCACTATGTATGATGTGTCTAGACCAATAGGACAAAGACAATTTCAATTCCATGCAATACTTGTATGGACAATACATGATGCCCCAAGGCTAACACATTTTTGTGGTATGTTATAGTGAATTCAAGTTGCGCATGATAATTCTAATTATAAAAATCAACATATTTAATAATCCAATTATATCATTATCTTGTAGGTCTTCAAACAAAGGGAAAATTTGCATGTCCAGTTTGTGGTCCAAAGATGAAATCTCGTCATTCAAAAAGTTTAGGAAAGCATGTGTTTGATGAGTACAGACACTTCCTCCACAGGAATCATAAGTATCGAAGTATGGAAAAACATCTTTTCAATGGGAAAGAAGAGACTACATCAAAGCCACGAAGAATGACACCTCGCCTATGGAAGTTGGAATATAATAGAATTAATCGTCGAGGTAATGTCGTTCCACTTAATGGTTTATGTTTGTAATTTATATATTTCTATTGTGATTTTTGTTTACTAATTATGTTATTGATGATCATGAAGGTCGTCAAGGCACTACTGACAACCTTCCAAAGGGACTAAAAAGCTATCCCAGACAATTTAGTAGGTTGCCCTACTACGAGGACCTACAAATTGTGCATTTGTTTGATCTTATGCATGTTGGAAAGAATATAACAGAGACATTGTGGAAAATACTAGATGGAAGGCGTGACAAAGAAAAAATTGTCAAAATTTGTAATGACATTCATGAATCCAATCATGCACTGAAGAATTTCATTCACTCAAATAGCAATATAGATCAGATTAATATAAGTGCCCTTCCTTGGTTATTAACGGAGCAGCAAAGTGATGCCATAAAAGAAGTCATACGAAAAATTCGATTTCCCACAGGATTTGCTGGGAACATAAGCAATCTCATATCAAAGAAAAGTGAATTTGGGCCAGGGCTCAAAATGCATGATTGGCATACTTTCATCAAGGTAAGTTATGTTCTTCTGTATTTACAATATATTCATAAACTACGTGTACTATTCATTATGTTATGTTAGAAAATAATGAAATGATTGGTTTATAATTACTGCAGTACGTGCTACCTCTATCTCTCCCAGAGCACTTCAACAATAACATCAAACAAGTGATATATGATCTTGGAAAATACATGAGGTAAGCAGTAATATCTGTTCAATTTGTTGTATATATTTATTATATTCGCGATTTGTTTTTCTTGCTATGTAATCTATTGTATATTATTTTGTAAAGTCTCGTATTTATATATTTTTTGTGACTTGAATCTCTTAATGTAGGTGGTTGTCATCTAAAGAAATCCATAAAGAAGATATAAACTATTGGAAGAGAAGAATTCCTTATTTATTGTGTGAAATGCAAAAGTGTCTACCTCCAACTTTTTTCAATGCACAAGAACACTACCTCATACACCAAGTTGAGGAGATTGAATTGTGTGGACCTGCACACACTAGGTCAATGTGGATGGTTGAGAGGCACTTGAAATCTTTGAAAGCTTTGGTTCGACAAAAAGCACATCCTGAGGGTTCTATGGTAGAGGGATACATGGTATACCAGACTATGGTGTACATTACTGAATATCTTCCTAAGTTTGCTTCAAATATCCATGTAGATCACATTTGGGATCTCGACCCTTTTAAAAAATTTAAAGGGGAGTACTTGATGGGGAAAGGTAGATTGAGGAAAGTGACAGGTAATAAATTATAAGATGTTATTGTAATAAATTATTTCTTAATCTTCAAAATAAATCGGTTGTAAGTCATCTATTTTTTTTTTGTACAGTTGCTCGAGAGTGGGATGCACTACATTTGTATATTGCAAACAATCTTGATTGGATGACGGTATGGATTGAACGATGTCAACATTCTGGTCACACATTAACATGGGAAGGTGTATCTTCATTTGTTAAAGAAGCTCATCGTAATGGAGATTCTAATGTTACACAAAGGGAAATAGATTTAGCATATGGTTTAAGAGATTTCCAGGTACGTACAAAATTATTAATCACCTGTATGTTTATCAACTCACGATATAATAATTTTGACATGTTTCACATATTATTGCAGGTTAAACACCACAAGGGTATGTTCTGTAATGGTCAAAAATTTCGCGTCAAAGTGTTGGATGACACGAAGAAAACTTGTGATTCTGGAATAACTGCAGTCTTTCAAGTGACTAATATTTCATCTAGAAATGACTTAGATCCTCAAGAGTCTAAAAATCAATACTATGGCATTTTGGATGATATATTTGAGTGCGACTTTAGTTCTTTCAAATTAGTACTCTTCGTTTTCAAATGGTACAGGCTACGACTTAATCCAAATGATCCTAATAGAACTGTTACTGAACATGATAATGGATTTACAATGGTTAATACAAGGTCATTTGAGCCAGTTGGGGATGAGCCCTATGTTCTTCCAAGCCAATGTGAACAGGCATTTTACTCAGAGGTTTCACATAAACCGGGTTGGTCATTTGTTGTTATACATGAACCGAGAGGAAGGCCGATAAAGTATAATGTGATGGAAGAAGAAGATACCGAAGAAGTAGAAGATGATGTAGATGATGATCACGATCGACAATTATTGGATGATGTTCCTGAGAAAAATTTTCATGAAGAAGAAGAAGAAGATGATGCTGCTACTGATGATGATGATGAAGATGATGTTGATGTTGATGATGATGATGTTGATGATGACGACAACGACGACGAGGACGAGGACGATGATGATGACGACGATGAGGAGGATGATGATGATGATGATGATGATGATGATGAGGATGATGATGATGAAATTTAAAGGTATGCCATCAATCCTTAATGTATTTAATATTCATTTCTTGATAGAAATATATTTGTCTTAAATGGTTACATAGTTTATTCATTATCTATTTAAAAGCTATAAGTGTTATAATGTGTACGTTTTAATGTTTTTAATTTTTATGTGATGCTTATGATGGATGTGATTATGATTATGATGTGATTATGCTCACGATAATTGAATTACATTTGCAGGAAATTGAACCCCTTTCAAGAGCATCCCGCACAGTCTCATGGATCGACAGGTATAAGTCAATACACCTTATAGAAAGTCTATTTAATACACTTATCAATAGTAAGATTGATGTCTTCTAAGATCTCTCCCATTTGCAGGTACCAGCAAATAGGTATTTGTCAGAAGTGTCTTCCTCGAGTGAGGGAAATATAGGAATAGAAGAGGAAAGTGAGACATGCAGTTTATCTAGAATAGGGAGATTAACTAGAGGTCAAAGGACTAGAAGGAAATTCAATAAACACATGAAATTTTTCCTTGCTCAAGGGGGGTCATGTTCTTATGATGATGAGATGAAAGGCGACATCGAGGTGCCCTTGAGGTACCAACATCTACAGAAACATTGGGTACCCAAGGAACTTCCTCCAATAAACACTGATTTTTGTGTTAATGAGAGGATATATCGCATAGCACCATCATCATTACATGGTTTGGGCCTATTTTCTATGGATGGCATAAAGGTGTCTTACAACAAAGTTTCTGAATTGATGGAGTATGTTGGACCATGTTACGATTACAAAAGTTGGATGCATATTGTTCAATATAAAAAAAGTATGCGTAGGTATGCACTCTCGGAAAATTATATACAACAGCAAGACAATAATCAAAGTAAAAGTGTGGCTATATACATTGATGGAAGGCCAAAAGCAACAGGGAATATTGCGGGTTTTATAAATAGTACACGACCTGGGTCAACTATAAAGCAACCCAATTGCATATTTGAGGCGCGCGAGGGAAATCGTGTATTCATCTGTGTGATAAAATCAATACGTGCAGGGGAAGAGCTGCTTATTGATTACAATTTGAACCGCATAGATACAAACGAGGCTACTATCATGGGGGTGGTACATACTATTAAACCAACTTCTAATCAATGACTCCAACATACCATTTAGTTATTAAATTTTTGGCTAACATTTTTATACTTGATCTTTGACACAGGGGCACAATATGGAGCAACCGCCCGAAGGTGATGGTGACGATATTCCTAGCTCATCTACACATGAGTAGGTAAAACTCATTGTAATTGTGCAAACTAGATAGAAGCAAAATGTTATTTTTTTAATGTTATTTTCTTCATTGTTTTGGAGTAATTTTGATAATACTAATACTATTGTTGTCACAGAGGGCCGGTGGTCGGAGAGAGGGAAAGCAACCTGCAGTCCCTCAGGAGTCCCCCCTTGTGGACCCTTTTTTTATTGATTTAGCAGAGACTGATGACCCGATCGGTTCCATTAAAAAGCTGCTAAAGAAAATTGGGAAAGAACTTCTACGTTTGGTATCCATACATCCTCAGACTCAGGAAATAAAAGACAGGGCAGCTGAGTTGTTGCGCACTTCTGAAAACTTTAAAGTAAGTATTAATGAAATTTTTAATTATTACAAGAGTTCAATAATGGTTTTTATGTTATGCTCTTTTATGACATTAATTAAAATATGGATGCATTGTCTTTACAGAGTTATTTGCGTAATTTTGAACCCCATTCCCATGATGAGGCTGGTATTGCAAGTGGTTCAGGTAGATCACATGTTCCATTCCCCACTTGTGTTTTCCACTGAATATATATAGGAATGATCATAATCATTGACAATACATGCTCGAACAATCTTTTTTTTTAATGCTCTAACAATCTTGTCCATGCTAGTCCACGCGTTCTATATTTATGCATGCTCTAACAATTTTATTCTTCAGCTCCTTTCCATGATGATATGACAACGCCGCCTCCATCCAGGACAGCCACAAATGTCTTGCCGACTGCCATGTCAACAACACACAGCCTAAATGCACCAACTGTTGCACCATCTACTGGTACACAAATCCCTCTTTTTCTCTCTTTTGTTATGTGTTTAAGTGTTATGTGTTTACGATGTAGATCCCTTGATTGTGTTTGTGCCATGGGTGCTCTGCACCAGTTTATTTCCCTTGAAGTATTATTTCTTGGAGGCATTTGATAATGGTTTTCATTTTTTGCAATAGGAGATGCAACAAGTCCCGATGCAACATCATTTCCTGGATGTTCCCGTGTTCCTAGTACGGGAATGGTGAAGGATTGCGTATTGATCATCAGCGACGATGAAGGCGTTCCCTTAAAAGTATCCAAACTTCCAGGTACTTTAAAGTTATTATTATTCTATAGTGATATAATAGTAATTTAGTTTTTGATCACTCTTCATCGACTAATGATCCCATGATTATTTTGTAGGGAATGATATTTTTTGGCGAAAACTTGGTGACGAGTGTTTGCGGATATTCGGGCCCACCATACGTACATGGTGGAACATCATATCCTAACTAAAACCCCAAACCACTATTTTGATTTCATATCATTGCTAGAATAGTTTTCCTTTTCATCAATTTCTTGAACTATATTAAAGGTAGCTTCTCTTCATTTATGAGTCTAACATGTTTTTTTTTACTTAAAAGGTGGAATAACCAAGATAAAAAGTTGAAGGATGATCTTGTACATAGTATGACCCAGCTTTTTGGACCTCGTGCATTCGAGAGAAACAAGCTCCTTGAAAGAGCTGGTTTATGTTTGAAGTATATTAGGGACCAGTACAGGAAATATTTAGAGGTTAACCCAAGGCACGAGCGTCCGCCCTGTGTTCTTGAGGCTGAGTGGCAGGGTTTGATTTTGGATGGAAAGTATAAAGCCGACATGAAAAAAGGAATTACGCCAGTAGAGAGTAGAGCAAGGTATGTGATACTTTTGAGAATGTAATTATGTACTAATTAACCTCTAAATTTTTCCTATACTGGTCTCTAACATATTTCAAACT
The DNA here is from genome assembly GCA_027943335.1 of Chamaecyparis obtusa. Taxonomy (NCBI): domain Eukaryota; kingdom Viridiplantae; phylum Streptophyta; class Pinopsida; order Cupressales; family Cupressaceae; genus Chamaecyparis; species Chamaecyparis obtusa. The sequence goes on along the minus strand of BSBK01008166.1, from coordinate 457,271 downwards.
TTTCATAGATTGCCTGACACATCAAAGGCAACAAAGGCAAGATTAGAAAAGCACGGGACACACAAGCTCGGCTCTGGTGGTTTTTCCAAACTTCAAGCACGAGTTGTAAGTATTAGTAAATGAAAACTTGTATCAATTTTTTTATATATTGCAAGGAAATTTTTTTTGATCAAACAATGCAAGTAAAATTCACCATACCAAGAAAAAATGTAGGGGTTAGAGTTCAATAGATGCCTCACAGAAGAGGACAAGAGAATTGGCTTCCAACAAGGCTATAGAGCCGTGGCTGAACGGCTACGAGCTGAAATCAGTGTGCAAGGTTCAAATAATGATGCATCTGAGCCACAGGTAAATAAGCTAAATGAAATTTATTTCAAATTGAATACTTTACCAATTAGTCTATTTGATGTTAAGTTCTAATATAAAGTGAGTATATCTATTTTAAGAAAGCAATGATAACAATGTGTAGGATATTGGAATGCAGCCTGACAATCCTTCTACACAATCTATGCATAATGAAGGTTCGCATGATGTGCATCCTAGTGGTGGAGGTATACATTTGCTATTAAATTTTTTATATGTAATTACAATTGGTGTTTGGATTAATGTAACATTTTGTATAGCAACTGTAGAGGATCGAGGGGTCGGTGCTCATGAGCATGTTGAGGTTGAGTCTAGACAAAATGATGTGGCCAGATCAGGTAATTAAAGAGCGCCACAGTTATGTTCTTTAAAATAATTAAATACTTGTAACAATTATAATTAAATATTTTAAATTTAACTCTTTTATTTGTTATTGTAGAGGACCCCCCTTTGCAGCAGCATAGGAATTTGAGATCATCAAGAACAAAGAACAAAACAACTGATGAGGGGGGTATTGATGATAACACTGATGCTCCTCTTAGAGCTTACATAGAAAAAAAAATTAGAAAGAGAAAAAAGAAATGATTGTCATCTAAATACCTTAATTGATAATGACTGAATTTTATGTCTCAATGAATTTAATTATGTGCTAATGAATGTTCATGAATTATGTGTTTATTTTCATATTGATGAATGTTGTGTGTTAACGAATCTAATGTGTTAATGAATGTTATCATGTGATATTGATTGAATGTTACATTTTATTAATAATTGAAAGAATGAATGAATGTTAGATGTTAACGGGGAATGTAGAGTGATGTTAGGGGGAGGGGGGTGGGGCCAAATGAGCTTCCACCTTCACGTGGTTGGCCCTGTTTAGTAGAGAATATTAAACTATATTCTCGAAACAAAGTGAAGCTCAATAAGATACTAAATGAGTCAAAATGGTTATCAAGGTCCTCTATCCATAAGATACTTGTAGTCAAAATGGTTATTAATAAGATACTTGTAGTCAAAATGGTTATCTAGGTCCTCTATCCATTCCATAAGTTCTTCACCATTCAAACTTCCTCCATAACAAGGAATGTGCTCTAGGTTAGTCATGAAGCCTAGCATGGACTCTCTGTCAGATAGAGCCACTATTTCAGAGCCTTTTTTGTGCATTTCCTTCAAGCACTGTACAGTGTACGGATGTGAAAGGGAGGGCAGACCAGTGTGGAAGTTAGAGTATTTATATCTTATGCTTTGAGAGTTTATTTGGTAGATTCAAGACACCTTATATCAAAGTTATTCCTTTTTCTTATCTGTTGTTCTGTCAAACCCTCATTTTTTGGGTTATTGCATTCAAATGGCCTTAACTTGCAAATAAACCATAGGATATCCTCTGTTCTTTGTAAAATGCAAGTTAAGGGGGTTTATTTTCATATTTTAAAAGCTTTGGAACAAGATACTAAGCCAGAGAATTTCAAGAGAAAGCCCTAGGTCAAGAATCTCAATGTTCTTGACTAGGAGTTGATGGATTATGCAAGATCAGAGGGTAGCGACAAGTAAAGGACCTCAAACCTTGTTGAATCTAGATCTTTAGAGCATGGTGGACATCTTCAAACTCTGATCTTGGTTTCATGCACCCATTTTCAATGCCTTGTTTTGGAACCCACACCCAAAGGCATGCATTAGGTCTGCGGACTCAATAAGGACATTGATATGCTGGAGTGGAGTCAAGGTCTGGGAGTTGGAGGATTGTTAGAACATCAAAAAGGGTACTCAAAAAACATATAATTTCATAAGGTCCTTTGTCAAATTGAAGAGTTATTGCTGCAGAACAGGTTTTGGAGACCTACTAGAGTCACTAGGTCTATTTGGACCCGTTTGGACCACGACACACAGTAGCATCTACAGAGAAGAAGTTTGGTATGCAATGGTCTTGAAACCTCCTGAGAAATTCTTGGTATGCATTTGTGTGGTGCAAAAGCTTCGTTGAAAGAGAAAAAGAAGAAAAGAATAGAAATGATTTTTTTTCTTTTTATGTCATATACTGTAACCAGCTACTTATAACTTGCAAAAATTATTATAACCATTTGAAATTGAAACTTAGTTTAATGTGAAACTGAGAACTGCTTTATTAGAGCTTTCTGTGATTTAGATTCAGACATCAAGAACATTGTTTGCCTAATATTGTGATTAATGTTTATTTATTAATATCTCATACTGACAAACAATTGATAATTGTAGGGAAAACGTCATTGGGGGTCTTTGAGGATCCACCAGAAGCCAAGGAGAAAATGTATTCAAATGCTAAAGATGGTGTAACAGTCCTTACAACTGTTGAACCTTGCTGTGTAGATCATCTCCGATTCTCCAAGTTCAACAGTACTGTGGTATTCCTTTGGATACTTCTAATGGTAAATTTAAGACATCAAGTTCTTTTCGTATGAAACTACTACATTTGTAATCTGTAGTTTTAAACTTTTAGTTTATAAATGTTCATCAGCTTTAGTTCGTATGCTGCCATTTCAAGTATGATTAATGAAGTTACCTTTATCACAGGATGAAAGTGAGCAGTCAGCATACTCGTACGGAGCTGGCAGCATTGATACGGTGACTAGGGCATCGTTTAATGGTGGTATTGTGTTTTCTCGTATTTAGGGCATCGGCCTTTTGAAGCATTGCCTTCATCTTTCTTAAGTCTGAGTTTTAAGTTTGTTTATCTCTCTCGGCGCTGTTGAAAATACAAATGACAACGTTCTTGTTTGTTTTGCCCTTATATCCCGATGTGATTTCGCGGAGGGTTACGGCGCTGTTGAAAACACAAATGAAAACACAAATCCCTTGTGTAATTGCCACTTGAAGGAGGAAAGTCACTGTAAAGACAACATGATAATGTACACTTACAGCCCGTGTACATTATCATTGTGTCTTTAGAGTGACTATCCTCATTTGTTGAAGAAGAAAAGCATTAATGTGGCTGAATAGCAATACATTCAAGTGGCAATCACACAAGGGACAGTCACTGTGAGATGTCCTCATTTGTGACTGTCCTTATAGTGAGTGTACATTATCATGTTGTCTTTAGAGTGACTTTCCTCATTTGTTGAAGAAGAAAAGCATTAATGTGGTTCAATAGCAATACATTCAAGTGGCAATTACACAAGGGACAATCGATCACTGTGAGATGTCCTCATGTGTGACTATCCTTGTCACAAATGACTATCCTTGTAAAGACAACATGATAATGTACACATACAATGAGTGTACATTATCATGTTGTCTTTACAGTGGCTGCCCTCATGTTGTATATTCTTCTCTGTAGATGCTACTATGTGCTAGGGAACTTCTTAGAACTGTTGGTATATTCTTACAACTTGTTACACCTGGGATATTCTTCTCTGTAGATGCTATTGTGTGCCGTGGTCCAAACAGGCCCATAAATGTGGTTGAATAGCAATACATTCAAGTGGCAATTACACAAGGGACAGTCACTGTGAGATGTCCTCATGTGTGACTATCCTTGTCACAAATGAGGACATCTCACAGTGACTATCCCTTGTGTAATTGCCACTTGAAGGAAAAAAGCATTAATGTGGTTCAATAGCAATGTATTCAAGCGGCAATTACACAAGGGATAATCACTCTGAGATTTCCTCATTTGTGACTATCCTTACAGTGAGTGTACATTATCATGTTGTCTTTACAGTGACTGTCCTCATTTGTTGAAGGAAAAAAGCATTAATGTGGTTCAATAGTGATGCAGAGTAGTCAGGGCTTTTAGAATATACAAATATACATCCTTAACTCTCATTCCACCAAGGAAGAAGGAATTCCAATGGTTGAAACGTGAGTTAAGGTCTTTACATCAGTCAAACCCTGAAAATGAGGGTTTGTAAACAATGCACAGAAAATTTGAAATAACTTAGATATAAAACAAAGAGAATCAATCAAACCAACTTCCAAAGCATCAGATGTCACTATTACAACTTCCAGGCAAATTTTATCATCCAACCACCATCCGTATAGCCGTACAGAGTTCATTTTTCACCAGAAATGCACTAAAATAGGGTTATTTTTATTTTTTATGAAAGCAAAATGATTACAATACTGGTTCTCTGTCTGTCTTCGACCATTTGAAGCCTAAAATAGGCTCTTCAAATGTTGGTTCAACCATCTAGGTGGTTAGAACAGTTTATCCAACAAATGTCAACTTTGCTAAGCAACTTTTAAAGTTGCATTACAACTTTGCAAACAACTTTGCCGAGAAGGTTAAAAATGTGTTGTGAAACTTTAGGAACCTTATTAAAGTTATTTTGGACCTTCAAACTTCTTAACAACATCTAAAAGACACCTAATAAACACTTACTATGCTCATTTCATCCAAGGACTCAAAAGATGCCCAAGGTTTATAAGTCACCAAGGGGTCTTGTGTCCAACAAGTGGATGTTTATAAGGAGATAAAATCAATCCTTAATATTTATTACAAACCAAGAAAACATCTAAAAATCCTATTCTAATTTATTGTCATTCAAAAAGACTCTGATTTGTCATTCAAAAAGACTCTGATTTGTCAATCAAAAGGACCTTTCACCAGTCAATCCTTCAAAGCTCCAAGGTGAAAATCTTATGTTCCAATTGATAGGATTTGAGTCCTTGGCTTCATGGCAACTTCCTTCAATCATGGTGTCTTTGGCTTGCATTAGGGATGCCCCTGCATCAAATAGCAATGCATTCAAGTGGAAATTACACAAGGGACAGTACATGCCCATTAAAGTTGGTGTTTTGTTATCCAGCATGACAATGGAGACAACATACTCTGTGTCAATTTTACTAATCAAATTTCCCTCCACCAGGCAAAGCAACAATCTGGGTATGATAAGGTGAAATTTTGTAGTCCTTTTGGGTATGATAACAGTTCCAGTTTCCAATAAGATGGTTCATTTTTATAATCTAGCTTCAATTTCTCTTGTGAAAATCTTTTTTTCATTTTATGGGTGGTAAAATATAATTATTATGCTAGAGGTGTGTACTTATGGATGATAATGAAACAAAATGATAAGATTTAAGACTCTTGTTTTTTTTTTAAATAGCAATTTAAGTTTCCTTCTATTATAAATTACTGTTTTTCTATTTTTTAATGTATCTTTCCAAATCTTTTATATCAATTTTATTTATGAAATATAAATATCTTAATAATGTTTTAGTGTTTTTAGGATTAGTTTATATCAATTCTATGTATCATCATTCGTCATTCAATTGTCAGTATTATTAATTTAGACTGTGCAATTGTAGAACTACTCGAATATGGGTTGGATGGATACTCAAGCAGGGGAACCCTCCTCAAATATCTCAAGCAGTGAACTTGGAAAAATGTGTCCTGAAGGAACCCTTTCCATCAGAGAGATAAAAGTACAAACAAGTAAAAGAAGCAGGCTCTCTAAATATGTTTTTGAGAAGAAAAATGATAGATTATTCGAGTATGGTTCATGAGGTATATCTCAAAAGACATTTTTTTTCTTATTATAATAAAAGAGGAAGTTGTGAATGTCAAAGTTGAGTGAAAAAAAAATTATTTTCATCAAATTTTATTAGGCTTGCTTTTGGGAATAGTTTCTTACAATATTGCTATTAAGATTTTTATTGTGTAGTTTTTAGATTAGGTTTATAAAATTATATTTCATGAGTAGTGATTCATATTAATCAATTAACGATACTTTTGGAAGGTATTTTCAATGTGTCAAATTTTGATATTTTTACAAGAATTAGATTGTGTAATTTTTTTAATTAAAGTCATTGACTCATATTTCATAAATAATAGTTCTCATGAATCCATCTCTTATAAGATTGAATAGTCTATTTAGGAAGTATTTCTGATAGTATGTCAAATTATGATATTACTATTACCATTAGATTGCATGGCTTTGAAGTCAACCTCGTTGACCCATATTCTTCTCTGTAGATGCTACTATGTGCTAGGGAATTACTTAGAACTGTTGGTATATTCTTACAACTTGTTACACCTGGGATATTCTTCTCTGTAGATGCTACTATGTGCCGCGGTCGAAACGGGCCCATAAATGTGGTTGAATAGCAATACATTCAAGTGGCAATTACACAAGGGACAGTCACTGTGAGATGTCCTCATGTGTGACTGTCCTTGTCACAAATGAGGACATCTCACAGTGACTGTCCCTTGTGTAATTTCCACTTGAATGAGGACAGTCACTGTAAAGACAACATGATAATGTACACATACAATGAGTGTACATTATCATGTTGTCTTTACAGTGGCTGCCCTCATGTTGTATATTCTTCTCTGTAGATGCTACTATGTGCTAGGGAACTTCTTAGAACTGTTGGTATATTCTTACAACTTGTTACACCTGGGATATTCTTCTCTGTAGATGCTACTGTGTGCTAGGGTCCAAACGGGCCCATAAATGTGGTTGAATAGCAATACATTCAAGTGGCAATTACACAAGGGACAGTCACTGTGAGATGTCCTCATGTGTGACTGTCCTTGTCACAAATGAGGACATCTCACAGTGACTGTCCCTTGTGTAATTGCCACTTGAATGAGGACAGTCACTATAAAGACAACATGATAATGTACACAAGTACCGTGAAGGTAGTTGCAAGTTATAGCTGTTTCATTGCATACCCGAAAAAATGAAGATGTTACGGTCCACAAAATGTTTGTGCTTGAAAGATGAACAAATAAAATTAAACTTCTAAATAACCAGAGCCGCTAACAATAAATTCAACACAGATATGTCCTCATTTCTGGGTATTTTAGCTCTGTAACAGCTGAATACCAGATTACATAATAATGAAAATAGAAAAATAAACCCAACGTACTCAAAAATTGTAGCTGTGATTTCACGGAGGGAATCTCTCTCGGCACTGTTGAAAATACAAATGACAACGTTTCTCTACATTATCATGTTGCCTTTACAGTGACTGTCCCTTGTGTAATTGCCACTTGAAGGAGGACAGTCACTGTAAAGACAACATGATAATGTACACTTACAGCCTATGTACATTATCATGTTGTCTTTAGAGTGACTATCCTCATTTGTTGAAGAAGAAAAGCATTAATGTGGCTGAATAGCAATACATTCAAGTGGCAATCACACAAGGGACAGTCACTGTGAGATGTCCTCATTTGTGACTGTCCTTACAGTGAGTGTACATTATCATGTTGTCTTTAGAGTGACTGTCCTCATTTGTTGAAGAAGAAAAGCATTAATGTGGTTCAATAGCAATACATTCAAGTGGCAATTACACAAGGGACAATCGATCACTGTGAGATGTCCTCATGTGTGACTATCCTTGTCACAAATGAGGACATCTCACAATGACTGTCCCTTGTGTAATTCAAGTGGCAATTACACAAGGGACAGTCACTGTGAGATGTCCTCATTTGTGACTATCCTTACAATGAGTGTACATTATCATGTTGTCTTTAGAGTGACTGTCCTCATTTGTTGAAGAAGAAAAGCATTAATGTGGTTCAATAGCAATACATTCAAGTGGCAATTACACAAGGGACAATTGATCACTGTGAGATGTCCTCATGTGTGACTATCCTTGTCACAAATGAGGACATCTCACAATGACTGTCCCTTCTGTAATTTCCACTTCAATGAGGACAGTCACTGTAAAGACAACATGATAATGTACACATACAATGAGTGTACATTATCATGTTGTCTTTACAGTGGCTGCCCTCATGTTGTATATTCTTCTCTGTAGATGCTACTATGTGCTAGGGAACTTCTTAGAACTGTTGGTATATTCTTACAACTTGTTACACCTGGGATATTCTTCTCTGTAGATGCTACTGTGTGCTGGGGTCCAAACGGGCCCATAAATGTGGTTGAATAGCAATACATTCAAGTGGAAATTACACAAGGGACAGTCACTATGAGATGTCCTCATGTGTGACTGTCCTTGTCACAAATGAGGACATCTCATAGTGACTGTCCCTTGTGTAATTGCCACTTGAATGAGGACAGTCACTGTAAAGACAACATGATAATGTACACAAGTACCATGAAGGTAGTTGCAAGTTACGGCTGTTTCATTGCATACCCGAAACAATGAAGATGTTACGGTCCATAAAATGTTTGTGCTTGAAAGATGAACAAATAAAATTAAACTTCTAAATAACCAGAGCCGCTAACAATAAATTCAACACAGATATGTCCTCATTTCTGGGTATTTTAGCTCTGTAACAGCTGAATACCAGATTATATAATAATGGCAAAAGAAAAATAAACCCAACGTACTCAGAAATTGTAGCTGTGATTTTGCGGAGGGAATCTCTCTCGGCACTGTTGAAAATACAAATGACAACGTTTCTCTACATTATCATGTTGCCTTTACAGTGACTGTCCCTTGTGTAATTGCCACTTGAAGGAGGACAGTCACTGTAAAGACAACATGATAATGTACACTTACAGCCCGTGTACATTATCATGTTGTCTTTAGAGTGACTATCCTCATTTGTTGAAGAAGAAAAGCATTAATGTGGCTGAATAAAAATACATTCAAGTGGCAATTACACAAGGGACAGTCACTGTGAGATGTCCTCATTTGTGACTATCCTTACAGTGAGTGTACATTATCATGTTGTCTTTAAAGTGACTGTCCTCATTTGTTGAAGGAAAAAAGCATTAATGTGGTTCATTAGCAATGTATTCCCAGCATCTGTACCTGCATCTCTCTTATATACTACAAGTTACTTGCCATCAGAAATTGCAGTTCCCTCACGTGACATTGATGGTGAAGTGTTCTTTTCAAAACCATCATCTGTGGTTACCAATGCTCCTGTTTTAGGCAATAAGTTTGTTGCATTCCATTAGCCATTGGTCAAGTTTCTTCTACGAGCTTCTGATGCCTCAAAATCTAAGCAGCGCCTACGCATGCCTCGTTGTGGTTGATTATCATTCTGTACATGAATTATAATGAGTAATCAGTTTTGGGCCTTGGAATCTTGTATGTAACATGCACAGGCATTTCATGGCTAAATGAATCTATTTAAAAGCATCAACTTTTCTTACATGATGCTGGATACATAAGTAGAACAAGCGTATATCAAATTGGAAGCAATCAGAACTCCACAATGACATATTATTTAGAGTACTCTTCAGTTTAAGTAATAATGCATATATTGACACTGTAAAGACAACATGATAATGTACACTCACTGTAAAGACAACATGATAATGTACACTCAATGTAAGGACAGTCACAAATGAGGACATCTCACAGTGACTGTCCCTAGTGTAATTGCCACTTGAATGTATTGCTATTCAGCCACATTAATGCTTTTCTTCTTCAACAAATGAGGATAGTCACTGTAAAGACAACATGATAATGTACACTCACAGTGAGTGTACATTATCATGTTGTCGTGAGTGTACATTATCATGTTGTCTTTACAGTGACTATCCTCATTTGTTGAAGAAGAAAAGCATTAATGTGGCTGAATAGCAATACATTCAAGTGGCAATTACACTAGGGACAGTCACTGTGAGATGTCCTCATTTGTGACTGTCCTTACAGTGAGTGTACATTATCATGTTTTCTTTACAGTGGCTGTCCTCATTTGTTGAAAGAAAAAAGCATTAATGTGGTTCATTAGCAATGTATTAAATTAAATTTTTTTTTTTAATCCACCCACGGGCGTCGCAATTGCGACGGCAACCCGTCGGAATGCAATTGCTTGGGAGGTCCGTCGCGATTGCGACGGCCCTCCGAAGCCATGCGATGGGGGGGCGACGGCCATGCCGCTTCTTAAATCTTAGTCATATTGCGACGGGATATGTGTCGCAATTGCGACGGCTACCCATAGACGTCGCAATTTGTGACTAAAAAATAGCGACGTCTATGGGTGTTGCTATTGCGACACATAACTGTCGCAATTGCGACACATAGCCGTCGCAAAATGACCCCAAATGTATTAGTGAGATTTGCCTAGGTGTACTGACACCTAGGCCTACTAAAAAGTCAACAAGAATTTTCATGCACTTTTGGATGAGTGAAAAGTGAATATTTTTCAAATCACCACTTTTTGGCCCCTTGTGATCTTACACATACCCATCAATCAATTAGAGAATCAAGTCATCAAAAGTACAAGTGGAAATAGTTAATCAAATCTTCAAACCCAATCCAATTTGAGCCAAATGAAAAATTGATCTAAGTTCTCACATGACCTATCTTTATCAAGATTAAAAATATGAAATGGATGGAACTACACTTGAAATATGGATTTGAAAAACATTGCAAATTTTTTTCTAATATTGACTTGATTGATGAAATTGTGTCTTTCTAGTGAATCAATGAAAGTTTTAAAACTAGTGAAGCAATGCAAGGATGGAAGATCCAATTTTGGATGGTCCAAACCTACAACTGCCAATTATAACAAAAATTGCAGCAGAATACAACAAGATAATGATTCAAAACATAATTTCATTCAACATGCCCAACTGTAAGGCCTTCTGGGTTTTGGCCTATTACAATGAAATAACAAAGTATCTTAGAAATCTTCTAGCTAGTCCAGCTCTGAAACACATCAGCAACTGATGGAAACACTAAGGTAGATCTAAACTTGAGCTTGCAAGCCTCCAAGCAATCTCCTTATCTCCAAACATGCAAACCACTAGCTCTGTTGTTACAATATCAGATAAAAAATCTAATCTAAAAGATCTCCAAGATATAATTATGCTTCTACTCTCATGATACTACCAATCTACCATCATACTGACTACTAAACATCTACCCAATCTCTTAATATATAGCCAGCTAAGCCACAAGTCGGTCAGTCAGGCTTTAATTACAATATAGTTCTAGACCAATAAAAGAAACCAGAACTAATGCAAGAATGATCAAAACTTAATGTTCCTTTGGATTTAGGTCCACACATGACCCAAAAACATTCCTTTAAGGGCACAAGGCCCCATTTTATCACATGGAACCGTGCAAGAAGAAACACTTCATGTTTCGCATGAAAACTACTAGAAAATAGGTCCCTAAGAAAAATAGTCATAACTTTTTACTCATAATGAATTAGGAGTTTCACCCTTGGGAAAAGATATTATTTTAGGTCCAATTTAAGCCCCTAAGAGTACAAAGTCTGATTCATTAAGGATCAATAGTGCCACATCCCACAATCAGCTCCAAAACTGCAGGAAAATACTATTGCAATGACAAGTAAAACAATTGTAACTTTGAAACAGTCCATCCAATCCTTATGAGATCTTAGGTGAAGGTTAAAAAATAGGTCCTCAACATAATGTAAGCTTCACATACCATGAAATCAACAAATGAAATTATTACAAAGAAAACAACAGAAAATAGGAAATGTGTTTGGTTGATGCAAGATTGCTCTAAGCCTGAGATGCTCCTGCATCAACTAGACAAGCTATGATGAGAGCATGATATCTTATTGATTTTTAAATGACTGTCTTAAATCAAAGTTTTAAAGCATGTATTATTTTTCTAAGGACGTGATCACCAATCAATCATCAAGGACTTGTACATAGGATAAAACTGAGATTTTTGTTTGTTTACGCAAAAGGATACCTTAGCTATTTTGATCTTCAATATCATAATACCAAAATCCACTTGCAACATAGAATCTGACAAAATTGGTATTCAAACTCTCATGATTGGTTTCAATTAGTGATATTCATACCAGATAAGAGATGGGAAAGAAAAACAAGAGGTGCAAAAAAGTATTCATATCATCATAGTTGAACTAGTGATGGTTGTACTAAAGCAGAGTTCCAAAAATGCTCAATGATGATTATAAGCTCCAATTCTGAATAATGACAGTTAGCTACATACATATTAGATTAAATGCCTTTAGCCTATGTTGCCTTTCTTAGCTTCAAAATTTTAAATTTGCAAGAGGGACAATGGACAAAAAGAAGGGGGTGTAGTCAAATAAAAAATTAGAGGATCAACAAAAACTATATGTGATCGAGTATGTTGGAAATCCAAAAATAAAAAACATAAGTGCATTTCACTAGGTCACTTGCATTTGTTAGGTTCATTACATTGCGTTACATTAGATCATTAAAATCATTGCATTAGATGCATTCACTTAAGGATTTGCATTATTTAAATCATTAGGTTCATCATTGAAAATCATTATTCATCATTAGGTTAATTGCATAAGGTGCACTCACTAGTAAATTTTATCTTGTTTTTCGACGAGGTTTAGTCAATTATTAGATGCCCATTGGTCAGCTAGTTGACCATAATGGTCGTCAGAGTTTTTTAGTTGATAATATGACACATGAAATCTCTGTCAAAATTGCAATGTCAATAGTGATTGAATTATTGATGGAAATGATGTCGAAATCATTGCTTCAACCTAGAAGAATTGTTAGCTATAATGTTTATCTCTGCGACCAATGTTGGTCAAAATTGTGACATAAAATCATCGAAATAAATGTCGAATGTATAGTTTTCTCATTGATAGGTCTATTCTTTGTTGGTAGAAAAAGTGACAAAAAAATTTAATTATATGTATGTGTGTGTGTGTGTATATATATATATATATAAAATCAAATTAAGCACAACAATATTATGTCGTTGTTGTTTATTGTTTATAGATAGTCACAAATTTTTGGTCTTATTTCACACAAACATGTTCTTTCTCAAGGTCATTAACCTTTTAATAAAACTTTCCACTTCTAAAGAAGCCTCACAATATTTAAATGACATTCATAGGAGATGACTAAGAAATCTACAACTATGCCAAAAATAATACTTAAAGATTATATCTAAAACCAATCTCCCAATTTATTAGCTAGCTGGCTATTTGCCTTCTTCTTGTTTGTGGGGTTGATTTGTTAGGTGATGAGAAAGATGGGTATTCTTTGAGGATTGAATCGGTTGTTGGAGAGTTTTGAAAAGGCTTTCTTGGACTGCCATTCTCCACCATCCACCATTTCCACCTTAACATTCCCATTTCTTGGGGATACTTCTCACCACATATGAAAAGGTAGAGCTCCTTGTCCATTTCCAGATGTACATCTTCTTTCCTCAATCCTACATGCAATACATATTTAGTTCCACCAAAATTACTCTAAAATTACAACCTTTTGAGGATAGGAATGCAAAACTAATAGAAAACATAAAAACAAGAAATACTAGATTTATGTGGAATAACTTGTAAAGGGAAAAACCATGGAAAAAATTGCTCTCAAATATATGGACACCAATTAAGGTGAGTTACAAGAAAGAATAACTACCAAAGAGACTATGAAGAATGAGAAGAGAGAATAGATCCACCACTAATCTCCAACCCACTCATTTTTTTCAATACTAGAGAAACTAAGATAAAGATATTTGTGAAGGTTTTATAGACGTAGGTTATTGAATCATCATCTCTACATTGGTACTCAATCTGGAAACCCTCGTATGTATATAGCCACTCTAGAAAATCTCCACATCTAGAAAATATCCACAAAAATCCCTTCTAGCCTCCACTGCATATATGTCTTCTCGGAATCTAAAAAATCCAGCCCATAATTGATTCTCGTCAATGTACCAATTTGGATAGTAAATCTAATTTAATTTGTTTATGGACTGAGACCTTAAATTATTGAGTTTCTCTTTGTTTCAAGAAGAGTATAACATTCTCTACTTAACAAGGCCAACCACGTGAAGGTGGAAGCTCATCTGGCCCCTCCTAGGAGCCTCTTATGACCCTTTACGACATTTTAAGACCTCTAAGATGTATTCTTAGGGATCATAAATGGTTGTAAAGGGTCATAAGGGGTCTTGGGACACAACAACTAAGAAACATAATTATAGGCATCATGGTCACAATTTTTTGGAGACAACATAATTGAGTTGTATACCCTGACAATGGAGAACAACTCTTGCACCTTTGATTCCAAGTTGACTACATCTATTGCTCATGAATACAAGGTCCTCCAATAGATGTATTCAACTTGGAATCAGAGGTGCAAAAGTTTCTCTGCATCGCTTGGGTACACAACTCAATTACGTTGTCTCCAAAAAATTGTGACCATGATGCCTACAATTATGTTTTTTAGCTATTCTGAAATCTACATTTATGTTTCTCAGCTATCGTGTTTATGTGCATGTTTTTTATGTGTTTTGGATAGTAAGTCTAATTTAATTTTTTCATGGACTAAGACCTTAATTTATCTTTGACAATTAGCTTCATAATAATGTAGATGATAGATGAGCAATTAGCCTCCCAAGAAAAATCCCATAAATGAACTATGTGTACCACAATTCATGTGCCCTATGTGCATACCCAAATGATATATTTGAAATGATAAGGGTAAGGCTAGATTTACCCTTGTTTCAAATATGTCATTTAGGTATGTGTAGAAGACATAGGAATTAGGGTGCACACAATTCATTTACAAGATTTTTCTTAGGAAGCTAATTGCTCAGCTCTCATCTTCTTCATTTATTATCAAGCTAATTGTTGAAGGATCCAAGCCTAGGCTAGAAAGATGTCTTTCCATTCTATTTAAGCCATATTCCTTGTTCTTGTCAAACTTCCTTGGTACTATAGGCCTGCTCTCTATAGTACTCTTCTTCAATTTGTGTTCGATGATAAGCATCTTCTTCTTGTTGGAAATATAAGTGGGAAAGTAGTACTGAGAGGGGGGGGGGGTGAATCAGATATTACCTACTTTAACTTTTTATGCTGATAAAACTTTATGCATGACATAAACAAAACTTGATCATTCTAAGCAACTAAACATGTTAAGAAACATACATGAAATTACTCATAACACCAAAATTTTGGTAACCCAGAAACCCTTGAAAGGTAAAACTGGGGTGGGGATGACACCTACAAATCTTCACTATTGTAGTAACAAGTTTTGCCTATTAAGGCTTACAAAATGTGATCAATTCATGATCTACCCTATGAAAGGTCTACTCTATTAAAAGCTAACAGACTTATACAGTCTACCTTGCTAAAGGATTTATAAACTTACAACAAAGTAAGCACTTGGTAAAGAGATTACATAAAGTCTGTTAAGACCACTTAGTTAAGAGATTTACCCCGATACACTGGTTAGAATGTCTTAGTACCTGATCCTTTGGTATGCACTAATATTCTGATTATAGATCTTCTCTTTTCTGTATGTTTTTGATCTCTTCTATTTGGATCTTTCTTAATTCTGTCCTTTCACTGCTTTGCTCGGTCACTTAACTCTGTCTGAATACTAGACTACTCTGAATATACCTTTCTAATCATTCTCTCATACTCATAGTATTCACTCAATCTCAATATCTCCTTTTCTCTCTCTGTTTCACACACTTCTCTTGTTTTAGATCTTTCCTTTATATAACAACCAAAACATCTTAACGATTCAAGATCTACGGTTCAGATTTATTTCTATTGCCGCTTAAGCTATACAATTTTTTGATTGGCTCTGGGTATTACATATGGATCAATGATTATAATATAGATGCGTAATTACCTCAATAATTACCTCAATGAACAAAATACAAAACATCATTATCACCAAAAATGATTTACCTCAATCATTGTGTCATTCCAAACATATATGTCATTCCTGGCTAACTCAGCAAATGTTATTCTTGGTACTCAGCATTCACTGTACTCAGCATCAGTTGATCTTCTCTGTCACCCAGTAATCATTGCATATGTAACTCAACAAAAGACTATACTCGGCATAATACAAACGTATAGTGACCATGACATTACTCGGTAGTACTACTACTCAGTAAGTATACAATATATAACTCAGCATATACAAGATGACTCAGTCGTAGTGATGACCGACCATCATTGCCTAGATATATGACTAAGTGTGAAACACTAATGGTCAATGAAACTATAGAGATCTACACTTCTTCCTAATTACAACAAAATTGAACTTCCTTTTCATCAAGATTCAACTCCACTTCCCCCATATCATCATCCTCGTCCACTCATCCTAATTGATTGATCTCTCAAGGACCTTGTATTCAACAGATGTTGGAAAGCGATCATTCTTAGCTATTTTTTTATAAGGTTAGTTAGTAGTTACAATCATTTTATTAGGGTTAGGAGTTTATTTCAAAGACATCCATGTGAAGTGTAGTGGATGTAGTCAAATTGATGTATCAAGGAACAAATGGAATAACCAAGAAAACACTATACGTTAAATCATGTGATTGATAGCATATTGGGGCTCACTTGAGCCATAAACATGAAGAATTATTGTAAAAAAAGATGTAAACCATATATACGCACACTTGAGGCAAAGATAAGTTACACCATATCCATATTAAAATATTAGTTATAATATGAAAATACTAAACTGACTAATTCCTGAGCTCATCTCCATATATGGTCACAACAAAGATATGCAATTATAATATAGAGAAGGCATTGTAAAAATATAATTTCCACATTTTCCCTAGCCTGACATGTTTTGCACTCAAATCCTTCATCGTGGATAAGTGGAGATGGGTGGATAGATGCATATGAGTTTTCATCAACCCAACTAAAGTATCTGCAACCATTATTTCCCTATGATGTTGAGTCTACATTAGTTCTTATAATATAATGAATAGTATTTACATTAGAAACATTAAATACATACACATTACCAACCTTTTTTCTATTTGGGCAGCACCAAAATTATCATCTAGGGTTGTTCGGTGTCTGTGAAGTCTTCAACACACACTGCCCACCACCACATTACTAGTTTGGCACATTGACAAGAGTCATCGAGCCTATATCAATAATGCACCGCACCATCGCTACTACATTTATTATTTTTATATGGAATACACCAAGGAGTGCCATTAGAAATATTAACCATTTACAATAATGAAAAGCAAACCTAAATCAAATAGCTCATTTTTTTATCAGCATGTGTAGTCTCTATGTATATGAAAAATGAAAGAAATATCAAGCTGAAATAAAATAGTGAAAAAAATAGTATTCGACATAGAGTGAATGAAATATACCATCAAAAGAAGGTGACAAAATCCTGTCACGAAGCACAAACATAGGAAATAAAAAAGGGACAAAAGACAAGAAATAAGATAAATCATTACGACTATAGAAAAATCATTTATACTATAATAAAAAAAAGAAACACTCTTTGTCAACAATTTTCAAAATCATTAGGACTATAGAAAAATAATGAAGACTATACAAAATTAAATTTTAGAAATAGATGGTTCTGATGCTTTGCCATTACAACAATTGAGCATTCATCATTTGGTATTGTGTATTCCATTTAAGTATGTCAACAATGTTCAAAATCCTGTCACCAAGCACAAACAAGAAATAAGAAAAACCATTAGGACTATAGAAAAATCAAGTTCTAGAAATGGATGGTTTTGATATTGCTTTGGCATTACAACAATTGAGCATTCATCATTTGGTACTTCTTGGTGTATTCAAGAACTTCTTTTTTTTTTGTTTGTGCAAGAACTTTTTTTTTTTTGTTGTTTGTGCAAGAACTTGGTTGTTTTTGTTGTTTGTAATACCAAAGGAGTAACTGGTATTTCCTAGATAGTGACTGGCTAGATTGTTCCTGAAAAAAAATTACAAAACTGAACCAATGGTCCTTTTCTTTCTCATGATTTGGTCCTAGATTAGGGGATTGGGAAATGACCGATAATGGTTTTAAATGATGTGTTGCTAGGTAAGCTCCCAATGATATGATTTTTAGAATAGTACATGTGTTGCTGGGTGCACATAGATACAATCAAGATTTTATGAGTTGATTTTGGTTAGAATTCATTGAGGTCTGAAACAAAGGATAATTGTCATTGAAATAAGACTTGTCTATTACTAATCTCAAATATTTTTTTTGATGGAAGCTAAGATCTATCACACTTAATGCTGATGGAATTTCATGTTTGAAAGAGGAATAAATTAAATTAGTCTTAATGAGACCTAAACCTTCAACAACATATTAGGGGTTAGATTAAAGATTGGAGTCTAGTTGTTAGAAAATGCACAAAACTAATGGGCAACTAGTTTGAAAGTCATTTATAGGTATTTTCACTCGTAGAAAACTGTGCCCCTGTGTCCCATGGGATGCCATACCTCCTCCAATATTTATGCCATATACCTTGCGGTAGTCAGACCATGTGCCATGCCTGTGTAGAGAGTATTTATTACATAATTTTCAAAGATGATATAAAGATATTATATTTTATACTTAGCAATATTTGAATATTAATATGCTTAGCAAGATCTTGCTAAGTATAAAATATAATCTTGATTATACATAATATTTCTAAGTGAATAAAAAGGTGAATTTCATTTCTCATTTCATTATTTCATTTGTGAAAAAAAGAAGGGCAGCGCGCATGCGAAGGAGATTTTTAGGGTTAGTAGTTGAAGGAAATTTGATGATAGCAATCAATAGAAGTGTGAAAATTTCATGTTGAAATTGGTGTTTTACCTTTATTTAGAGGAGGTTCAAGCCTTGAAAATGTATTTTACCATAATAAGCTCTTTAATTTTTAATGGCTATTTCATTTAGATGCTAATTATTAGCAAATTAAGGTGTTTTACAAGAGTTTTCAGTGGCTTCATACTTAACTCCTTGAAGAACCTTGAAAATTTGATTTTTTTTGGGTCATTTATATATGGTTGGTTGGAATATTATGTATTTTTATGTTCATGTAAAAAATTTAGTTTCATGTTAGATTATTTCAGATGAATAATGTAGACATATCAATATCAAAGCATATAATTTACTATTTAGGCTTGTCATACATAAACAAATCATAACATAGAATGTACTATTCAGGCTTGCCTAGTTTTCAACTAAATAACTTACCAATCAAAACATAATATGCTATTTAAACTTGTTCGATCTGTTTTAAACCTTCTCAATTTATTTTTAATAGTTCTTTTAATCTATTTATGACAAGATCTATCAAATTTGCACAATTCATAGGTATAGTAAATACTTCTGAGTATGATTGTGCGTGAACTTTTTTCTTCATCAATATTTCTAATTGTGATCCATTTATAACAGTCAATAATGGTTTTATGAAAATATGTCAAGTGAATACTTTAGATTAATACTTTATGATTAGAATGTTCAACATAAGATTGGAGAAGTCTGCAAATTTGATTTAGACGTACTATTTTTTTTTAAATGATAGGAAGACCTAAAAGAATCACTATGATCATATCATTGACTAGCTATAAAAAAGAGAAAATAAGAGCTTATCAACACTCAAAAAATTGTTGGTTATTTGATAGTAACAATTTTCAAATAACAAAAAAGATAATCAGTTGAGAATTGATGAATAATTTCAAACATAATTTTTCAAGCTCAAATGATTCACCACCAAATTTAACTTCTACATAAATGCAAGAAACTGATATTAAGTTAAAGAGATTTTCAATATCATTACTCTAGGAAGGATTAATTTTTAGAGGTGAAAGAGGGAAAGCGAGTGGAGATAATATTTATAAATTCTTTTAAGCTATTTATAAGATTAGATGTATACGAGTGATGATGAATGGTTGGATTTTAACTACACAGGTGATTGTATTCTTTGAGGTTGGCATGTCAATTTGTAGTTTCAGTTGGAGATTTGAAGTTGGCTGAATTGGAGCATCTCTTGATATCACCCACTTCTTCAAGACTATGTTGATTTTTTCCCTAGTGATACTATTGATTTACTTAATATTATTCTCATTTCTTTCTTTTCACAGTCAATACCACTTCATTTTTTGTGTATCTTAATATCATCATTTTTTTGTTGTCAAGGCTTCCATTATCATTCATACTTGGGACTATTTTGTGACTTATTCACTATCTTTATCAAGACTATTTTTTCTATGTTGATAACTATATTTTAACTATAAGAAGGATCTTAACACAACCATTTTCTACATTTTCCTTGTAGGGCTGTCCTTTGACTAGAATTAGGTATTTGTGACCAACATAAATGATTGTAACATGATCTCAGATGAATTCTCTTATCTTTAATGAACATAATCGCTTCCTTCTCTACTATCAATTATTATGTTTTCATACTTTCAATATCCCCATACTTATATAGATACCTCATTTATTTTCCTTGTCAATTTTTTTGACAAGAGATTACCACATGATGATTCTTCCAACTATCAATCTCCTTGAATGGAACTTGCAAAATCTTTAACACTGTTTCTCTCTCTCACCAGTATAAATAGCATACCTTTCTTTAATCAATTCCTAACTTCTAACAAGTATTACAATCTTTTTTATACTTCCTTGGTTACAATCTCACAAACCTGTAAGGAACTTCCAATTGCCGAACATATAATACTCTAAATTTTACCACTTCTCGATTAATCTGCAATAATACTCTTCCCTACAAATCTATTGATAGATTCAGTCATAATTACTTAGCATGGGTTTTCTCCTGATCTTTATTTCTATCTAGGATCCATAAGGCAATAGCAGTCAGTCTTATCCAGTGCCTTCAACCGGTCGTAGGACACTCTAACCTAGTTGATCAAGTTAGGTTAGGGTCAAATGGAATGGCTTAAAGGTGGGTTCTGAGACTGATGTTATTGTCTTCAATGACTATCAAGGACCCCAAATTAGGTAGTCTTTGAAACTAATACACTTTCAAACCACTATTGCAAACATTCATTTCTTCCGCTGGCTAAATACATGAATTGCATTTTGCTTAGGGCATCGGCTTGGAAGCATTGGAACAGTCTTCCAGATTCTGAGTGTTTTGAATATTTATGTACATCACCTTAACTTTTTTTCCATCCAATGACATTGAATTCGCATGGAGTAGTCGCAAGTTAAGGTCTAAACTCCATGACAGAGATTTCTTCAAAATCAGTCTATCAAAGAATTGACTTTCCCGCGTAGAACTAATCAAACTCTAATCAAAATGAAACTCTAAAACGTAAATGCATAAAAGTGAACTTGTTGTGAAATCTAATTCATCTATTCCCTTCATAGCAAACTGTGTATAATGGAAACAAAAAAACTAATCAAATGAACACTAGACATCGTGGATGCATCGAAAATGAACTTCAATGCCCGTAAATGAATAAACAAATTTGTAGAGATATTAAGTCTATTTATTCATTACAAGACCGTCTGTGCTTATTCATTACAAGACCGATTGTGCTTTTTCATTAAAAGTCTATTTATTTATGCTTCCAAGGTAAACTCTTATTCAAAATAATGTTATCTGTCAGGTATTAAATCTATTGACAGGTTCCATGGGCAACAACTAATCTGATTCAGACCAAGGATAAAAGGATTAGCTATTTCCCATGGAACATAGATTTACTATTATTCTTTCTTGTAAGTCTATTGACAGAGATTTGCTTAGGGCATTAGCCTTGAAGCAGTGGAACTGTCTTCCAAATTTTGTGTGTTGGATGTATTAAAATACATTACCCTAATTTTCTTTTCATCCAACGGTATTGGGAATCCTGTGGAGAATATGAAAATTATGGGTGTGACTTCATAAAAGACCTAAGAATAAGGGTTTTGAACATAACAAAACTTTCTATAATATTCAAAAGCTACTTATTCATTTCACATTCAAATGTGTAAAGCCAAATGCCACAATCCTATGCATAAACCCGCAGATAGACACAAGATCTCAAACCCTTCATTATTTTTAACACTTAGAAATAAGAACATTTAAGGAAGCCCTTTTTCAATACATAGCAAAGAAAACAAGAATGTATGAATTAATAATCCTCTGCCACATACCTTATGTAAAGATTGAGCTCAAGCTCCTGCTGCTACCCCACAATGTCAAGTTGGGATGTATCTCCTTTGTGCACGCACTGCCATTCTTTTTTTCGCAAATAAAATAATGAAATGAGAAATGAAATTGACCTTTTTTTTAACTTATGCCTGTGTTTGTCAAAATTTTTACCACGACAAAATTTTTCACTATTGCAACAAACATGGGCATAAATTAAAAAAAAAACAAAGTTTTCCTTCTATAATCCGACCAAGAAAAACCTTCTTATTTTTTGGTCAAAAATTTTGGTACAAAAACTAGGTCAAATGTACTAGTGATTAATCTTTGTCATTAGAATCATTAATTGCATTAGATTGCATGTAACATTTGAATCTAAGTTCATTTACATCAAGAGGTGTTATTCATCATATTAAGTTCATCCATTGCATTACGTTACATTCATTCATACATATTAGAATCATTAAATTGCATTAGATTAAATCATGTAACATTCATCTCATATTTAGCTCACATCATTCTTTGCATTAGATCATTCATATTGCATCCATTAAGTGCATTTCCATTATATTTTCCTTAGATCAAAATCATTACATCACATATCATTAAATCATTGCATTTCAAAATAGAACATAACTATCATCGTTAGATGCATAGCATTTAAGTCATTTTAAAAATCCATTACATACCCAATCCATTAGAACCATCTATATATAGTACATCATTACATCCATATATCAACATAGCATTAAACATCAATCATCAAAAATTCACATCATTTCATTCGTCCACCTATTTTATGTCATACTTAAGACAATCATTTAAGCATCAATAGAGAATATGCTTACATTTGAAAATTTGCATTTTCAAAAGCATAAAACAAAGCATATAGAAGATAGAATCATCTAGATCTACATATCATAATAAAACACCTAAAAAGAGATCCAACACATAATAACATCATATATAGTGAAAGCTACCAAAGTGAGAATCAGATTCTATAACATCATCATCATAAAAACAATGTCCATCAAAGCATCAAAGTATCAGCATAAGTAACATAAATGAATAAAAAATGATACAATAAATAGTCCAATGTCTCGATCATAATAACACAAGGAGATCATATATCATCAAAGTACAAATAGAGAAACTTAAATATCTCATGGAATATATCAACTAATAGAATCACCAGCACCATCAGTACCATCGGGACCAGGAGCACTATCAGGAGGCAAACTCAAAGTAGCTTGCAATCCCTACTGACTCATAGTAGCCATGAAACTCTGCATCATATAAGTCAACTGAGAAACTTGCTGCTATACCACTAGTATCTTACTCTAAAGAGATATGGCATTTGATGTTGAGGCTAGGTTAGGAACCTGTGCTATAGAAGACTATGGTAGAGGAACAAAAGAAGAAGGCACTGATGAATATGGATCACCCAAGGATGGAACAAAGCTCAAAGAAGATGTAAGTGAGGAAGATGAAGGCATCAAAGTAGAAGCATGGGCCTGAGATGAGGTATCCTATGGAACAACTAGAGGAATAACCTGCTAAGCAGGTGCACCCTATGCCTGATTGAGTAAAACCTATGAAATATCTGCATCAACCTCTCACTAACACTTGATTCTAGGTCTATTAGTTGGATCTCTTGCAACCTGATGTAATAATTTGTCCACACGACAACCCCTCAACTGATCATCACCCCTAGGAGGAATCAGAGCAGTAGTGATCACTCGAATATGCACTCTACCTGCTCTAGCTCCTTGATGACCACATCATCCATGCCATCCACCAATCCTACCACCACCATCTCCGCCATCATCACCATCATCACCACCATCACCTATAGCCTTGTCATCTCTATCAGATAGCTCATTAATAGCTGGAACTCTCTCCATAGGATCAGTGAACCTAGGAAAAGGATATTGATGCAACCAAGTAGCATACTCATCAGTGATACTTCCATCCATGATGTGTGGTATCATAGCCCAAGGATGATAAGCATTATCTTGTATCTCTCCGCCTATAGGTGAGCATATAAAGCAACACCCTGTGGCATACCCTGAGTGTGCCCAACTTGATGTAGAGCTCTATGGAAGAAGAACCTCTCAATGATATATACAGAATGCCCAATCATCCATTAAGGAAAGAACATGTAGGGAAGCTCAGAATCATCCTCTAGCCAAACCTCACAATCAATGTATGGTCTACAGATAATAGCATGACACGTCGCTAGTAATTCAATTTAACCATGTGGGTCTAGATAATGATACCTTGATATATCCAAGCATATGGCCAACCTGGCTGATGATCTCATGTTGTAATCAAATGCATCACTGGGATATGCTCCCAGGTCTAAATATGTAGTAGTATGGCTCCTACAGTGAGTGTTGTTGAATGCCTATAAACAACAGTGTGTAGTTCATGGTATAACTAAGCTAAGAAATGAGAACCCCAATCAAAGCAATGAGGATGTGCCATCAAATTATCAAGGATAGGACCCTAACCCCAAGTGAATCCATGCCCATGTCTGTCAAGAAGCAAGAACCCACCAATCAATGTACCCAGGATAGCTGGTAACACAGGAAAGGAAACAAACTACGCCAACCAGATATGAGCATCATCAATGGTAGGATCATCAAATACCCATTGACAAGTTAATCCATCATAAAGGGAATCATAAAACATGAACTCTCCATGAGTAGGAAATTTCAAGATAAGATACACATCCTCAGGTGTAATCATCATCTCACCCATGGGAAGATGAAAGATATTATCAGTTTGAGTGCCAATGCTCAGCCATAGCAGTGATAAGACCCCGATTCACTCAGAATCAAGGAAGATATAATAGGAATGAAAATCCATAGAGACTAATATGCCGATAATTTGCCACACTAAGATCAACAATCATACCCCAAGACAAAGGATAAGAACCATAGATACCCAATGACTTAAGCTTCTCCTGCAAAAAGCAAGTCAAGCCACATCAGTATTGAAATCAATTATTATTTGGCTCATTCTAAATCAATAAAAAATTAAAACATATCAAACCATGTAATGCCCCTCCAACCCTATCAAGTCTTGGTTATGTTCACTTGAAATTAGGAAGGACTATATGTAAGAATGATCCTTCTTGAGATGGTTTCTTAAACCGAACCTTTTCCAACTCACCATAAATTCATATTTTAATTTGAGGAATGAAAATATTGCATAGTTATGTTACTATACATCTTCTTGTGTTTCAATGATAGTTTAGGACCATAATGATAAAAGGGTCACTTGATAAACTTATAGGCTTCTTTGTGATATGCTCATGTTCACCTTAGGTTAATTGACTATAATCACTTAAGGGTTAGATTTGTTATCTTCTCTAATAATGTCACTTGGGATTAGAGATGATTAATGTATTTAGGGTTATATGATTTTTTTATCTTGTTTTGATAATGAGACATTTTGAGTACATGCCTGATGGTTAAATGGGTTTGTGAAAGTTAATAGATGGTTTACATCTACATGAATATGTTATGATACATTCCTATTATAAAATATGGAAAAGAGATTATTCTGGTACTAACCACACTAATCCAATTGTGCTTTGTTCATGTCACTGTCTGATGTGAGTGTAGGATGAGGGGAGGCAGTCATAGTTACTCCTACTAGAGGTCCACAAGATGTCACACTCTCCCTCCTTGTTTGCCATTGTTTGTTTATATATATGTATATATGCATGTTGGTTGGTGTTGCAGGATGCAAGTACCAGACATTGACTCCATCTGGCTACAAAGGTCTGAGCGTGCCTTAAAAAATCCTCGAACTGTTGTTGTGTGGAGGTATTACCAAGATTACTCTCAAGGTTACTATGGACTTAGATTTCTGCTTAGGAGATTACCCTAGTTGGGGAAGTTGAATGTAGTATGTGATGTGGTTTGGTGATTTGATGTGCTTATGAGATTAATGATGTGGTTAGATTTATCCTTGTAAGTATATGTATATATATTTATTATGTATGTGTTATATTGATTATATATTAAATATAGGTATGTGTATATGTGGGTGCACACACATATACCCATACTTATATAAATAATAATATTTGTATGGATTTATTGATTGTTTTAGTGGTATGTTGTTTGAAGTGAATTCCATGAAGTGTATTAAATAAATAAAAATTAAAAATAATATTAATAATAGTGATAATAAAAATAAATGCTCTTTATAGTAAAACTAGCTATCTAGGAGGGAGTTGAACTCGAGACCTCCTAGAAGTTAGGCTAGTTGTTTTCCAATTGTGCTTTGTGTTTTCCTTGGAAGCTATTTGGTTGTCTTGCTTGTTATGGTCTTCTTTTAAAGCCATTTTAATTAAAATTATTAAAAAAATTTGATTAAGTCTTTTATGGGAATTGTTTGGTCCTCCAACCAACTACAGAAGTTGGAGAAGTTGCTTCCCATAAAGAAACTCCTCCAACCACATAGTTGGAGGATAAATATTGTCATTTTTGGTATGATTGAGGAAGGAAGGTTTTAGAAAAATTTAGAGGCTTTTTGCATAGATTTTTCTGGAAGATTTATTGGAGTTTTTCTGTGAGTTTGAGAGTTATCTATTTGGAGGGAAATCATGTGTGTATTGTGGGAATATTGGATGCTAGAGGAAGATATCCAGGAGTATACCAACTTAAGGCTTGAAAATTTTTAGAAAATGCTCTAGCCATCGAAAGAGAATTCCCTGCAGGATCCCAGGTAGGGTCTATACTAGGATGAATTCTCCAATTCTCCTATGTGTGTGCTTATGTTTTTAAATGCTATGTTATTTGATTGTTATGTGATAGCTTACTATGAAATAAAAAATAAATTTAAGTGTTATATTGTTTGTGTATTTCTATTATGTTGCCGGAAAGAGATTATGTAAATGTTTGTATAGTTTTAATAGTCAAATATTTCCTAGGAGTTTGGGATTTGTTGTGATACTTCCTTTTTATATTTGTGAGGTTTATGTAATGATTTAGGGAATTCTAGGAAGGTTTTGGATGGTTTAGGAAAGGTTGCAGTCCTCCTTTCCCATTTTTCCTTTTTGTAGGCCTTCTCTGTGAATTTATGTTTTTAATTTGATTCAATCTTATCTGAGACTTAGGCAGTGTTGAGGATGTGTTTTGGATGTGGTTTTGAGGTCCTTGTATGAATTTGATCTCAAGGAACTTTTATCAGGCACCCTCCATGCCTTAAAAAGTCATTTTTACGTCTTTTCGGGCAATTTTGGATTAATTTCATAAAAGTGTGCTGCAAAGTCATATAAAATTGTGTTCATACTCGTATGGCACTTGGTCAAATGTCGTATGGGAATGAATACAAATTCATATGGGTTAAAAGTTAGTTTTAAGTGTTTTCAGGGAGTTTTTGTGTAAGTGTTTTACAGTGTCATACGACATTGTAGTCATACCCATACGACAGTTGGTCAAATGTTGTATGGGAATGTACATTATTGTATGAGTCTATGTAGAAATTCATTTGGAGTTTTGGTGGTTTTAGGGACTCAAATTTTGTAGGATTCAGGATTTATACAATTAAGTATAAGTTTACATACTTTAATTTCTTATACTTTAAGTTATACTTGTATAAAGGGTTTAGGTACCTTCTGAGATGATTGGGATAGGTTTCAGATTCATGGGAGTTAAGATGCAATTTCTAATTTTGAGATTTAAAAAAAAATCAGACTTAGTTATTTTTCAAGCACGTGAGATTTTGTAGATCATTGTGTTTTGGCATATGTAATTTGGTGTAAACTTTAAAAAAGTTTATTGTTTGTTTTGTTGGGTTTATATGGTGCATCTAGATGTTTGAATAAGGTTAGGATGTGTTTGAGGGTTTAGGTTGTCCAATGGACTAGGACTGCTCTAAGGCCTCCTAAATGTTTCCCCAAATGTTCTTAAACTTTCACATTCTTTTCTATGCTTTGATTCTTGTTCTTGAAAGTGTTTACGATGTATTTTATTTCATGTATGATGTATTTGGGATGTGTGAAGTTTGTTTCACCTATGTACATTTGTTACTAGTTTTTCTGAGGTTATATGGTTTGCTTATGATGATTTTTCACTTGTCATATACTTGAGTTTGGTTTATGAGTCCTGCACTTGTCTCGGTGGCCTGTGTGCACGAGAAGGTTCTTTAGACCTATAAATGAGCCTTGAAAAGTTTCACTTGTGCATGTGAAAAGTTTTATGTCTTTCTTTGAGATGTCTTGTTATAGACATTCTTCCAATAGTTCCTGTTATGTTTATGGATAAGGTTAGGACTCGTTCTAAGGGCTTGAGTGCATAGGGGAGTTTCCTAAACCTATGAATTAGGACTTGGAAGTGTTATCTTGTTTTGTGGCTTGTGATGGGGTAAGGGTATAGGAACCTTATGTGAGTGGCTCATCATAGGTGCTGGAACCCTAAAGTGGTTGCTGGAGGATCTGAAGGGTGGGTTTGTAAAAAGTGATAACCCTAAAAAATTAACCTGGGAAGGGGGGATTCAAAAGATAATGAAAGAAAACATAATAATGGCCACACAGACCTGATTGGAGTACCCGGACCATGGATAACTACCAGGATGGATCCCTATTTATAAAGGGGGGACCGGGGTTACATGGTTGTTAGGAAGGATTCCAATATACAGGTTGTGTGATGATGCTCACTTAGATGATCTCCTAGAACCTTAACCTCTGTGTTATATTATGATGATACTTTATGTGATTTATTCTTGTTCTTTTGAACCTTGGATTTATTGGTATTTGAGACTTAGACTGCCTTAAGGTTTTGAGAGTACCTTGGTTCTATCTCCTAGCATGGGGGGTGGAACTTTATTAGTTTCACATGGTTGGGTGGAAAATATCTTTCAAGGTATTGTTCATGGTTCGTGTCATGGCTTGGATTTTGAGTTGTTCAGTGGTGAACATTATGTTCTTGTATCATGTATCTCTATCTTTTGTTATCAATATGTAAAGATGTATTGTAAGCCCTTGAGAAACTTGATGTAATTATCTTTCTATATGCCTTTGGGAAATGTGCAATAATTCTAATTATGTTTGTAAAAGGAAATTGTAAGAAATAAGATATGTATAAGCGAAGGGCAGAATTATGAATTTGAAAAGGGGATTGAATATGGTTAAATCAATGAGTAATTCCTATCTTATATCTCTTGTTAATTTTAAATGAAATTGAAAGTAATGGTTCTATGCAAACCTTTGTAATGAGAGTTCTTATGGATGTAAATTTCTTTAAAAGGAAACTTGTTTTGATATATGGTTAGTGAAAAGATATTCTAAGGGTTCAAGGGCATCTCTAGGTGAAATAATAAGGGAAAAGGAAACATGTATGTTATTGAAAGAAGTAATGGGATGTGATTTCTTAAATGTATAGCTCTATGTGAGTGATGTCTAGTTATTCAAACTAGGTTCTAATATATATCCTTTATTATATGTTTACAAGGGTATAGATGTTAATTTGTGGAAGTTAAACTTGTGGCAAAAATGATTCATTAAATGGTTTATGTCGATTAGCAATATATGGTTAAGGAGTAAATAAATAGGAAAGAATAAATGTACCTAGTGGATGAGATAGTTAATGTGTGCTTGTTTCATGCTAAAAGTAAATGATATGTTAGTTTGGTAAAGAAAATGAATTCAATTAATTCACTTAGGCAATTGGTTTTGAAGTAGTATGAAAGGAATGTCTCAATGTAATTTGAAGTTGAAATGAAAATAGAATTGTATTTGCAATGGTAAATGAATTCATTAAGAGAACCTTAAGGAATGTACTTGTGAGTAGTAATGATGATATGTTAGAATGTTAAAAAAAAAATTGTTAGTTGTAATTTTAGGTCATATACCTGATTCCTTATGGGTTCCCTGGTGGGGACATTACAAACCACAATCAATTTTCATGTTTCTGCCTAGATAGAATGGAAAATTCATCATCACCCATCATCTGAATCTCAATTAACAACCAAATGTACAAGTTATGACTGACTCATTTTGACATCTTACAACTTGCTAAACTTAAATTTGGGACCTTAACCTATCATCTGATCAATGATGTCGAACAAATT
Organism: Chamaecyparis obtusa; assembly: GCA_027943335.1. Taxonomy (NCBI): domain Eukaryota; kingdom Viridiplantae; phylum Streptophyta; class Pinopsida; order Cupressales; family Cupressaceae; genus Chamaecyparis; species Chamaecyparis obtusa. The sequence goes on along the minus strand of BSBK01008166.1, from coordinate 427,100 downwards.
GCAAAGTGTACGAGGACATTAGAAATCATTTCTGATAGGGTGAAAGCGCTACTTCAAGTTGTAAAAGCACTAAAGAGAAAAAGCTCTATTTAAATGTGTAAACACGCTATTACATGGATTAAAAGCAAATTTTGAGGAAAAAGCACAGAAAGAATTTGGAAGCGCTATTCAAAATATCAAAAGAGTTGTTTAAATTAGCAAAAGCGAAAATAAGAGCATAAGCATTTTTTAAATTGGTAAAAGTGGGTTAAGGCCTAAAATTGGCGAGAAAAAGTATAATTTTAGACTGCGGAAGTGCAGTTTAAAAGTGCGGAAGCACAACATGGAGGGTAAAAGCACAATTTTAAAGAGAAAAAGTGCTACTTGGTAGAAAAAAGGAAAAAAAGAGGGTTTCTATCAATAAATATTCAAATTTCTTGAATTAAATGCATTAATTGACAAAATGAAGAAGTTTAGGCACTCACCAAAAGTTCAGAGCCAGGTGGATGCATATATCAATGACCTCGCTCAAAATCTATGCTTGTGAATTAGGATAGACATTATCAAAAGTTGATAAGAGGTCAGAGCTCAAAAGTGAAAATTGAAAGTTAAAATAAATAGTAAAAGGAGTTGTTACCCCTTTATATAACCTTTTTGACCTAAAAAGGGTATCTTGGACCTAAAAAAGGGAATCTCTCATCATAATTGACCAAGGGACTTGATTTTTTCAACAAATTAGACAAAACTGGGGCATTTGTCATCAATCAGGCGTAAAAACAATATCATAAATAAAATGAAAATTCATTATAAATTGAACTAAGTCAATGTAAATGGACCTCAATTGACAAACTGATTCAACATCTATCAAATTTTATTTCATTTTCGAGGGGGCATACCATTGGATAATTAGATCAACATCAACATCAACATTATCAACATTAGTAACATCATTATCAAATCAGGAGAACAATCATCAAATCAGAATGAAATCTTTAATCAAGAAATTTTATCATTAATCAAATGAATGGGGCATCACATCAAACATTGAATCAAATAAAATCAGGTATCACATCAGCAATCTAACATCATATCATCATATCAAGAGTATCAAATCAATTAGAACTGCATCGAACATCATCAATATCCATATCTTACATCAAACATCAAAGAATCTGCATCAATTTCATATCAAACATCAAGAATCAATCATATCAAACATCAAGACCCATCATTAGAATCAGGACCATTAGTAGTTAAACCAAAACCTATCATCAAGCAAAATCAGAGTACTCTTTAAATTAACATGCTTCACACGTCAACTCAAAGAGTGGCATTTGTAATCATCTGAAAATGGACAAAGACAATTAAGTAATAAATCAAAGAAAATCAAAGAAAATCAAGGACAAGATCAAAATAATTGAATCAAAATGATTATGAACATTTAGCCAATCAAAATTAAAATCAAGTCTTAAATCAAGATAAATCAAAATCAAGAGCATTTTAATCAAGTTAAATCAAATCAATATGAAATTAAATCAATTAATTGTATGGTTTTCGATTAAATCAAATTCAACCCATTCAAGGGGTGCATGGCTAAAATAAATGAATTAAATCAATTAATAAATCCTAATTTCTCTCAACAACCCAAAAGGAGAGGGAATTCAATCAACCAATAGGATTTGAGGAAAGGTATTCACATGGATCAAGCCAAACTCAATCTCAATCACTCAAAGTGAAAGAGAATCTTGTCCCTCCATCTTGTCTACTTTTCCCAAGCTTTGAGGACACAAACTTTGCATTTTCTTCAAAGGGTGGAACCAAAGACTTGACTCAAGCTTAATCATGATTAACTACACTACACCCCCTACCCTTGCCCAATCCTGTTAGAAATAGGAAATACTGAGAGGGGGGGTGAATCAGTATTTCAAAAACTTTTACTTTTTCCCACTTATGGATATAACTGATTACTTTAGTACATACAAAGATTATTGAGCTGATTAACAAACATAACAGTAAATAGAAAGAACTCATAACACAAGAAATATTCTTGAGGAAACCCTGGCCAAGGGAAAACCCCGGTGGGGATGGTACCTGGAAAGATCACTAATAAAAAGTATCCTATTACGGATATTGGACCCTGTTAAGAGTCAGTTTACAACATATAGTACATCTGTCCTAGTTAAAGGACTTTAGGCCTTGTTAGAAGCCTTAACCCTGTTAAGAGTTAGATTACAAAACCTGATCACCAGCTGAGCTCACTGCCCAAACAGGTAATACAAAATGTTTCTGACTATAATATGGTATGGCTTACAAATTTGCATCAATAGCCTTTGCTACTATTACAATATACAACTTTCGCAAGTTATCCTTTTCTTTCTTTTCACAAAACTACTACTACTACTACTTTATCATTACATTTCAAGTATGCCCAATATATGAGTTATTAGAGCGAATAAATTAATATGGTCAGCTTCCAAAATCCTTATCCAAGGGTAAACATCTAGGATGTCATCCCTTCATAATGTTAAGTCATTATTTTGACAAGAAAAATAATCCCTTAACTCTTTCGCTAATACTGTCTCCAAAACTATTCTATCTGCAAAACTGTCTTCGGTAAACTTCGAATAAATTCTTTCGTACTACTCCAAACTTTATGCACACTAAGATGGGGTATCCTCATGCTTTGTAGAAGCTTTAGTTAACTGTGCAAACAAAAATATTGCTCCAGTTGACGTCGCCAACTAAATCTTCATCAGGTGCTCTGTCAGGATCACTGTATCCATACTTAGACAATTTCTTCCTTCAACTGGCCATACTTGCATTCCAGATTCTATGCTCTTAGTAGAGATCATATGTTTCCATAATGACAACATCTATGCATCCACATTAGCCAAATTGCCAACAATCTCCCGCTTTGTCATTGGTGGCAACATATGGGAAAATTGGCTAAGTGTGCAAAGAAAACTTCAAAAACACTTACAAAATTGTGGCCAAAAGTTATACAATATATATACAATATCATACTCCATAGAATAGCTCCCCCTATGAGTATCCTTCCTTAATATATTATCAATTTTCTGCTATCTCTCCACCTTTAACAACAATGACAAAGATAGGGTGTACAAAAATTTCAATAAAAATTTGATACCTTATTATCAGTTATTGCAAAGCCGGTAGGCTTGCAACACAATCACCAAACTCTAACTTCCAAGATTCAAAATCTTTCTCCCATATCTTCCTAATGGATTCAGCAACATTAAGTAGAGTACTCAATCTGTATGCTGTTGTCTGACAAGCTTGCAGGGAATTAAAGCTAAACTTTTGAAAAGATGTCTTTGCTGAAAGACACTGCTCAATTTGGTCTTCAACAATCGAGATCTTGATTGAGACATGCTCTCTCAAGATGTTAATCCTGATCATTTTCCTATTCTTCTCCTCTGCTAACATTCTGATTTCATCATTTAACTTCCTTATGTTCTTCTCCATGGAACTTATCTTAACATTAGGGCTTATCAAGGTGTTTGATTCAGCTGTAATAGAATCTAACTTCTCTATGATCTTCTTATCCTCTTCAACTATTAGGATTTTTGATTTTGTGCATTGTATATAACAACTCTTTCCAGTCTCAAAATGTTTCCTCAAATTCATTATACACACATCCAGACTACCAATATCATTTCGAATATTTACACTTAAATTTTGTTGCATTTCTGCTTCATAGTCTTCCTGAACATTTATTCTAGCAATATCCTTCAAGTTAGAAAATTCAGAGTCAAAAGAGTTCATTACCATTTTAGCTTTCTCAAGTGGATCTAATTCAGATACCTTATTACTGATCACACTCTCAAGTTTTTCTATCAAAACTCTAACTTTTCTTTCAAGGTCTTTCACCTTCTTATTCTTTCCAATAATTTTATTAAGAGATGTGATGAACTCAAGGTGATCATCATCTTCAACTTCTCTTCCAAGGTCTTCAAAAATTGAACCAATATGCCTCTTCTTACTGTTAGGTGCACTAATGTCTTCAACTGGTATAGAAGGTGCACTAGAGGTAGTGACCTCTGTCAAAATTTGTTTGCCTTTAATTGTCTGCTCTACTGGAACTGATCCTGATATAGTTGGTACTTCCTTTGCCTCTATATCCTTCTCTGATTCTTCTAAAGCCAAATTGTCAACAATGTTTCCTAGATCATGAAAAAAATGCATCATCTGACTCTAGTGTCACTTTGGTGCCTTCAATGTCCATTGATTCTTTGCCAATATTGATATGTGAAGAAGATGGGACTTCTTCAATACCAACTTCCTCTACATGTTGTTCCTCTGATTGCTTCTGCTAAGGATATGATTCAACATGCTTTCCTACAGCTACATCTGCAAGAACTTGCATTACTCCTTGCTTAGTTTCTTTCTGTACTTCCTCCTTTTTTCCTCCCATTATAAGTATTGTTCTTCTCTTAGTCCTCAATAAAGTTCCAAGAGGTTTTGAAGAATTTCTTCACATGATCTTCATCTTTATTGTTACAACAACCTTTCTCTTTGTTTCCTGCATTTTCACTCCTTGCATTGTTCCAAGGGTTAGGGTTATGATGATAACCTCCATTGTTCATTCTGCAAACTCTTGCTGAGTGTCCAAACTTCTTGCATATCTGGCAAATGATTCCATTGTTTCCAAATCTCTGTCCTTGCTGGTTAATTTGTGACCTGCAATTTCTAGCAATATGTCCTACTTTGTTGCATCTAAAACATACTACTACTTTTCTTTTATTCATTTCTTCAATAGATCTCTTATCTGCATTGTTAGTATTCCCAATCATTCTATTATCATAATTATTCAAAATTACTTTAGGTCTTCTACATTCGTTAGCTCTATGTCCAAAACCATGACAATTATAACAATGTCCATTAAGAGGTTTAAATTGCTTACTTGTGCAATCTCTCTTCATGTGCCCAATAGTATTACAAGCAAAACATCTACTTTTGAATTCTCTTTGCATGACTTTAAATGATTCTTCTTGATTTGATTCTTCTTGCTTTGATTCTTCTTTCTCTCTAGGTGGTTCTTCTTTAGGTGGATCTTTCAATGTGTTCTCATCTAGCTTCATTTCCTCCATACTTTCAGATGTCTTTAGATCTGGCTTCTTACTTTCATGATTTGTTCTAAACATGCTAAATCCAAATCCAGTCTTATCAAAGAATGGTTCTCCAAAAGAAATTTGTTTTTCAATCCTATCACCATTAGAATATAGCCTTTCAAGTTGTTGTTTAGATTGAGTTAATTCACCTTTCACAATTTTATTATACTTCTCAAGTTCTCCATACTGCAATTTTACTTTTTCAGATTTGGATGTTACCTTTTCAAGTCTTGATCTTAGATCTTCATTCTCAACTTTCAATTTTTCATTATCAAATCTTAAATTTTCATCTTTCATACTAAGCTTTAGATTTACTATCTTCAATTCATGCTTAAGGATCTCATTTTATTTTTCTAATTCATCACAATCTTTAACAAGAATATCAGATTCCTTTTCAGATTTTAGATCTTCAATCTTACCTTTTAATTTGTCAATAACATTCTTTGCATCTTCATACTTTCTTCTTAAAGAGTTTCTTTCATCAGTAATCATATCAATTTGTTCAAGAGCTTCTTCAAGATTCTTCTGAAGTTGATCCATATCCATAGAGATCTTACTCAAGCTGCTAAGCTTTCCTTGAATGTTCCTTCTCCAAGTAACTGTGCTCTGATACCAATTGTTAGAAATAGGAAATACTGAGAGGGAGGGGTGAATCAGTATTTCACAAACTTTTACTTTTGCCCACTTATGGATATAACTAATTACTTTAGTACATACAAAGATTATTGAGCCGATTAACAAACATAGCAGTAAATAGAAAGAACTCATAACATATGAAATGTTCTTGGGGAAACCCTGGCCAAGGGAAAACCCTGGTGGGGATGGTACCCACAAAGATCACTAATCAAAAGTATCATGTTAGGGATATTGGACCCTGTTAAGAGTCAGTTTACAACATATAGTAGATCTATCCTAGTTAAAGGACTTTAGGCCTTGTTAGAAGCCTTAACCCTGTTAAGAGTTAGATTACAAAACCTGATCACCAGCTGAGCTCACTGCCCAAACATGTAATACAAAATGCTTCTGACTGTAATATGGTACTAATTACAACTTTGCATCAATAGCCTTTGATGCTATTACAATATACAACTTTTGCAAGTTATCCTTTTCTTTCTTTTCACAAAACTACTACTACTACTACTACTTTATCATTACATTTCAAGTATGCCTAATATATGAGTTATTAGAGCTAATAACTTAAAATGGTCGGCTTCCAAAATCTTTATCCAAGGGTAAACATCTAGGATGTCATCCATTCATAATGTTAAGTCATTATTTTGACAAGCAAAATAATCCCTTAACTCTTTCGCTAATACTGTCTCCAAAACTATTCTGTCTGCAAAACTATCTTCGGCAAACTTTGAATAACTTTGTCCGTACTACTCCAAACTTTATGTGCATTGAGATGGGGTATCCTCATGCTTTGTAGAAGCTTCAGTTAATTTCACAAACAAAAATATTGCTCCAGTTGACGTCGCCAACTAAATCTTCATCGGGTGCTCTGTCAAGATCACTATATCCATACTTAGACAGTTTCTTCCTTCAGCTTGCCATACTTGCATTCCAGATTCTGCACTCTCAATAGAGATCATATGTTGCCATAATGACAACATCTATGCATCCACATTAGCCAAATTTCTAACAAATCCAATATATGCAAGGCGTAAATCAAGCATAATCATCCACAATCCACATCTGAGAATTGCATAGAACCTCTTGCAATTTGAGCTTAGAAAGGCAATCTAGATTTAATTTAGCTTTCAAATTGGAATTGAACAATTAGCTTTAGCTTTAATCATTTATCTTTCTCATTCTAGGACTGTCATTAATGGAAGCTTGCTGAGAGCTTTGCATTAACACTCTTAGTTAGAGAACCATGGGATGCTTAATTATCAATTTCTAGCTTAAACATATTGCTTTATTGTGGTTAATTTAGTTTCTATTTCACTTATTGATGACACAAATTCTATGAAGGTACATTTCCTTGTACACAATCTTATTCTCTTTTGTAAAGAGGCTTTTCTCAATAGCAAACTTCTATGTTCATTCATTTACATTTTGACTTGACATTCTTTGTTTGAAGATTTCTAAATTTACATGTCTTAAATTAGCATTCAAAATATTTCCGTACTCCATAGTGATTGTAGAGGTTCAAGCATGTCTTTGAGCATGTACTTCATGCTCTTTTTCCTAGCAGTCATCAAATTCATGCAGTATGATAGTGAATCTATGCAATATTTCTTTGATATTTTATCATTAGAGGTATTATGTATTTTAAATTATAAATGAGACACAAGTTCAATTTTAAAGTATTTAGGTATTCAATAATCGTTAGAGCATACTTCTAAATTACAATGTTATTTGTTTATTCAAATTTTCAAGTTGAGAAAAAGGAATTTCCTAGTTTCTTAATATTTTGATTGTGAAGTTTTGTGTCCTAACTTGATCATTTACTTTAATGTAAGGATTTTGATATTTGAAATTAGGACATCTTACAACAAAGGTATTGGCATTAACATTGTGTTTTTTAAACAATAAAACCATGCAAAAGAAACTAAAGTTCATCCTTTAATCAATAATCAAGTATGTGAAGTGTACTTACTATTTTTCTTAGATTTATCAAACTTTTTTGCATGGATCAATGATGACATTAATAATTATATCTCTTGATTTGTTCTTTCTGAGCCCTTTCTCTAACCATGATGGGTTTGGTTGAAAGATTGAGCTCTTTTCTTTCAATTTAATCTCTTCAAAATATTGAAATGAATATTAATCTTATTAAATTTTCTTTATAACTGAAAGATTGATTCACATTCAATTTCCAATGGAGTATGGTGGGCATTCAATGTTCAAGAAGAAAAGGTTTATGAGTTTTCATTGTTCATCTACAACTAATTTTTTAAATCAAATGTCCTATTTAGGCAGAGAGTCAATTTTCTACAAAAGATTTTAATGCTTCACAAATGAATTGCACCGTGTTAGGACCACCAAATTTCTACTATGCATTTGGTCAATTTGTAGGTCTAAAATTTTAAGTGGGGTCCTTAAATCCAAAATTTGGCTAACTATAATGTTCGCGTGGTTGCCTTTGTTTTGTTTCATTATAATCCATCGTTGACCACCTTAGCTGGTAAAAAAACACTAAAGAAGGGTCTAATGTCATTAGGTAACCGACCCCTTTGCCCCAGGTTGTCATCCATTTCCCAACTGGGAAATATCTTATGTTACCACGCGTTCCCTCATCGCAGTATTGCAAAGGTCAAGTTGTACTATGGAATTGTCGGGTTATTCTTCCGCAGAGATATATCATTTTGCCCTGCTAGTCCAGTGTGAAGATAACTAAGTAAAAGATTGTAGTGGAAGTGCGCGGTTTTTATCAAAGACACTAATAAAGTTACCCCATATTTCCTTGGGCCAAAGGTGTAAGTTACACGGAAATGTGGAGCCAGGAAATTAACTGTGCTTGTCTAAAGATGTATGTATACCATAGGTTTCTATCAAGTCATGTCAATAGAAGCATTTATTGGGGTCGATGACGAAGGAGGAAGGAAATAGTAGTGAAGTGTTATGACTCTACATGCCTGTGACATATGTCAAGGGTTATGTATCCTTGTAGCGGACGTACGTGGTTACTCTTTTCAAAGCTCTAAGGGCCCGTTTGGTAGCGGGAACAAAATATTTGATGGCGGAAGTGCAGGGTTATTTCAAGGTAGAATATTGAATGAAAAGTTATGGGCCCGACATTCTGTAAGATGTAATGAATTCAATATAATAGTTATACGGAAGTGTGGGATGTCATTTCATGGGTTGTATGAATTCCATGATCGAAGTCAAATGTAGCCACATCGTTCGATCCTTGCCAAAGTTAGATGATCAACGGTTAATATTCTGAGGAGATCACGACTGCTTGTTCAAGAAGAATTTCCATTAATACGCAAAGTCATAGAGAAGCGACACTAAGAGAGGTGATTCAATTAATTTATAAATTTTCAGAGGCATCCTAGTGGTCTTTAGCACACAATCAACTAGTAAGTTTTGTGTCCCTTCTATGTGTCTTTCATGAATTACAAGATTTGATTCTATTTTTGCAAAGGGTGTTGAATTTTCCTTTGTTTATATATAGAAGTGCTTAGTCTTTTAGGGTTTATATTATTTTAGTACCTAAAATGTTAAGAAATGAAAGCACAAGTGAAAATCCCTCTGTTTGGGTGCTAGAATATGAGTTTTAATTTTGGAATTAGATTTTTGGATAATTCAATTCTATGTTTGTGTCCATCCAAAAAAGCAAGATTTGGAATTTCGAAATGCCAATTTTGCCCACAAAATGAGCATTTCATTTTCCACTTAAAAAGGTGGAATTAGATATTCCAGAATTAACTATATCCAGCATTCCGTATTCCAGCACTCAAACGGGCCCTTAGAGAGGGGAAGGTAAAAGGGTAGGCAACCTACTAGAGGGAAGAAGTAAAAAAATCAACCCCAAGTGGTTAGTAATAGAAGAAACCAAAGAGCCTTCTTAGATCGTAGAGGTTGTGGGACCCATAGAAAACCATCAACCTTTGCAACTACTAGAATGAGAACAATAAGAACCTCATGCTGGTGAAAAAGGTGTTCAAAAGTAGTTGCCTACTAAACTAAAGGTCCAATGAATGAGGAAGGGTAAAAATGTAAAGCCCTTTACACCTAAGGAGAAGAAACCTAGGGCATCAAGAAAAAAAAAGAGAGTGAGTCAGTTTCCCAACTTGCGAATGTCAAACATATAGTGGTGGCTGAAGAGATCTCTGAACATGGTTGAGTTCTAGAGCTAAATATATAATCTCCATGTGAAACCCCTACTAAGATGTCATTTCAAAGTGACCTTCTAAATGCCCTCTCTAGGTGAGGAAGGGTAAAAATGTAGAGCCCTTTACACCTAAGGAGAAGAAACCTAGGGCATCAAGAAAAAAAGAGAGAATGAGTCAGTTTCCCAATTTGTGAATGTTAAACATATAGTGATGCCCGAAGAGATCTCTGAACATGGTTGAGTTCTAGAGCTAAATGTATAATCTCCCTGTGAAACCCCTGCTAAGATGTCATTTCAATGTGACCTTCGAAATTCCCTCTCTAGGTCTTCTATGGGCAATAACGGTGAAAATTTATTTGTAGGTATTTGTGCATAATGCAGAGATGCAAAGATACATGAGAGGGGATGGACCATATTCACTTATTTCTATAAAAATAGAGAGAAATTTATTCATACGTGCAACCCATGGTCATTGGATATGATAAAGTTAGTAGTCCTAGATGTTTTTGTTGAAGTTGATCTGATCAAGCACCTAGAGCTCATATATGACACTCCATCCAGAATTGTACGCAATACTTCTAATCATGTTCTTTTGGATGCGAGTATTCAAGCAATTAGAGAGTTCTTTAGGTTGGTGGTGCAGGAGCACCTAGGGGTTTGAGCCCTCAAATTTTGTTGTGAGAGGCCTATTCTTGGTCTTAGTTTCTAATAATGTTAACTAAGTGTGTTTATGTTTGGTTTGATGTAGTTTGTTTAATTCTTGTGTGTAGTTTGGTCTTTGTGGTCCAAGAGATCCTTTGGGTGTCCTAAATGCCAAGATAGGCCCAAAGTTAAAAATGGCACCTAGAGTGCATAAGAGAACTTATTTGGAGGTTTGAATAGGGCTATAATGTGTTTAGAAGTCTTAGGAAACCCATATTGTGGGTTAGATCATATAGACAATCAAAGATATAAAAGTTGCAAGTAAAAATGTAAAAGTTATCAAAGTTGCTTGAGTAACTTTGACAAGATTTCAAACAAGAATCACTAAAATCCCTAATTGGAGTTATGGATCAAGATTGGTCATTATCCCAAGTAAAATTACCTATTTAAGGACTTTGGAGATATTGAACAAAGGTTGGAATAATTTTGGGATACAATTCCCAAGAAAAATTGACTGTCTAATTTTTAGTTTTTTTGTGTCTGGATACAATTAGTTTGATTTCATTTGGAAGCCATTAAAGATGGCTTGAAGAGCTTATTTTTGTGATTAGAATAGTTTTTTTTACCGTTTTCGTCATTCTATAAATAATTTTCATTTGCATTTGTATAGTTTTATTTTCTTGGAAAATTCTGGAATTCTCCTGGACTGATCACTACCATTGAGGGAGTTGGGCTTGCAAATATGGGTCTAAGTTGATTTTCCTCCATTGCATATTTATGGACCATGGAGGTTGGAAATCAGAGCCCCTATGCATTATTTATTTTCTTGTATAGATTCTAGTGGAGTTTTCTATTTTTAAGGCCCTTCCCTAGGCGAGACTAGTTGAGCCCAACTAGAAGCAAAGATAACTGTTAAAACATGATTGTAGGGTTGGATCAAATGGATAGAATCAGTGATTGAGAAGTTGAAATAAGGTGTTGGAGAAACTCTTGAGCCAGTGGTGAGAGTTGAAGAATCAATCTTATCCAGTGTTGCTTGCAATCTAGACATTGAGCCCCAATTAGCCCTATTTTTTAGGACAAAGACACATACCTTACAAGGAATTATACAGAGGACTTGATGGTCCTAAACCATAGAAATATTTTAGGGAATCCAAAAGGGTATCTAGATCATTGAATATTTTGGGAACTCCTTTGGGAAGTTTGTAAGTTATTGGAGTTTAGGAGCCTAGTTAGGGCTAGAAGAGCTATTAGCCATGTCTACTATGAGATTTGGAACCCGGTGGAGAAATGATTGAATCTTGAGCCAAGATATTCAAGATTGGATGAAATATAGTGAATTTGGAGTGCATTGGACCCTGTAAAGTGATTGATCAGATAATATGAGGTTTTTGTGGGAATCTTGTTAGGAATAAAAATCTACAATACAACTGAGAGGAGGGGTGAATTGGTTGTATAGAAGATTATTAAACTTTAAACTTTAAGTATCAACAATATCAGATCCAATGAACACAATAAATCCCAACACAACAACACAATATTTTGGTTACGGGGAAACCCTGTTAAAGGTAAAATCCTCAGTGGGAATTAGCACCCACAAATGAAGTACTGAGAGTATAGTTATCCTTGTTAGAAGATATAGCCTTGTTAGCAAATTATTGAAACATTACAGTACATAGTCCTTGTTAGAGGATAGACCCTATTAGGAGTCAAGAAGAAAGGGAGGGCTCACTGTCCAAGGCTCACTACCCAAAGAAGGTTAAATCCACCTTCAGAACTCACTATTTGCAACAAAAGTGTATATGAGGAAATACATAGTCCTTTTGAACTGTTTGCCAACAACTATCTTTGCTTGATCAATTCCAATGAAATCCACCAATAATCCTCTGCTTTACATACAACAAACACAAGCTCATAGCTTTCACAAACTCTCTATATCATCCTCTTCACATCCATATCTTTGAACTAGAGAAAAGATCTTTCATTTATACCCTATTACAATTCTCATGAATAGATTGGCCTATAAGGATTTACTAATTATGAACAATTACATAAACCCTTGCTAAGATACACACAATATCTAAAACAAGTATACAATGATCATATTACAATAATTAAGGACTGACATCCGTAATTTAAATTTTCCATCCATCATATATGCTACATCTCTGTAGTCAACTTCCAAATAGGTCACTTTTAGAATACACGTCATAGCTAACATCACCAAGAGTATCGTACCTTGTGATGACCATTGAACTTCCTTTAGTACCTTTTCTATCATCCTTCAAGTTTGCATTCCTTGAATCCATATCATCTCAGGGAAGATATACCAGAAACATGGAGACTAACTTTGACATTTGTCACTGTCACAATCCAGTGACCAGTCTTCACCAAAACATCTATAACTCATCTAGTATGAAACATTACGTGATGGGATCTTAGATAGAAGACCGAAATATCTTCCTAAACTCTCATATGACTTCCCAACATCTGAAACATTTGTACAGTATCCGTACACTATGGTAATCAACCTGATCTCATCACAGAAACATATGTTGACATCAGTGACAAAACATAGATGAAAATAGTATGAGTTATTATTTAGTAATGTAGTGATTAAACATATTAAATATCTCAATCACCTTCCCATGCATTAGAAATATCCAACAATCTCCCCCTTTCTCATTGATGTCAACATATGGAAAAATCCATCATCCCCAAAGTTATATCAATCCAAAGTTCTGCAACCAAATAATACTACATATAGTCTCCCCATACAGTAAGAATTTTCTCATAGCAACACTCCCCCTTTGACAACAATGGAAAAGGGTGAAATGAGTCTTCAACTGCCTTCACATATAAACTTTCTACCACAATCACTCCCCCTGAGGAGTAGATCCCTACATTTAGTCCAAATTATGATAAGGCTTTAAAAACCTCTAGATTGATGCATCTCTGCATCATTTAATTCTGACTAGGAGGGGCTTGAACCCTAAGCATACCTCTGAGATATTCAAAGGTATCTTTTGGTAGTGGCTTTGTGAAGATGTCTGCAATCTTCTCTTTTGTACTTATATGTTCTAATTTGATTTCCTTTTCTGCCACCTTATCTCTCAAAAAATGATACTTGATAGAAATATGTTTAGTTTTGGAGTGCATCACCGAATTATTTGACATATTTAATGTACTGGTGTTATCACAATGAATAACCACAGACTCATCAAAAGTTATTCCAATGTCTGTCAGCATTTGTTTCATCGAAACAATCTGAGTGCAATTTATGGCAGTAGCAACATACTCTGATTCAATAGTAGATTGTGCTATGCAATCTTGTTTCTTACTTAGCCAAGAGAGAAACTTTTTTCCAAGGAAAAATGCACCACCACTAGTGCTTTCTCTATCATCAATAGTTCTTGCCCAGTCAGCATTAGTATAAGCATGAACTTCAAAGCTATCATTTATGTCATACCATAGGCCATAGTCTATGGTTCCTCTTAGATACCTCAATATCCTTTCACAACAGCTAGATATGTTTCTTTAGGTTTTGCGTGATATCTAGACATAATTCCAACAACATCAGCAATATCTGGTCTAGTGTGGTTTAGATTTTGTAATCCTCCAACTATTGATTTGTTCAAGGTTTGAAATACACACTTTGAGTCATCATCAATTGTTAGTTTATTACTAGTCACCATAGGTGTTCCTACTAGTTTAGAGTCTTCCATTCCAAACATCTTTAATAGTTCTTTGAAATACTTAGTCTGAGAAATAAAAATACCATTCTCATTCTGAGTTATTTGTAGTCCAAGAAAGAATTTCATTTCACCTATCATGGACATCTCAAATTCACTTTCCATTTCCCTAGAAAATTTATTACATAGATCCTCATTACCTCTAAAGATAATATCATCAACAAAGACTTCTATTATTAGGATTCCATCTTCATTAGCTCTTAAGTACAGATTACTATCAACATTACCTTTTCTGAATGCAAGCTGAAGTAGGTACTTGTCTAGGCTTGCATACCAAGCTCTTGGAGCTTGCTTCAACCCATACAGATCTTTCTTTAGCTTTCACACCATGTCTCTATCTTCACATAGAGTAAATCCATCAGGTTGTTCTATATATACTTATTCTTCAAGATCCCCATTCATAAATGCAGATTTCACATCCATTCGATATACCTTGAAGTTCTTATGTACAACATAAGCCAAGAACAATCTTATTGCATGTATTCTAGCAACAAGAGAAAATATTTCTTCAAAGTCTATGCCTTTTTTCTGTGAATATCCCTTACACACTAGTCTTGCTTTGTTTCTTACAACACTTCCTTCTTCATTCATTTTGTTTCTAAAAACTCATTTTGTTCCTATTGCATTTTTGTTTTTAGGCCTAGGAACAAATTCCCAAGTATTCAAAACTTATTTATTTGATGTAACTCTTCTTTCATAGCATTTATCCAAGATTCATCTCTACATGCTTCATCTGTAGTTTTTGGTTCAACTTGAGAAATCAAACAAATTTCTTCTCTAACCTTTGATCTAGTTAACACTCCCTAACTGGCATTTCCAATAATTTAATTTTCAGGATGGTTATTCTTTACATACCTCGGTGTTTTAGGAGTCTCAGTAGCCTCACTTATGTCAGCACCAAAAGATTCTTTTTCACATTATGTCTCAACTAGTTCTTTTGCAGTAATAATAGCTCCTTTGATCTCCGGAATCTGGGTATTGTCATACATTCTTTCTTGTATCTAAAACTTTTCATCTATCCTTACATTATTACTCTCAATCTCATATTGAAACATTTATAGGCCTTGCTCTTAATAGAGTAACCAAAAAATATTCCTTCATCACTTCTAGCATCAAACTTTCCTATCTCATCATCTCTCTTGATATAACACTTGCTACCAAATATTCTAAAATATTTTACTATAGGAGTATGATCAAACCATAATTCATAAGGAGTCTTACTTGTACCTTCTCTGATTTGAATATTATTCAATGTATACACAACTATTCCAACAACCTATCTCCAATGTACATGAGATACATTTCCTTCAAGAAACATTGTCCTAGAAACATTAAGTATAGTCATGTTCCTTTGGTCTGCTATCTCATTTTGTTGCGGAGTTCTAGGAGAAAAAGTATGTCTCTTTATTCCATGCTCTTCATGGTATGAATTGAATGAGTCTAAAGTAAAATCTCCACCTCTTTCTAACCTTAAACACTTAATCTTTAGACCTGATTCATTTTCTACTTTTTCTTTGAACAACTTGAATTTATCAAATGCTTCTAGTTTTTCCTTCAAATACATAACCCACACCATTCTAGAAAAGTCATCAACAAAGAGTATGAAATACCTTTCATCATAGCATTATTTTTTCCTTGTAGTCCACATAGGTCTATGTGTACCAGCTCCAACTTCTCTCTTGATGTATATGCTTTTCTTTTGTGATTACTTCTGGTCTATTTTCCCATGACACACTCTCTGCAAATAGTGTTAGATAGTTTCACAATCTTTGACAGATCTCTTACTGCATTAGTCATACTTTCCTTTACAATGTAATCCAAATTCACATAACAAAATATCCTATGCCATAACCAAGTTTCATCAACCTTCACAACAAAACAAGAGGCTCTAGATGTATTTAATTCAAATACATTACCTCTAGATTTAGTAGCGGTTGCAATCAACTTACCTTCCTTACTTCTGATAAAACATTTGGATGTAGAGCATCATGGGAAACTCTCAAAATCTAGGTTCTTGATGATCCAATATTCATTTAATCATTGAAATAATTGAGAAGAGGAAAATAATATCTTCTTTCACAAGATCAATAAACAACAAAATACTTCTTTGCTTCCTTTAACAAACAACTTTGATACTACCCCAAATTTTATGGTTTCCAAAAATTGAGTTATTTGACCCACTAAAACTCCAAACCAAAATTTATGGAAAATAAAAAGTTTGTAGATAATTAAAATATATATCACCTGATCAAATCTTAATGTCTAAGGACCCCATTTGATTCCACAAATTTTGATCCATATCCTTGTCATAATTCAAAGAATTTGTTCTGCACGCTTCTAGGACATCCAATATATTTCAAAATAAAAATCCATTCAAAGTAAAACAAAAAACCTCTTAAATCCATATGAATATAGTTTCCAAAAATGTAAGATATGGATTTTTCCATTAGTTAAATCATGAGATAATTAGAAATAATTTCCTGTCACTCCATTGAAGAGGGTTTAAAACAATTCTTCACAAAAAATGTCATAACTTTCACAAATATGAATGAAAACAACTAAAAACAAAAGGAAAAGAAAGATAATTCATATATATTTTCAAAAAATCCACTTATAATTTTTAACTCTTCTAGATGCATCCATACCACACAATACAACATGATTGTTCACAGGGATCCTAGAAACTGTAAACAATAACTTTCACCAAAATGTGGATAACTTATTTATTTCTTTATGAAATTAAACCAAAAAAAAAATCATGAGAAATATAATTAATTCCACCATCTAACCATTACTATATTATAGGGTTTTCAAGTGATACATGCCGTTAAAACTCCTGGAAACAACAACTGAACACAAAATACCAATCAAAATACAAGTTGTAAACACACCAATTTCTTCCAAAACTTTCTCCCCTTTCTCTATTCTTAAAATAATGATTTGGTTCAACCAATAAAACATATTTATAGACTCTTTGGTAGTTATTAAATTCCCAATCACCTTTTAGGCCAATAATCCTCCCCTTTACAACATATTAGCAACTTTAGCAATTTTTTGAAATGTTGCTTTGACAATTTTTATGCAACTTTTGCATTTCAATATAAATGACTCTCAAATCTTGAGTGAACATTCTTAACACATCAAAATGGATTATATATGACATTTTACCACCTTATTACCCATACATGAGTTTATTTACATGATTTGACTATATGGACCAACTAGGACCTCTTACTAGGATAGTTTGAGAACTTTCCACAAATGGCTTCAAATAGCCTTACATATTAATTTGCCATGACTCAAAATACATTGATAATATAATATGAGCTAAAATATTAATGAAATTGATTTAACATGATATTTTAACCTCCATATGTTCCTGTGTGCTTAGGTGCTCCTACACCATACTCCCGACCTTCAAAAATTTCCAAGTCCCTTGGAAATGTTGATTCTAGGAAAAAATTTGGACTCAAAGGGTCCAACTATGTCTCTTTTCTTTATTAGAATAATGATGCCTCTATTTTACCATGTGTTCAATTTTGACTCCAATCAATGGAGTTCATAGGGCTGCTCCTCAATGTGTTGCACAAATCTCAAGTCCACTTTCGCAATGTTGCATCACACACACTGACGCTACCCCTCACTTGGGAGTCCTTGTTAGGAATAGTCCCAAGAAATAACTAAGAGGGGGGGGGGGGGGGTGTGGGGTGAATAAGTTATCTACAAGTTTCAATTCTATATCCAATTAAGTATACTTAAACATTAACCATAAACACAATGAGAGAACACATGAACACAACACTAATATTTTGGTTAAGGGGAAACCCAAATAGGTAAAAACCCTGGTGGGAATTGACACCCACTAATAATTTGTACTAGTGTATTATGATCCTTGTTAGAAGATCCTTAACCCTATTAGGAGTTTCTTTACAATATATTTAGTACAGTAGACCTGGTCAAGGGTTGGACCCTATTAGGAGTCTTTTACAATAGTCCCTGTTAGGGGAGAGGACGCACTGTCTGAGAGCTCATTTCTCAAAGGGGTGAAGGCTACAACCTTATGTTTAACATATACACACTATATCTAGATCTTGGTGAATTATGCTTTGACCTACTATCTAAATCAGTTCCAATGTATATCACACATACTTTACTTGGTCACATAGACCTTCTTCTGATGGTTCAACACTTCGCACACTCTACTCTTCTCTGCCTAGTCAACCATGAACCACACTTAACCAATCACAAACGACTATCTATAAATATCTTTCCTCTAAATGATATAATCAAGTCACCTTATTAGAACCACCTTGACATCATATTAGAGAAACTATAAAAAAATCCAATAATAATTCAGTCAGCTCTACTAAGAATGCAACACATTGTGGGACTTGTCTAATAAGATAATTGTAGACGCACTCTTCACACTGTCGGCTCTACCAAAATAATTGGATCTTTCTCCTCAAGCTGAATTATTTCATTCACTCTTAACTGAGGATCACTAAATCTTCTCTAAGCTCTAATCCAAGGGTGCATACCAAAATGATAGGTGCAACTTTAGAACCAATATCATCTCTGTTAGCTCCTCTGAACAAACACATGAAACTGCTACTGGAGAATAGCGATTGCATAACTTCACTTGTGCTAATCATCAGACTCTATGTCCATGAACTTAACATCACTAACATGTCTCCATCACATATCCAAGGGTGCAAGGCTTCATGACAATTTTACGGACAACCATACATAGAACACTAACTATTACTCTGTTAGGAACACTGCTGACACAAGTTGCTATATAACTGTCTATACTAACAGTTAACCTCTATGTCCATGATATCATGATGATAACATGTCCATGATTCATATAATTGAATCTTACTACATAATTCATCCACACATGCTTCTTAACATATGTTGTCATCAATGACAAACATATAGTTAGTACTGGCCTACTGGAAAATCTCCAACAATCTCCCCCTTTGGCATTGATCGCAACATATGGAATAAAAAACTCCACCAATGCAAATGAATATTTATTTTATAACAATCTACATTTCCTCTTTACAACTCACCCAAGAATGAATCCTCCATCTACTGCAATATTCTTCAACATTCTCCATTTTCTCAACTGAACTGCTTCCATAAACTGAATACTACTCCCCCTTAGTATATTACTCCTTTTGTTTCTATTTTTCATGACTATATATTACTCCCTCTTTGACATTAATGGAAAAGGGAACCAAACTATTTAAGCATTGCTACTACTCCTAAAGTAGAGTAGTCCACCATCCATCAGTCCTTGAGGACTGATGCTCTTTCTTCTTTCCCTAAGTAGAATCAGGGAAGGGAATTACTCCCAGCTTCTCCCTAAGATACTCAAAAGTATCCTTTGGCAAAGGCTTTGTGAATATGGCTGCTAATTGATCTTTAGTACTCACATAATCCAATTTGACTTCTTTCTTTGCCACTTTCTCTCTTAGGAAGTGATACTTGATCTCAATGTGCTTTGTCTTTGCATGCATCATAGGGTTCTTTGACATGTTGATAGTGCTAGTGTTATCATAGAGAATAATAATAATAGGACAGTCAATCTGAATTCCAAAATATTTTATCATCTACTTGATCCACACAATTGTAGAATAATTCATGGCTGCTACAACATACTCTGCTTCTGCTATTGACTAAGAGATACAATTTTGCTTCTTGCTTGCCCAAGTGACAAGTCTGTTACCAAAAAACATTGCTCCACCTCATGTACTTTCTCTATCATCAATGCATCCTACCCAATCTACATCAGTATACACATGAAGCTCAACATCTTCTAAATTAGGATACCATAGACCATAATCAATAGTGTCCTACAAGTATCTGAATATTCTCTTTACTGCCATGAGGTGACTTTGTTTAGGCTTTGATGTAAATCTTCCAACTATGCCAAATGCATTTGAAATATCAGGTCTAGTTTGAGTAAGATATATGAGTTTACCAATCATAGACTTGTACAATGTTGTATACACTTTTGTAGAATCATCTTCTTTAATAAGCTTCCATCTAGTGATCATAGGTGTTCCTACTAGCTTGCAATTTTCTGCTCCTTTCTTGAATCCAATCTTTGTTAGATATCCATCAAGTCTTTCATACCAAGCTCTATGGGCTTGCTTAAGTCCATAGAGGGATTTCTTCAATCTACATACCATATCAGGTATGTATGATAAGGTGAATCCTTCTGGCTATTCAATGTACACTTCTTCTTTTAGCTCTCCATTTAAGAATGCCAACTTAACATCCATATGATAAACTTTGAAGTTTTTTAATGTTACAAAAGCTAGAAACAACTTTATAGCTTCTAACCTACTTACTAGCAAAAGTGTTTGAATAGTCAATACCCTCTCTTTGTGCATATCCCTTACATACCAATCTTGCTTTGTTTCTTACTACTGTGCCATCTTTATTCATCTTATTTCTAAATATCCACTTTGTTCCAATTACATTTTTATCTCTAGGTCTTGGAACCAATTCCCAAGTATCATTCTTGATGATCTGATCTAGTTCTTCTTTCATAGCATCATGCCAATCTGAATCATTGCATGCATCTTCAACACTTAAGGGTTCAATCTAAGATAACAAACATACTTCCTCACTATTTGCAGAATTCTTAGCTTTTGATCTTGTTGTGACTTTTCTGCTCTAATCTCCAATGATGTCATCCTTAGAGTGATATTTAGAAGTATACTTTGGAGCCTTGGGTGATATTGTCTTATCTGCCTTAGGAGTTTCTTCTTCACTTGTTTCAGGTTCATTGAATATTACATCAATGCTGTCAAACATTTCTTCAATAACTTTTTGACTTGTGGAAGATCTAGGCTCTTCTTCAATCATGGGTGAGTAATCATGATATTTTTCTTGAACCATAAACTTTTCATCAATCTTAACATGATAACTTTCAATGATCTTCTTTAATCTTAAATTAAAACATCTATAAGATTTTCTTTTAGTAGAGTAACCAAGGAAAATACCTTCATCACTTCTTCCATCAAACTTGCCTATGGCTTCATCCCTCTTGATGTAGCACTTGCTTCCAAATATTCTAAAGTATTTTACTGTGGGAACATTACCAAACCATAGCTCATAAGGTGTGTTGTCAGCGCCATACCTTAATTGAGTTCTATTGATGGTATAGAATGTTGTGTTGACTGCATCTCTCCAATAGGTGTGTGCAACTTTTCCTTCAATCATGATGGTGTGTGTTGTATCAAGGATGATCCTATTCCTTCTTTCTACAATTCCATTCTACTGAGGGGTTCTAGGTGTACTTAATTGCCTCTTGATACCATGTTCTTCACAGTACTCATAGAATTTGTTAGAGGTGAATTCTCCTCCTCTATCTGATCTCAAACATTTTATCTTCAGTCCAAATTCATTCTCAACCTTAGCTTTGAATATTTTAAACTTGTCAAATTATTTTGACTTATCTTTTAAGAATCTAGCCCACATCATTCTGGTATAGTCATTAACAAACAAAATAAAATACCTTTCACCATAGTATGATCTTGTTTTAGTTGGACCACATAGGTCTGTATGAATCAGATCCAACTTTTCTCTACTGAATTGTGCTTGCTCCTGAATGAGTTTCTCATATATTTTTCCAATACACATTCTCTACATATAATATCAACTAGTTTTTCTATGCTAGGTAGATCTCTTATTGCCTTTACATTTCTTATCTTTACTATGTTATCAAAATTGACATGACATAGTCTTTTATGCCATAACCAACTATCACCAACTTTATCAACAAAACAACCTACTTTTGAATTGAGTTGGAAAACATTACCTCTATTCTTTAAACTTGATGTGATCATAACACCATCCTTGTTGTTGGTGATGCAATTATCTCCATTGAATTCCAGTCTGTATCCTTTGTCAAGCAACTAACCAACACCTAGTAGGTTATGTTTCAAACCATCAACATAAAGAACATCATCAGTACCATTCTTTCCATCCAAGGTGATGGCTCCTCTAACAACTATGGGTTTAGGAGTGTTATCTCCAAATCTAACCATGCCACCATTGTATTTGTCTAGATGAACAAATATATCTTTATCACCTGTCACATGATATGAACAACCACTATCTATAATCTAGTATGTCCTTATATTAGCTTGTGAAATCAATGTCAGTTCTTGTACCTCTTTCTTATCTTCATGATTTGTCTTATTGCTCATTTTATCTATAATAGCAATGAATCCAGTCTCTTCTTTAGCTGATTCATCATCTAAAACTCCATCTTCAACATAGTAACATTCCCTAGTGTACTTAGGCTTGTAATCATTTTTGAATTTTCTAGCTCTTGTAGGACACTTGGATGCAAAGTGACCAATCTTATTACATGTAAAGCACTTAAATGGAAATTGACCTTCATATTTTCCTTTTCCTTTCTTTTCTCTTTTGGAAACCATAGAAATGAAGTCATCTAATGTTTTCTCTTCATTAATATCATCAACGTTACTAGAAGTGTTTGCATATTTCTTACCATGAACTGTTACCTTGAAGGTTGTCTCACTTTTAGGTTCTGTCTTCAATCTTGAAATCTCAAAAGCTGAGATTTTTCTGATCAAGGTCTCTCTTTTGAAATTTTATGTAAGCTACATGGTCTCATCAAGGATGTTGATCTTGTTCTCATATTCTGTTGAGAGAGTAGTCATCAATTTGTCCATACTCTCTTCCTCTAACATTTCTCCACCATTGTTCTTGATTCCAGCAACTGCTTCATTGATCCTTTGATTGTAAGCTTTGTTGTTTTCTTCAGGTAACATCTCTAATGCATTACATCTTTTCTTCCATTTTTTTCTATGCACATCCTTTACTTGTTTATCTCCTTTAAATATGTCTTCTAGGTACTTCCATATTTTATGGACTATATCTTCTTTCTTTATTTCAAAAAACTCACTATCACATAGGGCACTGATAAGAGCTTCTTTAGCTATTGCATTCTATTGGAACAATTTTTTTTGGTCTTTAGAAGCATCATCCTTTGCAAGGTTGTCTAATGTAGGAATCTTGACTTCTTTAATAGTTACATCAAAAACTTCAAATCCAATGCATTGCAAATGAGTCACCATATTGTTCTTCTAATCAAGATAATTCTCTCCATCAAACTTAGGACTTTCTTTTCTAAAGAATGCCATTTGATCAACCTTAAGCCATTAGGCTTTCTCTCTGAGGGACTTGGCTCTGATACCAATTGTTAGGATTAGTCCCAAGAGATAACTGAGAGGGGGGGGGTGAATAAGTTATCTACAAGTTTCAATTCTTTCTACAATTAAGTATACTTAAACATTAACCATAAACATAATGAGAGAACCATTGAACACCACACCAACATTTTGGTTATGGGGAAACCCAAATAGGTAAAAACTCTGATGGGAATTGACATCCACTAATATTATGTACTAGTGTATTATGATCCTTGTTAGAAGATCCTTAACCCTATTAGGAGTTTCATTACAATAGACCTGGTCAAGGGTCAGAACCTATTAGGAGTCTTTTACAATAGTCCCTGTTAGGGGAGAGGACACACTGTTCAAGAGCTCACTGCTCAAAGGGGTGAAGGCTACAACCTTCTGTTTAATAGATACACACTATATCTAGATCTTGGTGAACTGTGCTTTGACCTACTATCTAAATTAGTTCCAATGTATAGCACACATACTTTACTTGGTCACATAGACCTTCTTCTGATGGTTCAACACTTCACACACTCTACTCTGCTTTGCCTAATCAACCATGAGCCACACTCAACCAATAAAAAATGACTATCTATAAATATCTTTCCTCTAAATGATATAATCAAGTCAGCCTATTAGAACCACCTTGAAATCATATTAGAGAAACCATAACAAACTCCAATAATAATTCAATCAGCTCTACTAAGCACACAACACATTCTAGGACCTGTCCAATAAGTTAATTGTAGACACACTCTTCACACTATCGACTCTACCAAAATAATTGGATCTTTCTCCTCATGCTGAATTAATTCATGCACTCTTAACTGAACATCACTAAATCTTCTCTAAGATCTAATCCAAGGTTGCATACTGAAATGATAGGTGAAACTCTAGAACTAATATCATCTCTGTTGGCTCCTCTAAACAAATATAGGAAACTACCACGGGCGAACAGTGATTGCATAACTTCACTTGCGCTGATCATCAAAATCTGTGTGCATGAACTTAAAATCACTAATATGTCTCCATCACATATCCAAGAGTACATGGATTCATCAAAATTGTACGAACAACCATACATAGAACATTACATGTTACTCTATTAGGAACACTGCTTGCACAAGCTGCTATATAACTGTCTGTACTAATAGTTAACCTTTGTGTCCATGATATCATGTTGATAGCATGTCCATGATTCATATACTTGAAGCTTACTACATAAGTCATCCATGCATGCTGCTTACCATATGTTGTCATCAATGACAAAAATATAGTTAGTATTGGCCTACTGGCAAATCTCCAATAGTCCTCTCTTGCCTCTCTCCCCAATGCTTTTGGTGACATACTAGACCTCCTTCTTAGGCCATGGACCATCACCTATGGCCCTTTGGTAGACCTCCATGTCCACCTCTTTCAGTGAGTGAACAAGAACCTGCAACCATAAAACTTCACCAACAAAAATCAACATAACCAAATCGAAGGTCCTGGTGTGGATTGCCTCCCTCGATGCTCTACTCACACACTCAAGATCTTCAAGCTTTGATACCAATTTGATGTAGAGCATCATGGAAAAATCTCAACATCTAGGATCTTGATGATCCAATCTTAATTTAATTATTGAAATAATTGAAAAGAGGAAAATACTATCTTCTTTCACAAGATCAATCAACAACAAAATACTTCTTTGCTTCCTTTAACAAACAACTTCGATACTGCCCCATATTTTATAGTTTCTAAAAAATGAGTTATTTGACCCACTAAAATTCCAAACCAAAATTTATGGAAAACAAAAAGTTTGTAGATAATTAAAATAGCTATCACCTCATAAAACCTTAAGGTCTAAGGACCCAATATGATTCCATAAATTTTTGTTTTTTTATACTACAAATTTTGATCCATATCCCTATCATAATTCAGAGAATTTTTTCTTCATGCTACTAGGGCATCCAATATATTTCAAAATAAACATCCTTTCAAAATAAAACCAAAAACATATTTAATCTATATGAATTTAGTTTTCAAAAATGTAAGATGTGGATTTTTCCATTGGTTAAATCATGAGATAATTAGAAATCATTTTCTGTCACTCCATTGAAGAGGGTTTAAAACAATTCTTCACAAAAAATGTCATAACTTTCACAAATATGAATGAAAACAACTCAAACAAAAAGGAAAAGAAATATAATTCATATATCTTTCCAATAAATATACTCATAATTTTTAACTCTTCCATATTCTTCCATACCACACAATACAACATGATTGTTCACAGGCATCGTAGAAATTGCAAACAATAAGTTTCACCAAAATGTGGATAATTTATTTATTTATTTATAAAATTAAATAAAACCAAAATAATGAGAAAGAGGATTAATTCCAATATCTAACCATTACTATATTATAGGGTTTCCAAGCCATACATGGCCATACAAATCCTAGAAACAACAACTTAGCACAAAACACCAATCAAAATACAAGTTGTAAACATACCAATTTGTTCCAAAACTTTCTCCTCTTTATCTATTATTCAAATCTTGATTTGGTTTGACCAATAAAACATATTTATAGACTATTTGATATTTATTAGCTACCCAACCACCTTTTAGGCCAATAATCCTCCCCTTTACAACATATTAGCAACTTTAGCAATTTTTTGAAATGTTGCTTTGACAATTTTTATGCAACTTTTGCATTTCAATACAAATGACTCTCAAATCTTGAGTGAACATTCTTTACACATCCAAATGGATTATATATGAAAATTTACCACCTTATTACCCATAGATGAGTTTATTTACATGATTTTACTATATGGACCAACTAGAATCTCTTACTAGGACAATTTGACAACTTTCCACAAATGGCTTCAAATAGCCTTACATATTGATTTGCCATGACTCAAAATACATTGATAATATAATATGTTGGAAATTTATCTATGTTAGATACTTATATGTTGTAATTATGGAAACATATGATCTACATGAAGATCGCACATGACAAAGAGAAAGTATGACAGAGCGCAAAGCAAAATTGTCTAAGTATGAGACAATGTTTTTGCCAGTGTACCTAGAGATAGTTTTGATTAGCGATGTTGATTGGAGTAAGTTCAATTCTTGTGCACTTTAATATAGATACTATGGAGACTATAGAAGACTCACCTAAGAGTGCAAGTCATTATGGAAAGTATGGAAGAAGTTATGATAGTTTTACTGGAGACAGTGTCTAGCCAACATGACAAAATATGAAGACATAATTGGTAAAGAGTTAAGGGATTATTTTATTTACAAAAATAATGTCTTAACAATATAAAGGGATGACATCCTATATGTTAATCCTCAAGTAAAGATTTATTTTTTATAACGCTTATGTCAAGCTGACTGTAAGAGTAATTAGTCTTAATAACTTGTATAAAGATGTAATGATGTAATGAATGAAAGATGATCTTATGGTTATTTTTATAATTGTCATGGTTTTGGGCATAGAGCTATAGAATGTACAAAACCTAAATTTTTTGAGAATAATAATAGTATTATAATGTTTAGAAATACTAACTATAAGAATTTTACTAAGAAAAATAATAAACGCCAAGATCTAGAAGCTCAAGAGATAGCACAAGAGAGACAAAATATGATATGATCCAATGATCCAATAATCAAATAATGAATATGTGAGCAAGGCTTTTGAGGGTACTTGTTATCTATTTTGAAAGGCTCAAATCAATCAAACATTAAGATTTTAATCTAGCATGCAATCAAAACAAAATAAAGAAACTCTAAGCTAAGCCACCTCAGATTGAGCTAAAAATAGGTGCACCCAAGCACTGTTTGATTTTCTCTGATAAGAGGGATGTGGGTGTGCTCTCTAAGCACTTGGAGCATACTCTAATGTATTTTAGGATGATTTGAAGCTCATGATAACCCCAAAATGGCACAAAAATAGGTATAGAACACCTGATTTGCCCCTAAGGCTTCAAGAGACTCAAAAATGATTTAATAGAGATTAAGCTACATGATGAGTAATCTAAGATTGATTTTAGACCAAATTAGAGATGTGATATGAGGCTATGCTATGCAAAACAATAAGAAAAACTATGTTAATCCATTATTACTAAGCTATGACGAGCTAAAATGCTTGAAAGTAGGCTAAATTAGAATGATTTGCTAAGATCTAACATGAAAATGACATTATAACAATGCATGAGAATGAAAGTTAAGCTAATTGATTTTCTCTTGAAAGGAGGGGTATTTATAGGATTCTTAAGGGCTTGGGGTAGGAGGAGTGAGTGGCCAGGATTGAAATCCTTAAGAGAGGTCAAGATTCACTCAAAGGGGAGCACATGGATTGTGCTAGTTTAGGGTCACCTCCTTGTGACAAGTGTCACAAGGGCATTGGGTTGAAAGATGGGAGGAATGTGCACAATTTGGGAAATGTGACTAAGGTCAAAGGGTGTAAGAAAGGGATGAGGGGCTTCTTAAATGCACCATAAATGCATGTAAGAGGGATAATGAGGCCATAAATGCCTTCAATGCATTTCAAAAAAGGAAGCCCTCTTTGTTGACTTTGGGGTAAGCTTAAGAGTTGGCTAACCTTGTTTAGGGAATGTGACAAGGTTAGGGGAGGAATTAGAATTAGGATTAGGATAAATTTAGGATTAGGATGGGTGAAGAGGTTGGATTGAGAAGATTCTAGAAGAGTCTAGAGTTCTCCTTGATTTTATGGAATAAATGTTTATTCATTCCAAAGGCTTAAGTTTTGGGAATATTTATTAAAATATTTTCAATAAATATGAAGATTAAATATTTAATCTTAATTAAATATTTAGCCTTGGGATTAGGGTTAGAAAAGATGGGATTAGCCTTTTAATCGAGATTAAGAAGGAATTAGAAGATTCTGGAAGAGGTTAGTGGTTTTTAGGAAATTGGCCAACTTTTGGTCAAAAAATAAATAAATTATTTATTTTGAGATTTTTGGTCAATTTATTAATTAAAATAATTAATAAATAAGGAGATAATGTTTAAATAAGATTTAAACATTTTGGAAGGGATTTCTTAATTAAATGTTTTTAATTAAGATAAAGGGATTTAATGACATAAAAATAAATTAATTAATTAAATAATTAATTAATTAATAAATGATGATGTCATCAGGGGTTTTTTAGAAAATAAAAATAATTTATTTTCTAAAGGATTTTTATGTCTCTACATTTTTCCCCTCTTTGATGCGATGCCTCAAGTGGCATGGCATCAAAGACAAGAAAATAAGATGCCCAAGGCTAGAACTCGGAGGAATAAGGGGTTGTGCCCCCTCAAGAAAATAACGCAAGGAGTAAACGTTGTGGAATTTTCTCGAAAGGAAATAGGGAAGGAAGGACCTAGGAAGAAGGGGAGATAAATAACCAAACTTCCAAGAGCAAAGATGAGTGAATGCAAGATGAGCTGGAATGCAAAATGCAGGATGCAACTATATGAGAGATACAAGATGCAAGATTAATTTATATGATGCAGGATGCAGGGGATTGGGGGAAGCTCCAAGTGCAAATGTGGAGAGCACAACCTAGTTTGATATAGAAATGCTAGAGACCTACCAAGGATACTGGGTTCACAAGGCCTTGTCACCAGCGTTGCATAGGACTGACACTAAAAAGACACGCAGGGTTGCCCCAGCATCACACATGAAACCTGAAGGAGGCATGGTGGAAATGATGCTAAAGAAACCACAAACACACAACTGACTCACAGGCAGAAGCAAAAGATCAAAAGACCTTGCCCCATATTATCCTCATTTGCAGTGCACCATGATATAAAGGATCGTGGTGACTTTGAGTAGAAAATAATGAGAAGCTGTAAAAGATTAACAAGACCCAAAGGACAAAATCCAAGGTGAAAATGATAACTCCAAAAGACAACCTTTGCCAAGGAGAGAGATTTGATTTGATTGAGTGATGGCGAGAAGACTGGTCTGAACGTGTGGAAGGATACATCGACACAGACCTGGTGTGCTTTGGTGGAAGATTAGGTCAGATAGGAAGGATACAACTGAGGGGACCCGGGATTAGGCTTAGGTCAGGAAAAACATAAGCATACATCTGTGCAGACCTGATGCTGATGGGGAGAATGTTGTGTTGCTGATCAAAAAATAATGTAGTTCAAAGATAGTCATGATGATTAAGGATAGTTGACAATTGATGTTGCTGAAGTGCAAGCCTGGGTAAGACAAGATTTCTAATCAGATACTACTGCAAGATGAACAAGGATATTTACAACAAGATAGCGACAAGGGCTGACAGACACAAAGGATGGGACCTAAAGACACATATTTACAAATGAGCTTAGGTGGAGACACAACTGATGCTATGGTACAAGACTCAGGATTAGGATCTACAAAGAACATGGGGATGAAGATGAGAACTCCAAAGATATGCAGGATGATGCCCCAGTTAGACTGGAAGGCCAAGACGGACTGACAGATGGATGTGTCCTAAAATGACATAGATTTGGGAAGGACATATCCCAACGATGATGATTGGATTGAGATCAGGGCCTGCTACAAGACTAAGGATGTGATTTGATTGGTTGGCTTGATCTTGGATGTTGGATAGCTAGAGGATGTGGATATGATTGGAAGATGGCTAGAAGGCTTCTAGGAATGTTTGGATAGGGATGAATGACATTGGATTGCAATGAGGTTAGCCTATAGCTAGATACCAATGAAAAGGGAAGATACCAGGTGATGGAAAGATGGAGGAAAATGCTAGGGATTTGGATGATGGAACTACTAAGAGATTTGGATGGAGGAAGATTTGGATTTGGATGGAAGAATGCTTGAGGATTGGATAGAGGAAGATTTGGGGAGATTGGATGGCGGATTTGCTTGAGGATTGGAAGATGGAATGCTGGAGGAATCACTAAGGGATCTGGATAGAGGAATGCTTGGGGAGATTGGATGGTGGATTTTCTTGAGGATTGGAAGATGGAAGATTTTAGATGAAAGATAGTCTCCAAGGAATATGTTACCAAGGAATAAGATGCCCCCTGCTTAGGATAGTTCATGTATTTTAGAGGTATTAGGATGGGGTATGATTCGATGGAAGATATACCAACAAGAGGATGAGGAAGGTAGATGGAAGCTAGGATGAATGGATTGGATGGAGGATATGTAGCTGAAAGGTGTGATGGATGCCAAGAAAGTGCCCAAAAGCATGTATACTTGGTAGTCTTTGTTTTGTCATAAAAATCCAAAGGAGGATGAAGGAAGTGAGAGACAAATGGGATGGAGGAGATGCTGCATAAGAGGCGATAGAAGGGAATGGCCCCAAATTGCAGAAAGGAATTGGGGGGAGCCTACACATGATGCCTGTTTGCTAGGTTTTCACCATGGTACTTGTCGAAGGCACTTGAATTGCCAAGTTTTCACCATAGGATGAATGTTTTTCTCTTTTCTTTTCTTTTTTGATATTTTTCTCTTGATTTTTCCAATTTTTATGGATTTTCTGATTTTTTGCTGACTTTGTGCTAATCTTTCACAGATATGCTGATTGATTTCTGACTTGTTGTTGATTTTCTGATTTGGTACTACCTTCTGTTTTGATGCTGACCTTCTGTTTGATTTTTCACTGATATTCTAATGTTGTTTGTTGACTTTTTCACTGATCTTCTGATTTTCTTGGGTGTTGGTACAGCTTCGCTAGGATGGAGGGATTATGCAAAGGCATGGATGAGATGGGGTAGATGGGAGATATGGTGGTAGAAAGTGTTTGGATGGAAAGATGGAAAGTGATCATGATAGGGGGATGTTGTCAGGACCAACATTGGCACATGTTGCGAGGAAGATGGATGAAGTTGATGGGTTTCAGAAGATAGAGGTAGATAAGATGGAGGATTTATGCTAGGAGATTTTGGATCTTTGGGACCCAAAATAGATTAAGGAGATGGAGGAGAAGACTGAGTAGCTGGGGGATTAGCAACTTTGGATGCCATTACGGATGTTTCTTTTAGATGCATTACATCTTTTTGCTTTGGGATCCACATCATTTTTACTTTAGCATTGGTGGGCCTTTGTGGCCATTGGTATGCATAGGATTTTTCTTCTTCATTGCTGGGCCTTTGTGGCCATGTAGTGGATTTTCCTTGTGCTTTGCTAGGCCTTTGTGGCCATCGGGATGCATTGGATTGATTGATTGGATTTTTCTTTGGTTGACCATGTCATTTAGGCTGGACATGGCAATCTTTGGATTTTTGTGGATATTGTCCTTTATGCATATTTGATATGGCATCCAAATTGCAAGGGGCATTGGACTGAATATGAGGAGATGTGTGGGATGGAGGAAATATGGATGGAGAGATGAATGGAGTTTGGTAGATAGGAGATATGGACATGTGCCTTTGTTGATCCTGACTAGGGATGCTTGGATTTTGGATGAAAGACTAAGTAGGATAAGATGGGGGATGATATTTTGGGATGTAGGGTCCCAAAATGGATTTGGTATGTGGAGGATATGTGCTGGTAGATTTTGGGACATAGGGACCTAAAATGGATTTGGAGGATGATGGAGGAATGTGATAGGTTGTCTTGGGCTGTAATGATGGAGAAGGAGGAATAGCGGTGTATGCTTTGGAGGATGTGATGGTGGGTTTGGAAGGATGCTTGAATTTAGCTTTAGTTGTACCAACATTTCTGGAGGAAGTGCCTTCTTCTAATGTGTGATCAATTCCACATGATTTTGGATGTTTCTTATCCTGAATTGGCTCTAGATTTCCTTGTTCATGAGAGCCTAGGCCTTTGCCTTGATAATTCCATTTCTTGAGCATTTTATCCAAACAAGGATATTTCTGACTCGGGGAATATGATAAACATCTAGTTTCTGGTTCCCTAATGGAAGATATGAAACTAATTTCTTCTACTTCAAGTGGACTACCTTTGACAAATGTAAGTGATCCAAGAAGATAGAGTGATGGTTGTGGGGCAGTTTGGATTGGAAGATCCTCAAGAGGAGAGGATAGGATGATGGGATCTTGACTGGGATTGGGGGATGGTAATGAATCTTGAGATGGAGAAACCGGGATGATAGGATCTTGGATTGGAGAAATTGGGATTGTAGGATTTTGGATTGGGGGTGATGGAAGCAATAGAACATGTGATGGGGGAAGTGAAGGGATTGGATCTTGATTTTCTTCTGTGAGTATTTCAACATGCTTTTGGACAAGATCTTGACATGGTAGGACTTGTGTGGATAGAGTGATGGGGGATGTATGGATGGACTCTTCATAGGGGGTGGATGGAAGGATGGGAGATTCTGTAGCTGTGATGTCTAGAAGAAGGAAGAACTCTTCAGATGGTATGGATAAAAGGATGGATGATTCTGCGGCTGTGATGGCAGGAAGATGGGTGAACTCATGAGGCTCATCAGATATGTTTTGGATGATGCTAGGGGGAGGTGATGTTGGTAGAGATTGGATGGGGACTTCAGATGGAAGGGACTCAGTGATGATAGGAGATGGAAGAGGATTAATGAGTGGGATGTATGGAAGATAGATAATAGATGGGAGCGATGGATAGGCCTTATCAATGATGGCTTCACATGAAGGATTGAAATGGCTTGGCTCTTCATTTTTAGGAGTGGGATTTGTTATTGGTTTCCTTTTGAAACTCCTTGGAGACTTTCATGGTGAAGAGGAATTGGAATGTGGAGGAGATGGAGAGCTAGGATAGTCCTCATATGAAGATGGAGTGGGTAAAGGGGAACTTTTTTGAGGGGATGACAGTGCAGACAAGGAGTTGGAGGATGGTGGGTTGGGAAAAAGGATTGGAAGACTTGGTTTTTGGTTTTGAGAATGATGTGGAGGATAAGTAGATGGAGGATTCAGATAAAGGATGGGAAGACTAGGATTTTGGATTGGGGAATGATTTGGAGGATGAGTGGATGGATTCTTTAAATAAGGGAAGTAGCGTGAAGTGTTTCTATGGGGTGATGGTGATTGGGATATGACCATAGATGAAGGTGGTGGTATGAAGGATGCATATGGAGGATGTGTAGGTTTAAGATAGGGATAAGTTGTGGATGGATAAGATAATGGATTTGCCTTGCTGAGGACATGAAAGGGGGTGCTAGTGGATAAGTGTGAAGGCATGATAGGATAGTTTGGAGGAATGTTTGGATGCTGGGGAATGTTTGGAGAAAACTTGCTAGGATTTTCAAAGTACGCATCGTGATCTACAAGGCTTTCATCATCATTGGGATAGGATGCAGCAGGAGAATATACATAATAACCAAGCTCATCATAATAGTTTTGAGACATGCTGACTTGTGGATGAGTTGGATAAGGATGGAGGATGAAGAGGGATTTGGAAGACTAAGAATCAAATTGGGATGACTGGCAGGATCAGACTGGGATTGGATTTGGCTTAAGATTGGAAGAAAACTGACTCTAGAGGAAGATAGGTAAGGGGATGGGGGATGACCAAGATGACTCTGCTAACCTAAGATAGGAGGAAAGGATGACAAGACTGGATTGAATATGACTGGAAGACCATGACTTGAGATTTTGGACATTTTTTGGATTTTGGGAGGATTTGGACTGACATGGCTGTTCTGAGTATCATGAACCAGGTTGTAGATCAGTTTGATGTTTTCCAATGGCAAAGGATAGATTTCAACAAAGATTTTTAGGAAAGCAATCTCTGCAAGGGACAAAGCAACCTTGCGGGATATAAGCAGGATGATTGACTCTGATAAAGGTTTGAAAGTGTACGTTCCAACAATGTTTTCACAGAGTTTTTTGATGGTCAAGCACTTCAAATAGATCTACCTAAGGAAGGTGAGTATCAAAATCGCTTGCCCACAGCTTGGTATCCCCCAAAAGGGAATATAAATGGTGAGTAATCTTGAGGTGACCTGGTAAACCCCTTGGAATCGGTCCTTGCACAATGATTTTGATACTTTCAGATGTAGATAGGGTAGCCTCTATTTTATCAAGTTTCTAATAGTTCCATGGTGTCTCCATACTCGGTTATGCTGATCACCCATGACTCACTTAAGAGCCTAGCCAATAATGATGGGGGAGAGGAATATTTACCATCCCCAGTCACAGTGTTTGGCACGAATGCTCGGTGATTAGGAGATATAAGTGAGTACTTTTTGCCTTCACTTTATTTATATACCGGCTGGGGGGGATACCGGTTTGAGGTCATTCTCTGAGGAGGAAGTGCTTCTCCTTGGACAGGCCTTGCTAAAAGTAGAACAAGTGAACTTGTCCAAGTTCAAATGTTCCATGTTGCTTACTCTAACAAGGATTTTGCAAGAATTGAAAAACTCCTAAATGCACATCAAGTAGATTTGTTCATTTTCCCAATTTGATTAAGTGATGTTTGAACTTTGAAATTGAAGACACACGTGCTTAGATTTTGATTTGTTCTTTCTCCAAAACATAAATGATTTGAGCAGTTGCAAGTTCTTTCCTTTTGGGCATTCAAGATTGATATTTGCGAGTTGATTTAAGAACTTTGAAAATGTGCTTTGTTTTATCCTTAGATCATTCAAGATTGTGTTCATTTGCTTGCTTTGAAATTGGAAACGAGAGAGGGAATAGAGTTGTTCATTTATTTTAGTGCACTCGAAATTGGGTTTGATTTTAAAAATGATAATGACACTTTAGGACCTAAGTTCGTTCCTTTAGTTTCATTCAAGATTTGTTTTGACCTTTGTTTGCAATAAAAAAAAAATGAATCCAGTCCCAAGCAAATCAAGATAGAAAAACACTAAAAAGTGACATTGTCCAGCTTATACACAACGTTGGAAAGTGCAGAGGTGACATCTCATTCCCACAGGTGACATTCTATACCTTTACAGGTGACAGATAACTATGCAAAGGTGACGGAGAATTTTTCCAGGTGACAAAGAAATGCCCATAGGCGGCACAGAAAGACTTAGAGGTGACACCTAAATTCTCTGAGCGATGGTAGAACGTTCATAGGTGATAAAAGATATACTAGAGGTGACAAAAGAAAAACTAGAGGTGAGGGTTCTGTACCCGGAGGCGTGAAAGTCTATCTTAGAGGCATGATTACTTATATCAGAGGCATGATTTTTAAGTTGGAGGCGTGAAAGTTTATCATAGAAGCGTGATCAGATATGTCGCAGGCATGATTTAATTACATGTAGGCGACAAAAGAAGAAGTAGAGGCAGAATAGAAGTTATCGATGGCGGAAATCTACAGTAACCACGCGTAAAAATAGTGTCTGTATGCGTCATTTGATTTCTTCAAGGTGTGATTTAATTTCTTGAAGGCGTGATTTAATTGCTGTAGGCATCATTTATTTTTCTGAAGGCATGATTTCTTTCATTTCCTGTGACACAGAGAATGAAAAAGTGTGATTTGATCAAGCTGATTGTGGTTTGAGTCCCACCGGGTGTGCTAGAATGTGAGCAAGGCTTTTGAGGGTACCTGTTATCTATTTTGAAAGGCTCAAATCAATCAAATGTTAAGAGTTTAATCTAGCATGGAATCAAAACAAAACAAAGAAACTCTAAGCTAAGCCACCTCAGATTGAGCTAAAAAGAGGTGTACCCAAGCACTATTTGATTTTCTCTGATAAGAGGGATGTGGGTGTGCTCTCTAAGCACTTGGAGCATACTCTAATGCATTTTAGGATGATTTGAAGCTCATGAAAACCCCAAAATGGCACAAAAATAGGTATAGAACACCTGATTTGCCCCTAAGGCTTCAAGAGACTCAAGAATGCTTTAATAGAGATTAAGCTACATGATGAGTAATCTAAGATTGATTTTAGACCAAATTAGAGATGTGATATGAGGCTATGCTATGCAAAACAATAAGAAAAACTATGTTAATCCATTATTACTAAGCTATGCGAGCTAAAATGCTTGAAAGTAGGCTAAATTAGAATGATTTGCTAAGATCTAACATGAAAATGGTATTATAACAATTCATGAGAATGAAAGTTAAGCTAATTGATTTGCTCTTGAAAGGAGGGGTATTTATAGGATTCTTAAGGGCTTGGGGTAGGAGGAGTGAGTGGCCAGGATTGAAATCCTTAAGAGAGGTCAAGATTCACTCAAAGGGGAGCACATGGATTGTGCTATTTTAGGGTCACCTCCTTGTGACAAGTGTCACAAGGGCATTGGGTTGAAAGATGGGAGGAATGTGCACAATTTGGGAAATGTGCCTAAGGTCAAAGGGTGTAAGAAAGGGATGAGGGGCTTCTTAAATGCACCATAAATGCATGTAAGAGGGATAAGGAGGCCTTAAATGCCTTCAGTGCATTTCAAAAAGGGAAGCCCTCTTTGTTGACTTTGGGGTAAGCTTAAGAGTTGGCTAACCTTGTTTAGGGAATGCGACAAGGTTAGGGGAGGAATTAGGATTAAGATTAGGATAAATTTAGGATTAGGATGGGTGAAGAGGTTGGATTGAGAAGATTCTAGAAGAGTCTAGAGTTCTCCTTGGTTTTATGGAATAAATGTTTATTCATTCCAAAGGCTTAAGTTTTGGGAATATTTATTAAAATATTTTTAATAAATATGAAAATTAAATATTTAATCTTAATTAAATATTTAGCCTTGGGATTAGGGTTAGAAAAGATGGGATTAGCCTTTTAATCAAGATTAAGAAGGAATTAGAAGATTCTGGAAGAGGTTAGTGGTTTTTAGGAAATTGGCCAACTTTTGGTCAAAAAATAAATAAATTATTTATTTTGGGATTTTTGGTCAATTTATTAATTAAAATAATTAATAAATAAGAAGATAATGTTTAAATAAGATTTAAACATTTTTGGAAGGGATTTCTTAATTAAATGTTTTTAATTAAGATAAAGGGATTTAATGACATAAAAATAAATTAATTAATTAAATAATTAATTAATTAATAAAGGATGATGTCATCAGGGGTTTTTTAGAAAATAAAAATAATTTATTTTCTAAAGGATTTTTAGGTGTCTACAGAATAATAGATTGATTAATTACAAATTAGGAGTGCCTGAATATATAGGCAATGCAATAATACTACATGATAAGGGGATGATAAGCTATCACCCACACAAGGTGGAATCACATGTCCACCAAAGGTGGATCATCCTCCATTGTACATCAAAGTATGTGCTACATGTGTAACAATGAGAGGATGATAATGTGATAAGAGCACTAAAGGTGGATCTCAGACACAAAGAGGTATGTGATGAAAACTATCACACATAAAGTAGAAATTCTCCTAAGCATGTACTAAAATGAAATGCAAACTCCTAGGTGTCACAATGACAACTAATATGCAAATGCATTGTCTTAAGTAAACTTAAGTAAAGTGTAATTAGTAAATATTTAATTACACCAACACCCCCCTTAAGTGAAACTTAGGGGAATGCACTTAAGCTCATAATGAAAGATGGGTCCTGACTATTAGGCCATGTTAGGTACCCATGTACAATATGCAAGAGAAATAGATAATGCAATCTCTCATAAAGTGGAGAAAGAGGGAAAACCTCATGGGAAAAACCCTCCCCCAAAAAGAGAGATAAATAAAATAATAGAAAATGAGAGAGAAGACCTCATGTGAGGAAAATATACCCCCCATAAGAGAGAAGTAGTGGAAGAGAGACCAAGTAAGCCCCCCTCAATGTAGAATGAACACCAATGGTAGATGCTCCAAGCTCGATGTAGAAATTGATCCATGAGTGTAGAACAACATTCCTCCTCTTAGGAAGAAATTTGACCAAAGGTGTAGATATGAAGCCCCCCTCCCCAATCTATAGGAAGAAACCTCAAAGTATATGGAATCTCTGAAACTTGCTCAAGTGTCCCCATGTCAAAGTTGAAAGGTGCCTCCTCCAAATCATATGTACTAAGCCACTCTACTGAAAAAGACAAATCAGGATCAACTAAGGGTGAATGTAGAACATGTACCAAAGACCCAAGTGTCTCCTTTGAAGATAAAGTGACCTCCTCCAACTGCTATATCAAAGTATCCACAATCATGTCACCCTTGAAAGAATGATCAAGTAGAGAATGAATATGAGGGTCATCATGTTCCCTCGCAACAACTGAAGAAGGATCATCCTCACCAAAGAGAAGATGAATGTCATCAATGAAGTCTCCCAAATCTGAAATGTAGGACTCCAAAAACAAACCTGCAATGTCTATCAAGTAGTCATCCCATGGAACCAAGTCTAGAAGATAATGAATATCCTGTTGCACTAAAGCACTTGAACCCATGGCTGTGTGAATGCAAGCATCATAAAGAGAAAGAGTAGAAGTAGTCTCAATAGGAGGAGATGAAATGGAAGGTGCAAGAACTTGATCATGAGTTAGAATACCCAAGTTCAAGTAGCCAAAACTCTCCTTAAAATTTGAATCATCACTATAATCATCATATGCTGAAGACTCACTATTTGAAGAATCACTATCATCAAGAGGAACAATATCTACAAAGAAGTACAACAGAGAAGAGTGATCCACTATCCCAGTAGCAATAACTACTCCACTCTCCATGTCCTTGATGAAAACTAAATTAGGTGTAAACTCCACAGTATTCTTTGTAGCACCATTTTTGATTTGATAGATAGAAAGAAGGTTACTGGTCAAGTGTGGAACACACAACACATCATTGAAGTGTCCCTCCCTAACATCAATACTTCCTTTCCCAATCACATTTATGTAAGTGTGATTTCCCATCAAAATAGGTGGACCTTTACAAGCCTCAAATGATGAAAACATGGACTGTGAAGAAGCCATATGATGAGAAGCCCTTGAATCTAGAAGCCATCTACCCGAATCAGGACTTGAAGAAGCATACAAAGCTTGTCCTTTTTTAGTGAAAAATACGTGACCCTTTCCTTTATCTTTTTATCAATTTGGTGAAGAAGAGGTTGAGGTAGAAATCTTGGGAGGAAATTTGATGTTGTTCTTGACAAGAAGATTCTTCAATTTATCAATGTCCTTCTTATAACAAAAGTGTTCTTCATGTCCATCCTTTTTACAATATGCACAAAACTGCTTCTCCTTCTTTGAAGATTCACCCTTTGGAGGTGGTGTAGAAGTGTCATGTTATGTGGAAGTTGATTTTGTACCTTCTTGTTGAGACTTGGAATTCCAATTCTTCTTCTTCTTTTGACTTTGATTGCCTTGACTCTTATGATTAGCCACCAATGCCTTGGAAGTTGAAGACTTGAGAATCCCCATACTCATCAATTTTTCTTGTTCTAAGACCAACATTTCTGAAAATGAATCAAATGAAGGCTCAATGAAGGCACTACCCATGGTCAACTTGTGATTATTATAACTTGAAACAAAAGCTACATATTCAAGAGGAAGATGTTTCAACAAGTGACTGACCAACTTCGCATCCTTCATGGGATTACCAAAATCATCAAGTTGTGCCCTATAATCATTGACTTTGTTGAGATAATCTTGGATTGTGTCAAAGTTACTTGGCTCTAATTTGAGGAGATCAGTCTCAATTGTGAATCCCATTTCCTCATCCACTTTACCAAACAATTCTACAAGTTTAGCCCAAGCATCTCTAGCATCATTTATCATTTTGATGTGATACATGATAGCTGTAG
Source organism: Chamaecyparis obtusa (assembly GCA_027943335.1). Classification (NCBI taxonomy): domain Eukaryota; kingdom Viridiplantae; phylum Streptophyta; class Pinopsida; order Cupressales; family Cupressaceae; genus Chamaecyparis; species Chamaecyparis obtusa. Next base: position 387,009 of record BSBK01008166.1, on the reverse strand, counting down.
AAATATTCTCTCTCAAGACTCCTAAAGCTTTAAAATTTTTGCATGACCAATTATTTATTACAATAGTATCATCATCAACAGGTTTTTTAATTGTACCATCCACATAAGGATTTAAACCTTGAACCATTAACTTGCTCCACACATTATCTTTCCATGTAGCATAGTTATGTGGAGTTAATTTTGCAATAGAACCCATGATGAAAAATTAAAAGAGCATAAAAAATAGAGACACCAACACACAAGACACCCCCCCAATTCACTCAATCAAAGAACCCCCCCCCCCCCCCCCCCCCCAAATGATGATTTTGACACTTTATAGCTAGTGCGTGCACAATTGCCACTTGAAAAAATGGATCAAAGTGGAATTCTAATTTTGATGTTTACAATAGAAAATATGAAGCTATAATAGACTCAAGAAGATAGGACATAAGATCCCTCAAGGATCTAATCAATTACAAGTGCCATAATAGGCCAAAATAGACCATATTCTGAAAGTACTATGTCTACTCAAAATTTCTCTAAATTGATACTATATTTTGAAAGTACACAAAAAATCATGCACTTTAAAAAAAAACTGCACCTGGAAATGTGTCTGTATGAGCCCATACGAAGCCTCTGAAGTTGTAAAAATAGGGATCAAATAGGTACAGTCACCCAAAACTATAATTTTTGCAAAATCTGTGATCGAAATCTACAAAAGAACACCACCACTGAAAATTTCAAGAAATTTTAGCCAAAAAAAAAAATAAATTGCACTCAATTTGGAGTCAGGATGACCAAGTTATGGCCTCCCAAAGTCAGACTGCCAAATCAAAACTACATATGGTGAGGGCTTGAAAATTTTGAAATATGCTGATGTCACTAACTTTAATATCATAAATTTGACATTCAAATGACCATCATGATAGTGCAAAATTGCCCAAGTTTGATGGTCAAATGACCCTCAAAATTAAGCTACTCAAATGCTGATGTAATCGTGGGATTAAATTTTACATCTTGGAGACTGTCATAGAAAAGTAAAAAATGCCCAGATGATGGCGAGATGGCCGTCAACTTTAACATAGTGAAATTTCCAAAAAAGTTAATTTTTTTAATACAAAATATCAATTTTTGCCAGGTCCACCACGTGTCAACTTTGTATTGGCTGCAAGGCTGGCATGTGTTGGGGTTGTTGTTGGTTGTGGTGGTTGGCCGTTGGTGGCGAGGTGACCAAGCCAAGGTTTGAGTGGCACAGAGGGTACTATAGATCTAAGAAGGCAGAGGGACGAGGTGCTACATAGAGACTCTCGACAGACCGGTGGAGAGGTGGAGAGGAGCGTAGGACCCGTGTAGTAGAGCTGAGCAGAGTGCAGGTAGGTGGGAGGATGCTGAACAAAGAGGGCCGCTGGTGAGCGAAGGTGCCAGTGGTGTGGAGGTGGCAACTACTGGTGGAAACACTACTGAGGTGGCAGAGAGGAGTGGTCAAAGGGGAGTACCAGACTAGTGGAGGTGTTGGGCAGAGCAGAGGAGGGGGTGTGGATGTGGGACTTAGTCGCACATTCGCAACACAATTGATTTATTTATACTTTTTAAATGCAAGTGCCCGATAGTAGAATAAAACAAGCTATTGCTCGTGCTTGAAGCCTATGTGGTATGCCTATGGCTTGAGTGTTTTCCTGTGTTACATATGGCCCAAGCTTGGGTCAGATCTAGCTTGATCACTTATTGATTAATGTCCTCGGGTACGTGAATTGTTCTCTGTCTAACACAAAACCCAGATAGGCCAAACTTTTTGCTACAAAATATATGTCCAAAGACAAAATTATCCAGATCTAACAAAATTGACGAAAATGAAAAATAAAATCCAAATTCAGATCTAAAATAAAAATTGCCAAAATAATTACCTAATTTTTAGATCAAGCCTTAGAGGTCCGATTTGCAAAAAAATTTTGCCTCAAATTTGACTTTTCCTTTGGCTCTGATACCATGTAAGAATTTTCCTAAGGAAAAAAATAAATGCCAAGATCTAGAAGCTCAAGAGATAGCACAAGAGAGACAAAATATGATATGATCCAATGATGAAATAATGAATAATATATTGATTGATTACAAAGTAGGAGTGCCTAAATATATAGGCAATGCAATAAGACTACATGATAAGGAGATGATAAGATATCACCCACACAAGGTGGAATCACATGTCCACCAAAGGTGGATCATCCTCCATTGTACATCAAAGTATGTGCAACATGTGCAACAATGAGAGGATGATAATGTGATAAGAGCACTAAAGGTGGAACTCACACACAAAGAGGTATGTGATGACAACTATCACACCTAAAGTAGAATTTCTCCTAACCGTGTGCTAAAATGAAATGCAAACTCCTAGGTGTCACAATGACAACTAATATGTAAATGCATTATCTTAAGTAAACTTAGGTAAAGTGTAATTAGTAAATATTTAATTACACCAACACTAACCATGCAAATAAGAGACCTACTGAAGATATGAACAAAAGAAATGGAGTAGCATGTTATGGATGCAACAAAGTTGGACACATTGCCAGAAACTGCAGATCACAAATCAATCAATCTAGACCAAGATATGGAAACAATGGAATAGTTTGTTATATATGTAACAAAATTGGACATACAACAAGGTTTTGTAGAATGAAAAATAGGGTTTCTCATCCTAATCCTAACCCTAGAAGTCATGCAAGGAGAAATGAAAGTGCAAGTAACAATTGCATTAATTTAGAAGAAGTAAAGTTTGTCAAAGCCACAAATCAAGAGGACATATTTAGTAGTGAAGGTAACTAGAATGGTTAAGTATCAAGTGGTAAGAATGAATCTCTACCTAACCGATCTCAAAGTACTTAATTCATGACAAATACAGTAGAATAGGAACTTAGAATTGTGTAAAAGATAGTATATGATGAATTGAGTCTTGCCCAGTTAATGCAAGGTGGTATATGATGTATTGATGATATGGTGAAGAGTGCATAGTAAAATGTTGTGTTTTACGAGATTGTGAGAATTTTAAAGTTTTGCAGGTAAGCAAAAATAACTTTTTGGAAAGAAGGGGCAAAGGAATTGAATGTGATGTTACATTTATGTGAGATTGAAAGGATAAAATGTTATGATCAGTAAAATTTGATCATTAAGGTGAATACAAGTGCTAAGGAGATCAAAGATCAGTGATTGAAAGAAGTTTTGCAAGGATTTGGTGAAGGATTTTGGTGCCAAATCTATGCAATCCCTAAATCGCGGAATCAAAGTATTTTACTTAGAAAATCTATAAATTGGTTAAAGAATTTGCAGATGTCATGGATGTTTCATTGATTCATAATTTCCTAAAATCAAAGGGAACCAGTAGAACCCTTGGAGGAAGACCCTAAATTAATTTTATCATTTCTACTAGATGGAGTTATGCACTTAGAAAATGTTAGAAGCTATTTGGGATGCAAACTAGAAACTCATAGTGATAGTGATTTCACAGAAGAATATCAAAATATTTACAATCAAGATATGTCATTGAAAGTAGGGTTTGAACACTTGAAAGATAATGAAATCATAAAGTATTCTTTACAATATGAGTTTGATGATGAAGAATGTACTAAGATAATCTTAAGCAGAACTCACAATGGGAGGTTTTGGTTAGATGACAAAGCGATAGAAATAACAGATGACCTAATTCATGAGGTAACTGGTCTATCTAAAACTAGAGCCATACCTTTGAATCAGAAAAATAGTTATAGACAACACAAAATCATCTTACAATGGGAGAGGTATAGTAATTAGCAAGATACAACAAGATGATGTTAGATATTTGTGCAAGATCCTCACAACTAAATTTTGTGTGAACTCAAGAGAAGATGACATGGCGGCAGGAATGATACATGTAGCCTACTTAATGTATGTTGACAAAGTTCAAGTTGACATGTGTGAAATTTTGAGAATTCAGTTGTTTGAAAACTTGGACAAAATTAAGAAGACTAAGAACTCTCAGTTTAGATTCTCATCATTGATCACTTATATGTTTTTCAATTTGCTAAGAAGATTCCCTTACATTATTGGTGATGATTGGAATGATGGTAAACCTACAATAGAAATGATTAAAAAATTATACATGAGGCATGTTATTGACAAGGTCAATGAGAATGCAGTATTGGTAATCAAAACATTTCAGAATTTGATGACAAGTTGAACAAGGATTCCACAGTCCTTAGTTGAGAAATATAAGAATGAGATATGTTTTATGGTTGATACTGACTTTACATTCATTGAAGTAGTAGAACCTAGAGTATAATTCATAGACCCTCTTGGATATGAAATTTTTGAAATGGAGATAGAAGAATATGTGAGCAGATTTCTTAAAAGCAAGTTGGATATCCACAGTAACAAATTTGGATCCTTTGAGGAGAACTTCAACTCCACAAAGACTATCTTAGAAGAAAAATAGTCTAACAAGAGAGTAGAGATTACAATAAAGAAAATATTGAAGGACACAAGGATGACTAAACAAGAATTTTTGATAGCTAAGTAGATAGTAGCAGCAGTAAGAGAAATAGGACAAAAGGAAGTTTTGTCTATTTCACCTCTATAATCAGTTGCATAGCAGCAAATAGACATATAGATCAAAGTGAAAGTGGAAGAAGTTGAGAAAGAGAAAGAGGCCAAAAAATCCACTAGATCATCCTCTTCTACAACTGGTAAAAGTGTGAAAGAGATTGCTACTAGACCAGGCAAAAGGCATAAAACTTTAGTGCCACTAGTACAAAGGAAGATTGTAGAAATAAAAGATGATGAAGAGACCCTAGTAAAGAAGAAAACATGGAAACCAAAGATAGAAAAAGTAAATTAACATATCATACAAGATGGAGACTTTTAAAAAATGAACAAGTACTATGATCTCTACAATTACTTAGAGAGATTGAACCTTGAAAATGCAGTTGTGAGACACATGATATTGACTGACAAGAAGTTTGACACAATTCAAGGAAAGATACCTAATGATTTCTATGAGAAGTTAGTTAACAGGAAGAAAAGAGAAATAGAATAAGAGAACAAAATTAGAGAAAATTTTGTTAGGAAACTATGTGTTGTTAAGGATGAATAACACTTAAAGCAGATCATGAAAGATCTAAACACCTATCTGAGAATAAAGAAAAGAACCATTCATATTATGGGAGGTAATTACGAGGAAATCAACAAAGAAACAGAACAAGCAATAGTTAAAATGATGACAGATAGTGTTGGAGAACAATCTGTTGTAGCAGGACCAAAAAAGAAAGAAAAGGATGAAAAAAAATAGAGAATTCCTTCTCTACTAGATATTAACATTGAAGATGAGACAATGAATGTGGAAGGAACCAAAATCACTTTAGACGGTGATGATAATCTTTTAAAGAACCTTGAGAACATTGTTGACAACTCAGCTTTTGAAGAGCAGGACATTCCCAGAGAAGAAAAGAGAGACACAAGAATTGAAGAGACAAAGAAAATAGAGAAGCAAGTAACAACCCTAGTCAAGAAGAAATTAGTCTTACACATGAGACTGGTAAGAAAAATCAAATTGGATCTATATTTGAAAGCTTGGGAAAAGAAGTAGATGATGATGATCAGATGGAATTGATCACATCTCTGAATAAGATTATTGGGAAGAATAAGAAGTTAAAAAGCCTTGAAGGATCCTTAAAGGAGTTAGCAGAAAAGTTACAAAGCATTGTGACTACACAAATAGAAGAGGCACACCCATTTGAAAGAGAAAAGAAAGTTATGAATACATTTGATGATGAGTTTACCAACTTATCAGATATAGCTAAGGTGAAGGCACAAGCAACCTATGAGGTCAAATTACTTCTGGACATAATTCAGAATATCAGGAATCATATTAACATTCTTGATATATGTATAAAAGACTTGAGAAGGAACTTGAATAGAGGTAACACTTCATACATCTAGTGTACAAAATTTGAGAACCTTATATCATAAGAAATTTAGAAGATTAAGGCAAAAGAAGCATAAATTCAAATAGAGGTAAATCTTCTTACCATCCCCAATGTGAAGATACTTGACATTGAGAAGAAAATTTGCAAGATTAATGATGAAATAAGGATTCTACATGATGACAAGGATAGGAAGCGGAAAATATTTTCTCTTCTAAGAGAGCATATTTCTATTAAATTAAGCATTTTTTAAGGACAACTAGAAGAATGTCTTTCGTGAAAGACATCTTTTCAAAAGTTCAATTTTGCAAACCTCCAAGCCTATGAAATTACATCTTATGGATTGTGCATACTACTCAGTGTTGTAGATTCCATTAAGAAGGCATGGGAGAAAGAGATAGAGACCATAAAGATAAATTTTGTAGATTGTGTTGCAAGCCTACTGGCTTTGCAATATTGAATCAAGGTATACATTTTTGTCTTAATACAGTTTTGAAACACTCCTTTTTTATCATTTTTTTCAAAGGGGAAGAGATATATAGCAAAAAATTGAATATAAATATGATAATTATGTATACTCTTAGGTGGATTATAGTATATAGATAAGATATATGGAGCTATAAGGACAATAAATACATTTTTTTGTTATGGCCACAATTTTGAGATTTTGAAGTCTTATGACTTAGCCCATTTTCTCACATGTTGCCACCAATGAAAAAGGGAAAGATTGTTGGAAATTTGATTGAGTTTGATACTTGGATGTTTTCATTATGGAAACATATGATCTACATGAAGATCACACAGGATATAGAGAAAGTATGACAGAGTGCAAACCAAAATTGTCTAAGTATGAGACAATGTTTTTGCTAGTGTACCCAAAGATAGTTTTGATTAGCGATGTTGATTGGAGTAAGTTTAGTGCTTGTACAATTGAACATAGATACTATGATGCCTATAGAAGACTCACCTAAGAGCAAAAGTTAGTATGACATGTACGAAAGAAGTTATGATAGTTTTATTGAAGACAGTGTCTAGTTGACAAGACAAAATATGAAGACAAAATTGGTAAATAGTTAAGGGATTATTTTGTTTACCAAAATAATGTCTTAACAATATAAACAGATGACATCCTAGATGTTAACCCTTGAGTAAAGATGTATTTTGTATAAGGCTTATGTCAAGCTGATTGTAAGAGTTATTAGTCTTAATAACTTGTATAAAGATGTAATGATGTAATGAATGAAAGATGATAGCGATAGTGATAAGAATACATGAAAGTGAAGAGATATTGATGCGAAGTTGTGTAACTAATATAAGGTTATGTACCTTGACTTATTTTGTAATCTGTAACTATTGTACATTACTTGTTTGGGCAGTGGGCTCATCTAGTAATCATATTTTGTACTACCAACTCTTAGTAGGGTTGAGGCTTCTAACAAGGCCTAAAATCCCTTAATCAAGACTGAGAAACTATATCCATGTAATAGGCTCCTAACAGGGTCAACATCCTTAACAAGATACTTTTGATTAGTGGATCTTTGTGGGTACCATCCCCACCGAGGTTTTCCCTTGGCTAGGGTTTCCTTGAGAACAAATAATGTGTTATGAGTTCATTTGTTTTATTGCTATGCATGTTCTTTAGTTTACTATGTTATTCATGCATTAAGATAATCTGTTATATCTATAATTGGGCAAAAGAAAAAGTTTGTAGAATATTGATTCACCCGCCCTCTTAGTATTCCCTATTTCTAACATAATATGAGCCAAAATATTAATGAAATTGATTTAATGTGATATTTTGACCTTCATATGTTCTCATGTTCTTAGATGCTCCTGCACCACATTTACCATTGATAAAGCTTAATTGAAACTCTTTATCCATTAACTATCCAACACTCAACAAGTTATGTTTCAATCCTTCAACAAGCAACACATTATTTGTATTAGTCTTTCCATCCAAAGTAATAGTTCCTCTTCCTATGATAGATTCAGGAAGATTGTCCTCAAACCTCACAACACCACCATCATACCTTTCTAACTTAACAAACTTCTTGTTATCTCAAGTTGCACTACTACATTTGACCTAGTTTTTCTACCAAAATTTTTGACCATGAAATAAAAAGGTTTTGGTTGGTAAGATTATAGAAGGAAAACTTTCATTTTTTTTAATCCATGCCTATTTTCATCAAAAGTTCAACCAATATTGTGTACATCAAAATTTTGAAAAACACAAGCATAACTTAAGAAAAAAAAATTTATTTCTCATTTTGTTATTACCATGACGAATTTTTTTAAGGGTTGCAGTGAGAAAAACCTCATCGGCTAGGGCAGATTTGACACTGTGTATAGGGGTTGCAATTTTTATGTGGACTTGGGCCTTTAATCTTCGCGCTTGGTTTTGGAAACTTGGATTTTGATCTGCTTATCAAATGGAAGCTCATTGAGGTAGGGATTGTGTCGTTATCTCCACTACATTTTGATAGAATACATTACATTTGATCACTTGATTGAATACCATCATGTATTTTGAGGGAACATCTTACTGTGATCATTACTCCATGCCCTGTTGTGTCCATGGCATTGAGATAATTTCTTTGGATGATTTGATTATGGAATTTACATCTAGATTCTCATAGTTTATTATGAGTTAGGGAATCATGTAATGTTTATTTTCTATTACTATAGCTTGTGAGCCTGATTTGTATCTTTGATTTTATCACACTTGTTGTGTTAGTGAACTAGGGCATCATGTTAATGTATATTCATTGGATTCTCTGGTTATATTTCTTACTTCTTTTAGAACCCGTGATCCTCATGGCATCATTGGCAACACATTTCCTTCTCTGCTATGATAACTAGTGTCCACCATTATTTTAGGGTATGTACAAGATCATGAGGGGACAAAAAGTGGCAATGTGAAAAATATTCACTTTTCACTGGTCCAAAAGCACATGAAAATTCTTGTTGACTTTTTAGTAGGCCTGGGTGTTAGTACACCTAGGCAAACCTAACACCAAAGTACAGGCCTAATCAAGTACTCGATACCATATCAGGTACCTAATATGTTATCAAGTACCCAATATTGTTTTGGGTACCCGAAACCTGTGGCATAAATTAAAACCCACGAGTCATTTTACTCATTTCTCCTCAGGTTTTGGGTTTGGAAAATGGCTGCAAATATCATATACATGATATTTTTGGGTATCTAATTTCAACAACAACAAATTCAACTCCCCAACATATACAGTGATTAAATTATTTGTATATTTTGATCATTTTATTTCATTTTCATGCTAAATGTAGTTTTTTTGGTTAAAATATGGTTTTGTATTTATTTTTGTAATAATATATGAAATCAAACTAAAATTTAGATTTTTTTTTAATTTAATCAGGCATGGGTGACAATAATGAAGAAAATAACCCTCATGCACCAAATAACAATCCCCATAACAATCCCTCATCTCAAAACCCTTGATCTTTAGAAGATTTGATACAAGATAATTTGAACACAATACGAGGTTTCCAAAACACATATCAGAATATACCTACATTAGGTCCCATGCTTTCCATACTAAATACTATTGTTGAAAATATTGACACACTCACATAGCAACATAATGCTGCTCTTCATTGGAGTGATGATATGCACACCCAATTTGATGATGGGCTTAACCATGATGGGATTGCAATCCTTAATATAAGTAAGGAAGATATAGCCTCCCTTTTTGTGAATCCTAAAACCAGATTACAAGTTGACCCCAAAAAGCCCAAATTATCAATAAAATGGTGCACAAATGAAGCAATGCGCACACACTTTTGTGATCGCTGGTGGATGGTTTTTGATAAACCACTCCATAGAAATTTGGAGCTCCCTTTCTATTTCATAAAAAAATTGTATGCTAGGTTTTTGCTTGGTCACAATGTTAATTATTAGAGTATGAGGCCCAACATGGGCATAGGCAAAGGAGCTCCTCAGACTAGGACATTTTCCCAATGCAGAAAGGCCACTACCTTTGTCCCTCCCCACTGATGTTGCACCTCCTCCTCAAGTGCAACATCCTGATATCATTGCAAAGGCTTCCTCATAGACTATTAGGGCCATTCATTTTTTGAGTGATCAGTTGATCACATAGAGTAGGTTAGTGTTGCCTTTAGGTGTGGATGATGTTGGCACATTGACATCTCATCAGATTTCACATGTATGCGAGGCACATATTTAATGCATTATATGCAAGAATATGTGCCTCAGACCGCTTATTGATGCTAATATATATCAATATGTTATTGATGAGGAGGATATAGGAGACGCAACTCTAGAGGCTGCAACACCTCATGGAGCATCCACATCTCATGAGAGTGCTTAGGAGGGGTACACAAAGCCATAGACTACTGTTGATATAGTAAGAGTAAACATTATAAATAAATTTGTCACATGACTTAAGTTAAAAATAATTTATTTATTTAGATTATTTTTAATGATTGCATGCACTTATGTATATATTTTTTCCATTTATGTTCAGTCGATGATACAAGAAGACTTGAGAAAGGTGTATGAGTCCACACTTTTGGCCATTTCATTTGGCCTTGATGCCTATATGGTATACTATAAAATATGTACCCATTACTTTTTTTATATCATTTGGTGTACATGCTTAAATCTCTATCAATTAGAGCAATAAAATTTATACATTTACAAGTATATTTTCATCTTATTATACTCTTGCAGGCTACAACCAATGTCAGTGGAGGGCACGAGGGGGTTCCTTCATCAGGTGTTGACAAAGGAAAGGCGATTAATTGTTTAGGATTAATTATGCATGAATATGTATGCCACTTGTGTGTAGTAATAAATATTTTACTTGCACTTTATTGTATAATGTGTGGCTATTGATGATGTCCTGACATGGGTTCGGGAGTGTAGGGTGACAGGCATCTCGATATAGAGTGATAGCCCAATTGTACGTAGACTTTCACATATTGTTATTTGTATTTTGTAACCAGGGTTGTTATGATGAAGTACATTTATATATAATTGACAATCATTTTACTCTCATAGGTTATTCCAAGTGTGAGGGAGGGCCCACGAGAATCTTTTGTATATTTGTTGACCCAACCCACTATTCCAGAGGAGGGATCACCAGATGTAAGTTTTAATTTTAGTTCAATCAATTTGTAATTTTATTATGCTATCATCCTATTTTGTAGATTTATTACTCTATGTTGCACCACTCTACTAATCTCATTATTGAAAATATATACTTATTGGTCAGAGTTGGTATTGTTGGCATGGTCCCTTTGCTACCAAGGACTTATGCTAGGACACCTAATCATGGTAGGCGACCGAGAGGCCAAGTACATATATTTGTCTTTATAGTTATAATTTTAATTAAATTAGTGTTTGAATTATGAATTATATACATACATACATACATACATACATACATACATACACACACACACATATATATATATATATATATATATATATATATATATATATATATATATATATATATATATATATATATATATATATATATATATATATATATATATATAGACACACACACACACACACACACACACACACACACACACACACACACACATATATATGTGTGTGTGTGTGTGTGTGTGTGTGTGTGTGTGTGTGTGCGCGTGTGTGTGTATCATATAAAGTATGAAATCTAACTTGGGTTTGAACCCATTTTTAATGCAGGATCAATCAGAGCCAAACACTTCTTCAAAGAGGCTACATTTTGATTACCCCCCTACGACATAGGATGTAGTTTTAGTTTTGTGGTCATTTAGAGATGCCACTTGGCACATTTTGAAATGGCATATATACCACATCATACACTTTGAAACATTGAATTTTTAGACATTTTGAAATGGCATGTGCCATGTATGTATATGGAGATACTTTTGATACTTTCTATATATAGAGCATGTTCATTTTTATGTTATATTTGTGTCATATTTTGTATACATATTTATTATTCATTTTTATGGAATTGAATGGTGAAGTTATATCTTGACTATGTTTATCATTAGAATTTAAATTATATCTTGTTGAAGTTACATTTATTTTTCTTTACTCTGGAATACCCTGTTCATGGAGCTTATTGTGTTTGAGGTTTAACTTCTATAGATTTCCTATGTTCTTATGTTTCATACCATTATATATACTCACTTGAGCCACTTAGTACTACATTTTTTAAATACTATGTATATACTCACTATGTATATAACTCATCATATTGGGGTTTACCAAATCCATAGAGAAGTGTAGCACTTGTACTGCTAGGTCACTTGGGTCAAGCGTGGTTGTGAGAGTTCCAATGACTCTACGGGAGGAACGGGGTTGTCAGTGGCATTTACCTAGACAACCAGAGCCAATGGAGTAGATGGTTTGATGCAATGTCAGATGGTTTGAAAGATACACTTCTGAGCCACTTTTAACTGAACCTCACTGTAAGTTTTGGCATCGACTGAGATCGCCTTGCAAAATGAAAATGAAGTTGAATCACCCAAAAATGAGAGAGGTTATTATAGACCTCAAAAACATGATCTTGTAGCCCGTAATAATTTTTTGATACCTCTCATGAGGTTTCAGATACAAGCCTTAGAAGATTGCTGCCCAATCTTCCTTAGTGCACCTTGGGGTCACTTGGGTCGAGCATGGTCGCGAGTGAGCATTCTAGTGACTCTGTGGGTAGAATGAGATTGTAACTGGCATTTACCTATCCAACTAGAGTCAATGGAGTAGATGGTTTGATGCAATGTGAGATGGTTTGAAAGATATGCTACTGAGCCACTTTAAACTGACCCTCACTACAAGTTTTGGCATCGACTGAGATCGCCTTGCCAAATGAAAATGAAGTTGAATCACCAAAAACTAAGAGAGGTTATTGTAGAACTTGATAACATGATCCTGTAGCCCCTAATTTTTTTTCAATACCTCTCATGTGGTCATAGATATGAGCCTCAGAAGATTTCTGCCCAATTATGCTTAGTGCACCTTGGGGTCACTTGGGTCGAGCATGGTCGCGAGCGTTCCAGTGACTCTATGGGTGGAATGGGGTTGTCACTAGTCTTTCCCTAGATAATTGGAGTTGATGGAGTAGATGATTCAATGCAATGTCAGATGGTTTGAAAGATATGCTACTGAGCCACTTTCAATTGACCCTCACTACAAGTTTTGGCATCGACTAAGATCGTCTTGCCAAATGAAAACGAAGTCAAATCACCCAAAATTGAGAGAGGTTATTGTAGACCTCAAAAACAAAATCCCATAGCCCTTGATGGTTTATCAATACCTCTCATGAGGTATGAGATATGATCCCTGGGAGATTTCTTCCCAATCGTGCTTAGTGCATCTTGAGGTCACTTGGGTCAAGCATGGTTGTGAGTGTTCCAGTGTTTCCATGGGTGGTACAAGGTTGTCACTAGTGTTTACCTAACCAACCAGAGCTAATGGAGTAGATGGTTTGATGCAATGTTAGATGGTTTGAAAGATACACTGGTGAGACACTTTTAATTGACCCTCACTGCAAGTTTTGGCATTGAATTAGATTGCCTTGTCAAATGAAAATGAAGTCAAATCGCTCAAAACCAAGAGAAGTTATTGTAGACCTCAAAAACATGATCCAGAAGCCCCTAATGGTTTGTCAATACCTCTCATGAGGTCTGATATATGAGCCGTGGAATATCACTACCCAATCATGCTTAGTGCACCTTGGGGTCACTTGGGTCGAGCATGGTAATGAGCATTCCAGTGATTTCATGGGTGGAATGAGGTTGTCACTAGCATTTACTTGGCCACCTGAAGCCAATGGAGAAGATAGTTTGATGCTAGGTTGGATGGTTTGAAAGATACACTATTGAGCCACTTTCAACTGACCCTCACTACAAGTTTTGGCATCGATTGAGATCACCTTGCCAAATACAAAAGAAGTTGAATCACCCAAAACTCAAAGAGGTTATTGTACAATTCAAAAACACAATCTCATAGCCCCTAATAGTTTGTTGATACCTCTCATGAGGTTTGAGATATGAGTCCCAGAAGATCACTACGCAATCGTGCTTAGTGCACCTTAGGGTCACTTGGGTTGAGCATGATCGCAAGCATTCCAGTGACTCCATGGGTGGAATGGGGTTGTGACTAGCATTTACCTAGCCAATTAGATCTGATGGAGTAGAAAATTTGATGCAATATTAGATGGTTTGAAAGATATGCTACTGAGCCACTTTCAACTGACCCTCACTGCAAATTTTGGCATCAACTGAGATTGCCTTGCCAAATGCAAATGAAGTTGAATCACCCAAAACTGAGAGAGGTTATTATAGAACTTAGAAACACAATCTCATAGCCTCTAATGGTTTTTTAATACCTCTCACCAGGTCTAAGATACAAGCCTAGGAAGATCGCTACACAATCGAGCTTAGTGCACCTTGGGGTCACTTGGGTCGAGCGTGGTCATGAGCATTCAAGTGACTCTATGGATGGAATGGGGTTGTCACTAGAATTTACCTAGCTAACTAGAGCTGATGGAGTAAATGGTTTGATGCTAGGTTAGATGGTTTGAAAGATACGTTGCTGAGCCACTTTCAACTAACCCTCACTGCAAGTTTTGGCATTGACTGAGATCGCCTTGCCAAATGCAAATGAAGCCAAATTGCCCAAAACTAAGAGAGGTTATTGTAGACCTCAGAAACATGATCATGTAGCCCCTCATTTTTTGTTGATACCTCTCATGAGGTTGGAGATATGAGCCCTGGAAGATTTCTACCCAAGCGTGGTTGTGAGCATTCCAATCACTCTATGGGTGGAACAGGGTTGTCACTAGTTTTTAATTGGCTAATTAGAGATGATGGAATAGATGGTTCAATGCTAGGTTGGATGGTTTGAAAGATACACTGCTGAGCCACATTCAATTGACCCTCACTGCAAGTTTTGGCATTGACTAAGATCACCTTGGCAAATGTAAACATATTTGAATCACCCAAAACTAAGAGAAATTATTATAGAACTTGGAAACCTGATCATGTAACCTGTAACGATTTGTCAATACATCTCATTAGGTCTAAGATACAAGACCTGGAAGATCATTTCACAATCATGCTTAGTGCACCTTGGGCTCACTTGGGTCGAGCGTGGTCACGAGCATTCCAGTGACTCTATAGGTGGAATGGGGTTATCACTAACATTTAACCAACCAACCAGAGCTGATGGAGTAGACAGTTTGATGCTAGGTTAGATGGTTTGAAAGCTATGCTATTGAGCCACTTTCAATTCACCCTAACTACAAGTTTTGGCATCGACTGAGATCACCTTGGCAAATGTAAATGAAGTTGAATCACCCAAAACTGAGAGAGGTTATTGTAGACCTCAGAAACACAATCCAATAGACCTTGACATTTTTTTGATATCTCATACAAGGTCTAAGATACGATCCCTGGAAGATCACTTCCAAATCATGCTTAGTGCACCTTGGGGTCACTTGGGACAAGCATGGTTGCAGGCATTCTAGTGACTCCATGGGTGGAACAGGGTTGTCACTAGCATTTACAATGTCATTAAAGGGAACCACCAACTTATATTCCTTTTCAGTAATGAAAAATTTAACCCTTTTACTCTCTTGTGAAAACTCAGAAAGCATGTCACTTGTAGACCATTAAATACACAATGTATTATTGTACACTGGTCAACCTACAAGCAGTTGTGTTTTATAGATTGAGTAAGTAGTCCTTGGGAACATGTCCTTATCTACAATGGAAATAATTAGGTTTTCATTCTAAAACAAGAGAAGAACCATGCAAATGACATAAGTAAATGATATGTAAGATCCCTTGTTGGCACTATTAGCCACCCATACATGATTTTGGTCATAAGTCCTTATCAAGACTTCTAGGAAATTTAACTTTTAAATCAAATTGATTGTTAGAAATTTCCATTATAGGATTTAAAAGATCTCAATTAACCATTAAGGATCCTTTTGTCCTTCTATCTCTGATTGGATCCATGGTGACCATAGGTGTCTTCATAGGTGCTCCTGCAAAAGTTACAATCCACATACAAAATCACGTTGATTGACTCAAAATGCAATCTAAGAAAGGTGTAATTAATGTATTGAAATTAAGCTTAAAAAACTTAGAAAAAACTGCACTAAGTTAACTTATTACCTAGTTAAGTGTTCCTAAAGGGTCATCTCTTTGCTTTAGGGTCTCCAATAGTGCTTCATGATCAACAATACTAATATTCCAAAGTTATTTTATCTTTGGTCTTCCTTGATGCTTTGACAACTTGACATTTATTGCTATAACAAGGTGTGAATACATGAGAATAGTTTTGTGCTTCTCATAGTCTTCAAATGTGGGAATTCCATTCTTTCTAATCATTTATGTTTGCAAGCATGTTCCTACAACAACAACTGAACTAGTAGGATATTTGAACCCATCACCATCTGTCATAGGTTGTACAAGCTTTTGTTTACCTCATACACAACATGCTAACCAATAATATGACCTCTCATCATCCCCTTGTGGTGCAACTAATGCAAAAACATCTCCTGGCCGCAGAAGATCGAAAAGATGGTCATACTCAACTGAAGTGTCCATGTCATCATTTCTTATAGAGAGTGTGAAAGATAAAGGAGTTAGATACTATGGAACCCATGTATCCACCCACTCACTTGACTCACAATGATCGCAATCATACTGAAAAAACATAGGGAAAAAATAAGCCAACTCTCATGTCCAAATGGTCCATGTACTACTATTGGAGCTTCAGAATGAATGTATCTTTGAAGAGTCTTTCACTGATTGAAAATCCAATCTATCTCCTATAGTTCCCTCCTCAACCTACCAAAAGAATATACACATTGTAGAATCAAGAGTCCCCGCTGTGACAATGCTAAAGTACACCAATCAATAATAGAACGAGCATCAAGAAGTACAACACCTGAAATCCTCAATTGCTCCTTAACTAGACCTCTCTTCACACATGCACCTGCTCCATCACTCTCCCCTTTCTCATGCCCTTACTCAAAAAAACTCCAAATATGATGTACACCTTTCTCCACATGAATTCTACACAACAAATAAAACATTTTGGCATTCTTAAATTGACCCGTGCAATTATCTAACCAAATGAGATGCCTATCCATAGCAATACCATTTTCCTGCAAGAAGTCAAAATAGTTCTGGAAACAATGTTGAATAAACTCATGAGGGTGAGACCTATCATCTTGTTGGTACTCTAAAAAATCTAGATAGTTTTTATCCCCTAATCAGAGAATTTTCCTAAGGCAAAGTTCAGTGCTTCCAAAGAATAGTTTAAAAGGACCTAGGTTCAAGTGCATGTAGGAATAGGCTTGATAAATTTCATGAGATACAGCTTGGGGAATAGGTTCAACACTTTTCATTTGACATATGCAATGGGCTCCAACTCCTAAATTTTAAATCTGAAATGTTTAGGATGTAGCCATTTTGAAGTGTTCACTTAAAGATCCATTTTTGCCCAAGTATCAAATCACTGTAGCAAGCCCTATTTGCTTTTGAATATCTTGTGTCCTATAAGGTCTCATGGCTCCCCACTTTGGGAATGTTTACAATGTGTATCAGAGAGATTATGTTTCAAAGCTCAAGCCATTTTGAGTCTGTTTGATAAGTTTTGGATCCCCTAAAGTTGGCCTTCCAGAAATGTCTTGTTTCTTTGCTCTGCCTAAGAAATATGATTAGCCATATTTGACTAGTTGTAACTTTTTACCCTATGACCCAATTGACAAAATTCCTCTTGTACTATTTTCCAGTGGTCAAATAATTCTTCTGTTTCAATTTTCAGGCCATGAATCCATTTGCCCAATTTGCCAATCTGATTCTGTTTGCATTTTCTAACATTTTAATGGGAATCAGTTGCACACTTTAGTCAGAGGCCCTGTTCAGATGAGTGCTTTAAGTGCCCTATGATTGATCAAGATGTTCTAGTTATTGCATCATGTTGCAGACATAAGAAAGAATGTTCATGCCAATTTTCAACCCCCCACATGCCCGTTTGACATGTTTTCTAGGACCATTTAGTTTGCAGATTGTTGAGTTTCTTCAGCAGTGTACAGTTCAGTTTTGTGAGTAGCTCACTTTGGTGTCCTGCCATTTATGCTTGGATCGAGGTCAAACATAATTGAAGGTTGTTCTATAATGAAGACATGAAATTGATTCCCCATGATGAGTTTTAGATTATGACGAATCCGATTGATCACTTTGCTTGATCAATTCCAAATGCGATTTTTGCGAATCAGACTATTTTCAGTTCATAATGTTTTAAGTTGTCGAATTTGAAGATTAATAATTGATAATCAGTTGATCTCTTTGGCAATATGATCATAGACTTGTTTTCTATATGTGAGAGAGAATCTTCTTCTAGGTTTTTAGATCGTAAAGTTTCATTTTGATCTGATTTCAAGGCCAGTAGAAGGTGTTCAATAATAAGTGAAAGTGTGGATGGAATTATTCTATAAAGTAACTATTTTCAGAAATTCATATCTTTTGAACAAATGATCATCTCTAGTTGCGGATTGTTTTGTTGCGATCTTTGTTGATGATTCTTCTACTAGATGCAGTGGCTTGTCTCTAGTTCATCATTTGATATTTTTAGATCATCTCTTTTTGGGGCGGTCGACAGTGATTTTGATTTATGATTTACTGGTAGTTCTGAAAGGGTGTTTTGTTAAGATTTTCTGACTGGCGAAGTATTGAAAGTTGAAGTTTTTTAAAGGGGTTCGATTGTTTGAATTTGAAATTTTTTTTGGCCAGACCTACCTGGGGTGTAGCCTGCCTCATTAGTTTAAATGGAGCTTTGTCATCCTCATTACATTGTGTTTTTGAAGACATCATGCCATGAAGTCACTGCAAAAATAATATGTGTTGATGTTTTGTCTGAAGTCAAGGATTATAGTAGAATTGTGAGAATGCTGATGAGAAGTTGTTGATTGGTTTTGACTCTAGTTATTGGTCAAGAATAACATCAAGAAAAGAGTGAAACCAAAACTTATTTTCTCTAGATGATCATTGGTGCACCTTGGGCCTCTCATTTGGAATGAATCAACAAATGAATGATGAGGGGCATTTTCCTTGAACAATTAGATAGTTCTCTGGCATCTTTGGGGAGCATCATGATGACAATCGTCGGTGTAATGAAGGATGTACATATAAAATGTATGAAATTAGAGGGCCAAAATCAAATAAGGATGCCACTAGATGATTCTAGCAACCACCAAAATTGAGATACACCATAGAAGGCCTTAGCTACATATGGGTGTATGGTCATTTTTGGATCAAGCACATCTTGATTATGAATTATTAAAAGTGCCAAATGAAAATGCTATAATTGATGGGAGACCATGCTTGAATGATCTTTTGGTGTGTCATGCACTTCACTAAGGGAAGGCTGTAGACCAATCTAATGCCATACAAACCATTCTTTCCCTACTACACATAGGAGGAGATGAGGGTTTTTGCGAGGGGGGCTACTGCACTGTAGGCATACTATGAAGCTTTTGAGAGGAGCGCACTATATTGAAACTCATACGCACCATTTCTCACTATTTATTGGTGTTTTGTGCATTAAGGGATGGAGGAGTTGCTCAATGATCAAAGGTTTCATCGCAACAGTTGTAAACACAATTGCCAATGATGTTAGAGGGGATACAACAAAGGCAACCTATGCATATACTGTATATGGTCATATCTTCTTTTCTTCAATCTTTGTCTTCCTTTCTACTTACCACACAAATAGTCCCAAAGAGGTAGCATAAGCCTCCCATAGTATATGCATGCCTTCAAAAACCTGGTGTAGGAAAAAGGGCATGTGGCATAGCGTGATTTTGGTGAGCAACAAGTAGGTCGTGGGCTCTAATTTGGGGCATTTCAAGACCAAAGGATATGCACGCCAAGACAACCTAGTTGTGCACCGATTGGAGGATCCCATATGCCATGTGGGACTTCTAAAGCTATTTTTCTACAACACATGATATGTAACAGAAAACGTAGGGGTCTGTAGGCATGGTTGGATGCACACACCTGATTTGTAGACCACGTAGAGTTTGAAGATGGCATGTGTAGGCCTCTCCTAGTGACATCCCACATAGAAAAAATAAAGTGAATGTTTGTTGGGGAGGAGGCGTGGGTTTCCATGTGACCTGTGTAAGCCTCCATTGACACATTTTGATGTTTTGTAGGCCTCTTTAGGGGTTTTTTTTATGCACCATGTAAGAGGAGATACATATCTGAAAAAAGGAAATGGGCCGCTCACGCAGGAAGATTTTAACAGGTAGTATGAGGGTTATTTTATGTGAGGATATTTATCCCATATGCGTCCTACTAATGTTCTCATAGATATTTATAAGAAAGAACAAACATGTGAAAGGTAAAGCAAAGGGAAAGAGGAGGTGGGCAACTTGATTTCATATGGACCCACCTGGGCGCCTTTCACGAGGAAACAAATTTTGAAGAAAAAAACTATTAATAAATGGAGTTTGATTTATCCAACATCAACGCCATGGAGATGAAATGAGAAGTTTATAAGGAAGATCACACAATATGAAGATGTCTTGAGTGGACGACCGGTTAGAGGAGCCTTGTCATGCACACGTGGACTAAGGTAGACCAATGGATGATGACTTGGATGAAGGGCCCCATGCACATTGGTAATAAATTTTGACGATGTGCAGATTCACCCACCTTGAGATATGTGCCCAGATCAATGGACGTCACTAATCTGCTAAAGTGAAGATGTCTGATAGATAGCCATGGTGCTTTAGTGATAGCCCAAAAAGTGTCAGAATGATGATGTGGCCCAGGAGATACAAATTGGTTTAAAGTGGATCCACGAGCCAATTGGAATGTGACATGTGGCACCAAGCAGAGGAAGGGTAGTTAGTCAGTCACCTTGGAATGCATGCCAATCCAACAGTCATCACTATTCTAGAGATGTAAAGATGCTCACTTGTTAACTTGGCAAAATGGTGACAGTGTGACATGTGTCCCAAGGTGAGCTGTCAAGTAGATGAACAGTCAACAGTACAGGCCAATCAAAGAATGACAAGTGGTAGAGGATTTGATGATAGGTGTGACATGGCAGATGAGGTGGACCAACGAATGGATAGGGTGGTGCCACATGGCCTATGGGCCCACCTTGAGATTAATGTCTGCATAAAGTTTAAATTCAAATTTGTAAAGTTGAGACTATATTAGAAATTCAAAAATTTAAATAATGGACGTTGTTCATGGAGAATAATGTTTAAGGGCTTTATTTTTATCCAAATATGAAAGTATTATATGTTTTCAAAATCAACATGAAATGAGATTTCCAATGGCATTGTTTATTTTCAGTTTTGACAAAGTTGGTGAGAGTAGTAATGGATTGTATATTCTGAGATTGAATTTGGGTAAGGATGCAGATATTTTGTAAAATTATTCTAGAATGTAATTGAAATCAAATTTGTTTGAGATATTTTTGTTAGTCTTAGGGTTGACTGTGTTTCCCTAAAAATTCCCTAAATGGTCCTTAGCTTGTTGCAATCCTATATATGGATTTCCAAGACCATTTTTAGAGGCTGTTGGTTTTTTGGTTCACAAGGTCATATCTTTAACCTTCAGTTAAGGAGTAGGACATATTCAGTCTAGTTTGTATCAGAATAGAGCAAAAAGCTGTAAATCTCTTGCATATTGTCATAGTGGCTCTAAATCTTCAAGCAAGGTGTATACATAGGCTTAGGTCCTAATTCTTAATTCAAGTTTTCAGTTCCAGTTCTCTCCATCTGTGTCAAGTTTTATGGGTTTTGAATATTTTCATTCTTTGTATGGAATTTATCTATGCATGTGTTATTTATCTTCAGTTCTGGTTTTGATCAGATCAAAGTATTATTTAGATGAAACAAAAATTCATGGGGTTTGCATAGGGATTTCTATAAGCAGTGTGGTTCTGGGTGTTTGTATTTATGACTTGGATCTGTGGTGAAGTAATAGTAATCAGTCTCTATATTTTGCAATGCACTAGATGATTTGCCCAATGGATAAGGCATTGAGCTGAAGAAAGTATATTCTATGCTGATACATGTCTAGTTGGAATATGTTCTATTCTACAAGATTTACATCTAATCCTTTCTATCCTTTCTACCCTTCTAGTTTTATGTTGTGTAGTATCAATTTCACCCCAGTGATGGAGAGTCAATGAATAATAGGTTGTTATTTAGTACTTCCTCACTGTCATCTGTTGTATGATCTACTATTGAATAAGGAATAGAATTGAATCTATTGGATCAAGTGTACCTGTCTTGGTTTTGCAGAGCCAGAAGTGAAGAGGGTAGTCCTGTCCCTATAGTTGGCCCAGTTGCTTATAGATTTCCAATATTTGGAATTAACCACTCCTTAACATTAGTCATAAGTATATTGGTGTCTCATGGAGTGTAAAATCTTTTGAAGAACCAACATGTCTCTCATATAAAAATGGTACTCTCTGATTATCTTTTACTCATCTTTTGTGCTATTAGGGGAATGTCTATATGTGATGTGTACAAAAATAGCAACCTGAATGGAATTGTAATATTGAGCTTGAGTCTCATTTTGGGGCTGCAATGTATAGTTCTCCACAAAGTCTAGAATAGATATATAGTTCCAATGGGGAAAGTGTCCTCACACATCCTAAATTGTTGATCCAACCATTGAGACCTGTGACTATGCCTTGCATTCTTGTAAAAAATATTTTTCTTGAAATCTGAGATAAAATCAGCAACATTGTATTCTTTTGCAACTAACTCACATCTAGAGCCTTCACCTCCACTCTTCAATGTATATTTCACTATTTCATATGTACCTTTTTTTGGACGAGTGTCTTTCAAAATTTTGTTTGAAACCCTCATGAAAACATGTTGTAAACTTGGACAAGCCACCACATTCTAAGCACTTGGCATTTAAGCAATTTTTTTTATAAAATAAACAACCATCATCTCTTTGACATAAAAATTGATCTAGCAAGTCTCTTGATGATTTGGTAAGACCACTTGCACCACAATCCTCTAGCATTTCATTAGTATGCAAAGTAGAACGAATGGACCATAATAATTCATGATGCATTGAAAACTCAACATGATATTTGCAACAACATGTATTACGAATCTTAAGGGGTACACAATAAAATGGCTTCATAGATTCAAAAGACCTTAGTGATATTTTCAATGTTGGATGTGTCTCACAAATTTTTTTATACAAGATTGTTTGACTCACCTCCACATAATGTTTAGGATGTGGAGTGTGGTCTCAATTGCCAACTCTCAACTTCAAGACATCCTTCACATTTGGTAACACTCTTGAGTTAGCATCCCAAAATTATTGAATTTCATCCTTGACAACATCTGTTAGCTTCTTATCAAAACATGAAAGTCTCCCACTATAAGCCCATGTATCAATTTGAAGTGGATCATAAAGTCTTTTTCTTCATGCAAGTGCTCTACCCAAAGTTTCATGGTCTATATTGAAGTCAACACAAGTTTGTCTCATCAAACGAGCCTTTTTTAACTGATGTCTTACTAAGGAGGTTGTAATAACCCTCCAAGCAACTCTCTTGTCTTTTTCTCTGCTAGTAATTCCCAATGCTATTGAGAGCACTGAAAAGATTCTTCACAACAATGGTATGTCTCTCCATTTTCTTGTTTTAATGAATCTTTAATTTCACAAGCATAGGTTTCATCTTTTGCATCTTTAACAACTGCACAAAAATTTGACATTGCTCAACCAATGTCTTGTTTCCAAAAAATTGATCATAAAGTCTTGAAGCCCACAACCTAATGGTTCTATGTGACCTCTTATTTTCTTAATTATTCATAATGTTCTCCTCAATTTCAATTAGCCATTTAGGTGTTCTTGAAAGCCTCGAATTTGAAGATTGATTATCTTTATTGCAAGTGATTTCATTTCGCATATAATTTAAAGATGTGTAATGTTCATGTGGTTCTTGTGCAACATTTTCATTCTCCAAGTCAACATTTTCAATTTCCATCTGTACATTTTCATCTTCATTCCATTCATTGTCATTCCCCAAATCTACGTTTTCATTCACCAAGTCTACATTTTCATTCTCCATCTCTACATTTTCATCTTGACTTCATACATTATTATTCACAAAATTAATTTCTATATTATTTTCAAATTCAACATCCTCTTCATTTGCAACTACATTTACAGGGTCACCTTGATTAATGTTTAAAATACCTTCTCTCCTTCTTCAGTGATTTTCCCTATATGCTTGAATGTATTCATTCATCACCTTCTTCTTTTGTTTATCCTTTCAACGACTATTGCTTCCCATTGTGAGACCACAAGTTGACAAAAAACAAAAAATGGGCCCCAAATCATGTTTTTTTCTTGCAACCTGTGAAAAATGTCTGAAATCCCATGCTTCTCTAGTCTGTGGGGATAGGGAATATTTAAGTTAAATATCACCAATCAATAATCAGGTACCCAATTTTTCTAGGTAGATGAAAAAAAGGGCAGGATCAAATGAAAAAATTGATCCTAATGTATATACTAATGTGTGTGTGTGTGTGTGTCTATATATATATATATATAATGTACTCAAAAAATACCTGCACAGTTGATTTGATGATAGCCAATTTTAGTCCAAGTCCTCTTGAAAGTATCCACCACAAGATTTTTCTATAGATTCCTTGTAATGTCGGCAGTCTAACTATACTAAATAAGTAGGTGTCTATAGGAGTTACGAGAACTTCCTAGGGGTCCTAACATGTGATAAGGCATACTAGGACACCTAGGAAGTCCCCATGACCCCTTTTGACACATTTGAAAGCCCAAGTGTGTTTGAAGGGGTCATAAGACCCCTTAGGACACACTTGAGTGTTCCAATGTGTCCATAGGGGTCACGGGACCTTCCTAAGGGTCCCAACATGTGATCAGGAATACTATGACCCCTAGCAAGTCACCATGACCCATTTTGACACATTTGAACACCCAAGTGTCTCTGAAGGGGTCATAGGACCCCTTAGGACACACTTGAGCATTCCAATGTGTCCATAGGGGTCACGGGGCCTTATTAGGGGTCCTAACATGTGATAAAGCATACTAGGACCCATGGGAAGTATTCATGACCCCTTTTGACATATTTGAATGTTAAATTGTGTCTGAAGGCATCTTAGGACCCCTCAAGACACATTTGAGCATTCCAATGTGTCCATAGGGGTCACAAGAAATTCCTAGGGGTCCTAACACATGATAAGGCATACTAGGACCCCTAGGAAGTCCCCATGACCCCTTTTGACACAATTGAATTCTCAAGTGTGTTTGAAGGGGTTGTAGAACCCCTTAGGACACACTTGAGTGTTCCAATGTGTCCATAGGGGTCCCCAGGACTTCCTAGGGGTCCTAACATGTGAGAAGGCATACTAGGATCCCTAGAAAGTCCCCATGACCCATTTTGACACATTTGAATGCTCAAGTGTGTACAAAGGGGTTGTAGGAACCCTTAGGACACACTTGAGTGTTCCAATGTGTCCATATGCATCATAGGGACTTTCTACGGGTCCTAACACATGATAAGGTGTACTAAGACCCCTAAAAAGTCCCCATGACCCTTTTTGACACATTTGAATGCTTAAGTGTGTTTGAACGGGTCATAGGATCCGCTGGGACACACTTGAGTGTTTTAATGTGTCCATAGGGGTCATGGGGCCTTCCTAGGTGTCCTAACATGTGATAAGTCATACTAGGACCCCTAGGATGTCCCCATGACCCCTTTTCACAAATTTTAATGCTGAAGTGCATCTGAAGGGGTTGTAAGACACACTTGAGGGTTCCAATGTGTCCATAGGGGCCATGGGGCCTTCTTGGGGTTTCTAACATGGGATAAGTTATACTAGCACCCCTAGGAATTCCCCATGACCCCTTTTGACTCATTTGAAGGCCCAAGTGTATCCTAAGAGGTTGTAGGACCCCTTAGGACACACTTGAGCATTCTTATGTGTCCATAGGGGTCATGGGGCCTTCTAATGGATTCTAACATGTGATAAGGTGTACTAGGACCCTTAGGAAGTCCCCATGAGCCCTTTTGACACATTTGAACACTCAAGTGTGTTTGAAGGGGTTGTTGGACCCCTTAGGACACACTTGAGCATTCCAATGTGTCCATTGGGGTCACGGGCACTTCCTAGGATTCCTAACATGTGACAAGGTGTACTAGGACCCATTATAATTCTCCATGACCCCTTTTCACACATTTGAATTCCCAAGTGTGTTTGAAGGGGTTGTAGGAACCCTTAGAACACACTTGAGTGTTCCAATGTGTACATAGGGGTCACGGGGCCTTCCTAGGGGTCCTAATGGGTGATAAGGCATACTATGACCTGTAGGGAGTCCCCATGACCCATTTTTACACATTTGAATGCACAACTATGTCTGAAGGGGTCTTAGGACCCCTTAGGACACACTTGAGGGTTGTAATGTGTCCAAAGAGGTCATGGGGACTTTCTAGGGGTCGTAGCTCTTGATAAGGCATACTAGGACCCCTAGGAACTCCCCATGATCCCTTTTGACACATTTGAATGCCCAAGTGTGCCTGAAGGGGTTATATGACCCCTTAGTACACACTTGAGCATTCCAATGTGTCCATAGGGGTCACAGGGCCTTCCTAAGGGTCCTAGCATGTGATAAGGCATACTAGAACCCTTAGGAAGTTTCCATGACCCATTTTGACACAATTGAATGCTCAAGTGTTTTTGAAGGGGTTGTAGGACTCCTTAGGACACACTTGAGCATTCCAATGCATCCATAGGGGTCATGGGGACTTTCTAGGGGCCCTAACACATGAGAAGGCATAGTAGGACCCCTAGGAAGTTCCCCATGACCCCTTTTGACACATTTGAATGCTCAAGTTTATTTAAAGGGGTTGTAGGACCCCTTAGGACACACTTGAGTGTTCCAATGTGTCCATATGGGTCACAAAGACTTCCAAGGGGTCCTAACATGTGATAAGGCATACTAGGACCCCTAGGAAGTCTCCATGGCACCTTTTGACATATTTGAACACTTAAGTGTGTTCAAACAGCTCGTAGGACCCCATAGGACACACTTGAGTGTTCTAAGGTGTCCATATGAGTCATAGGGCCTTCTTAGGGGTCCTATCATGTCATAAGGCATACTAGGACCCCTAAGAAGTCCCCATGACCCCTTTTGACACATTTAAATACCCAAGTGTATATAAAGGGGTCGTAGGACACCTTAGGAAACACTTGAGGGTTCCAATGTGTCCATAGGGGTCATGGGGCCTTCCTAAGGGTCCTTTCATGTGATAAGGCATAGAAAGACCTGTTGAAAGTCCCCATGACCCCTTATCACTCATTTGAATACCCAAGTGTTTCTAAAGTGATTGTAGGACCCCTTAGGACACACTCGAGCATTCCAATGTGTCCATAGGGGTCACGGGGCCTTCCTATGGGTCCTAACATGTGATAAGGCATACTAAGACCCGTAGGAAGTCTAGATAACCCCTTTTGACACATTTGAACACTAAAGTGTGTCTAAAAGGGTCATAGGACCCCTTCGGACACACTTGAGGATTGTAATATGTCCATAGGGGTCACAAGGACTTCCTAGGGGTCCTAGCATGTGATAAGGCATACTAGGACCCCTAAGAAGTCCCCATCACCCCTTCTGACACATTTGAATGCTCAAGTGTGTCTGAAAGGGTTATAGGACCCTTTAGGACACACTTGAGTATTCTAATGTGTCCATAGGTGTCACAGGGACTTCCTAGGGGTCCTAACACGTGATAATGTGTACTAGGACCCCTAAGAAGTCACCATGACCCCTATTGACACATTTGAACACTCAATTGTGTTTGAAGGGGTTTTAGGACCCCTTAGGACACACTTGAGCATTCTAGTCTATCCATAGGGGTCATGGGGCCTTTCTAGGGGTCCTAACGTGTGATAAGGCATACTAGGACCCCTAGGAAGTCCACATGACCCCTTTTGACATATTTGAATGCTCAAGTGTGTCTGAAGGGGTTGCAGGACCCCTTAGGACACACTTGAGCATTTCAATGTGTCCATAGGGGTCATGGGGACTTCCTAGGGGTCCTAATGTTTGATAAGGTGTACTAAGACCTCTAAGAAGTCCACATGAGCACTTTTGACACATTTGAATGCTCAAGTGTGTCTGAAGGGGTCGTAGGACCCCTTAGGACACACTTGAGCATTCCAATGTGTCCATAGGTGTCACGGGGACTTCCTAGGGGTCCTAACATGTGAGAAGACATACTAGGACCACTAGGAAGTCCCCATGACCCCTTTTGAGACATTTGAATTCTCATGTGTGTCTAAAGGGGTCATAGGAACCCTTAAGACACACTTGAGGGTTCTAATGTGTCCATAGGGGTCATGCGGACTTCCTAAGGTTCCTAATGCATACTAGGACCCCTAGGAAGTCCCCATGACCCCTTTTGACACATTTGAACTCTCAAGTGTGTTCAAAGGGGTTGTAGGACCCCTTAGGACACACTTGAGGGTTCCAATATGTCCATAGGGGTCATGAAGACTCTCTCTCTCTACTTTCTCTCTCCTTCTCCATCTCACCCTCTCTCTATCTCCCTCTCCCTACCTCTCTCTCTCCACGTCCAGTGAACTATTCTTCAAAGCCTCCATTTCTGTGTAGCTGGGGTTTATGACATCTATAAAAGGAACAACTATGCCCCTAGAGAGATGCATGTTCATGCTTGGAATTATATTATTTTCATGAATTACTTCATTAATGTCTACTTTATTTGGAAGATTAGAATTTCCATATTTCTGCAAGCCCTAAAATATTGTTGTCGTTATCACTCTTCGCCTCCACTCTCCCAATTTAGTCTTGTCCCTCTTCACTGGACTAAGCTTAGCCATCCTTACTTACTCTTTAACAAAGATTCTCCTAAATTTATAAACAAAGGCATCCTATAGGAAAAAATGAAAAGTATCTTAGAGAATATCCACAATTCATATACAAAGCATCATATAGGAAAAATGACAAAAAATTAATAGCTAAAAGTTAAAATTATCATGAATGTCACCAGTACCAAGGTCATACCTGTTGTCAAATCCTGGCCTATGATGTGCAAAATGAGAAAAGAAAGTGAAATGAAAGGGAAGTATGGATCAAATAGCCAAGGTGTATCAAATTAGATCAATATCATAATATATGTAGAAAATACTGTTACAGACAAAAATATTTGCATATTAATGGGAAAGAGTGGGAAGAGCTTCTTGGACCCATGATAGAAACTATTAAGGAATTGCATGATATATTACTCAATGGTGCAAGACATATTATTGATGAACATGGGATTGTAGCTACATCTATTTAGTATACAGAGGAAGATATAGAAAATCTTCTTAATAGAGAGATTAATGTGAGAGAAAAGGACATTTCAGAAGAAAATAGTTATATTGGTGCCATCCAAGGTATGCCAATTACTCAAGACAAAGAGACGAAGCTCACAGTTAATGGGAAAGAGTGGGAAGAGCTTCTTGGACCCATGGTAGAAGTTACAGATAAGGAGGAAGAGATAGGAAGGGGAAAATGACAAATGAAATAAGTAAGATATGCGTGTGAGCCTATGTCAGATGATGATGATGATGAGTACTCAACATCTGCTAGTATCTCAAGTAACAAGTGTTATGGAATTATCCATAGAGCAATGTGAAATGAAGCCTCAAATTGGTTTAGCAAGAAAAGAATTTGATCATACACTTCATTCTAGCACCACAAATATTTCTATTAGAAATGCCTATTCATGAATGGCCTTGCATTTATAGGACTTTAGAAACCAAGTTACTCATGTTGGACATTATCCCTCAAATGTAAGTTCATTGCCACCTTTGGCAAGGTAGTCTCACTCCTCATTTTACAACAAAGGGCAACCATTTATGGTCCAAGGTTTTAATTCAGCTGACAAGTGGAGAGCTTCTCAAGGTACTGATATCTTTTGTAGAGAAGTTCTTGATTCATCTGAAAGTTCCTGTTTAGGTGACCAACATCTTGGAGGTCCACAAATAGACCCATTGATTTCCCAAATTGGTAAGAGGGTAGATGCAATTTTGGAAAGAGTATGCCAATTGAAGAGAAATGGAAATTACAATGAGCATAAAGTTATTGCAAATCCAATGGGTGTATCTCCTCCACTGAAAAATATAACTTCTTGTAGAGACTTGAGTTTAAAGGGAGATTGTCTATTCCCAAACATTCCCTAGTCGAGTAGATGAACCAGATGTTTGTTAAGCAAAGAAGATAGTGGTTTATTAAAGCATCTACATTATCTCACTTGCTATCATTTACTACTTTTTGAGCGGCTTGTCAGCTACTTCTATGCAGGATTTCTATAATATATAATGTTCTTATGCAAGTACTTGATAGTTTTTGTAAACATTTTTTGTTGTAAAGGGTTAGTGAGAAATATCAAGGAAAAGGTTCTTGCATGTATTATTTAGACACATATCAATTAGGAAACCATTTTTCTCCCATTACATGGAAGAAATGCCTAGATTCACTTTGTGGTTATCAATAGTTAGTAAGATGAGGGAAGAAATATTTGTGAAGAGGAAGTAGAAATGTTACTATCCAAAGCCATTTGGAGAGTAATATTCTTCTCTTGACTATAATAAGAAACTCAAAATGCAGAAGACAACAAATAGATGGGGCATTTATTTCCCATGACCTATGTCAATTTCAGTTCAATTCCTATTGATGATATTCTCAATGTGTAAAAATAAACTGATGTGTTATTTTAAAATGGCATTGACTGAAATTTATGAACATATGTCAAATATCCATTTTTCCCAAAATTTGAAATAGAACTAGTGGTAATATAATCAAATTTGTGAATTTCACATCCAATCATTGGATGGTAATAAAAAGTACAACATAGTAATATATTTGAACTGATAAACAATCTTTGTCTTACTTCAAACCTACTCTCATGTATGTGGGTTCTTGGAGGTATCTATTGAACAATGTGTGCATCTATAATGTCCCTATCCAGGACCTTACTCACTTTGCTTAAAAACACTAATTAGAATTTGGATTTCTAGTGCTTGTTGTGATATTATTTAAGTTTTCCTTTCTCCTTATTGATTAATATTGTAATGAATTGGTTATCCTTCCCCCCCCCCCCCCCCTCTCTCTCTCTCTCTCTCTCTCTCTCTCTCTCTCTCTCTCTCCCCTTCCCCTTATCTCTATCTCTCCAACTCTCTCCCCTTCCCCTTCTCTCTCTCTACTACTCTCTCCCCATCCCCCCTCTCTCTCTCCTACTCTCTCTCCTTCCCCTTCTCTCTCTCCTACTCTCTCCCCTTCCCCTTCTCTCTCTCTCTCTCTCTCTCTCTCTCTCTCTCTCTCTCTCTCTCTCTCTCTCTCTCTCTCTCTCTCTCTCTCTCTCTCTCTCTCTCTCTCTCTCTCTCTCCCCTTCCCCTTCTCTCTCTCCTACTCTCTCTCCTTCCCCTTCTCTCTCACTCCTACTCTCTCCCCTTCCCCTTCTCTCTATCTCTTCTACTCTCTCTCTCTCTCTCTCTATGTCTATCTATCTATCTCTCCCCATCCCCTTCTCTCTCTCTCCTAATCTCTCCCTATCCCCCCTCTCTCTCTCCCCCTCCCTTCCCTCTCTCTCCCTCTCTCTCCCCTACTCTCTCTCTCTCTCTTGTTGGAAAGTTGTCTATACTAAAGTATATGACTAGATATAGTTTTTTCATTATGGAAATAAAGTCATATAGCATTTTGGAGTCAGTGAATATAGTGTAAAGATCATAATTCAGTTAAGTGTTGAAGACTAGATGGTGTACAAAGTTCCTGTAGCTCAGAGCATCAGTGCACATGTGTACAAATGAATTATGGTATGGATCCTAGAAGTTAAGGTTGTTAGACTATAATTATGCTTATTCTATGAGTGCATAAGTAGATATGCAAGGATGTGAAACTTAAAGTCAATTGAAGTTGTATACCTAGTGTGCGCCAATAGAGAATAGAGCATAGAGCCGATAGTTAGCATTTTGGTTTGAGATTATAATATAATGTTGTAAAGGGAATGTGCCCATTGTATTTAGGTTGCCAGCATATTTATATGTATGATTTTAAGCACGCTTAAGCCAATTCATTTGGAAGCATTGTTTGTAATTAGTTATAGGGCTGATCTAACTATTTTGTTTGTATGAGCATATAAATATAAGATGTGGCCATTGTATTTGGCATGAAAGTTGCAAGAGAGTTGTGTTAAGTAGAGAAGATGTATGTGAAGAGAGCATAAGATGTATTGAGCTTTGCAAGAGGTCAAAGCATCAACGCATCAAAGGAACTAATCTAACAAGTAGTGTGACAGTAATAGTTCACCTAAAAATATAGTGTGTATCTGAATTCAGAAGGTTGTGGCCTTCATCATTTGAGCAGTGAGCTCTAGGATAGTGAGTCCACTCCCCTAATAGGGTCTAACCCTTAACAAGATCTACTATACTTAAAGCATTGTAAAGCTACTCCTAATAGTGTAAAGGATCTTCTAACAAGGATCAAAAAACACTAGTGCAGAATATTAGTGGGTATCAAGTCCCACTAGGGTTTTTACCTATTTGGGTTTCCCCATAAGAATATTGGTGTCATGTGTTAATTTTATGTTTAATTTAGTATGTTGGTTCCTGGAAAGGAGTTTACACTCAAAGAGACACCAATATGCCTATGATAGATATTAAGGATTGGTTAGTTCCAAATGTGAGCAATCTATAGGCAACTGGACCAACTATAGGGATGGATATTCCCTCTTCTACTTCTGGCTCTGTAAAACAAAGGTGGGTGTACCTGATCCAATAGTATTAGCTCTAACTAATAGTCTTAACTCTGCCCCTTATTTCTTTATTGGATCTTTAGACAGATGAAAATAGTGAGAGAATGCTAAACAACAACCTATTGTTCACTGATCCTCCATCACTGGGTAGGACAACACATAAAGTAAATAAAAGTAAATACTGGTAATGATTTAATGATTTGGGTTTATAAAGTCTGAATCACTTTCTCAGAACAAAGATAGGGTAATACAGGCCAGTGTCTTATCCATTGGGCATAGTATTAGAAAATAGATAGGATACAGAAATATCCTATGAGAACAACTAGTTTTTTGAACATAAATACAGATATCTCAAATCATCCCTACTTGTAGATAATCCTTATGTGAATTCAATGAACACATATCTAACTTTGAGTAATATTTAATCCAACCTTAGGTCAGAACTCAGAGTGAAATACATACATATAAACCTACAAAAGCTTAAAAATTCATAGAATAAACACAATGGAGAGGAAGGATTTGAGATTTTTATTAAGTATAACCTTGATCATTTGCATACATTATATTTTGAGTAACCAACTTGTTGGATAATAGCATCAGCCTGTATATCTTCTCTTTTATCCTGATAAAATGATACAAATTTACAATCCTCGACTGTGGTTAGGGTTTCATAACTTCTTTTCTTATCTTTTTCACCTAAACTCTCAATGCTCAGAATGACTGTGGGAAATCCTTTTATATACAAGGAGATGCAATAAGCTTTCGGTCATTCTAGGGTTTACAAAATATCAACCCTAAAACTCTACAACAACTACAAAATTTCAATAAATACACTTGGTCCGGTTGGCATGGAAGTTGTAGCTGTGCCGACCTCCTTCATATCTTTAATGTTGTCCTTTGCTCGCTATCATCAAATCTGATCTGCAATATTTTCTGTCCCTTTTTCAATGAATGCTTCTTCATATCTCAACCACCTCTATGACCCAAAATTGACCGCCCTGATATATTTTATGAAGTTGGCGGTGTGTCAGTGCTCTCTACAGCTGGTATGTACTGGTACCTCCATTTATTATACACCTCCTCACTTGGGAACTAAAACCTGACAAATTCATCCTTCTTAGTAGACCATTGTTCCCATTCACTTACGATTTTTGTGATTTTCTACTGCATGGTGTCAAACATTAATTTGGCTTTTATCAACATCTTAATTGTGCCACTAAAAGAAGCCTTATCACTCAAAACATTAGTGATTTTCTTTGTGAGGAGTCCATCTAACTCCTCCCTCCACTGATAAGCTTCTTTAAATTCTCCCTTGTTTGTGAAAATGGGAGGCACCAGTTCATAATTTGAAAGCATTAATTCAGCTCTCAACATACTCATTCTTCTGATAAAATTATCCATAAAAATATTAAAATGCACCAATCTCTTTATAGTTTGATGTAATGGCTTTATTAAAGGATCTAGGTTCTCCTATCCCTTAGATAGCATGTGGAATAGTTTTACATTGGGAGACCATTCAATCCATCTTTTCAAAACTGGGGCCATTTCATCTTTCTCTTTATTAAAAACTTTAAGTAAAGAAACTAACGTATCAATATGGCTATGTATAATAGAGGGCTTTAAATCCAGTGCAAATTCCATGATTGCCCCTACTATTTTTTCTTCATACTTTTGATTTACTGAAGCTGTAGCCTTTGCATTCTCATCTTTTTCCTTTTCCAACTGTGTCCTTATTTCCCCTAATTTATTTGTCTCCTCTGTCAGCTTCAATTTCTCCCAAGCAACCCTTGCATCTATATCTGTTTCTGGGAGTGGTGAGGGTGGGAATTCAATTATCAGACTTGAAGATGAAGCCATTGTAGGCTTATCAGAAATTGTTAATTAAGGAGATCTTCGATCCAGTGGCCTTGATAACTAGGCAATCAATTTGTCCTTTTGAATTAGCTCAACCTTGAGCTCATTGTAAGATTTCAGGACCATTTCAAATTTGAGCCTAAGCTCTTCCTTTACTCTGGCATCCTTTTCTGCCACACTGACATTAAATTTGGTAGTTTCAAGGATCAAGTTTGATGCCTCTACACGTGATGTTTCTCCTACTCTCTGAACCATTAGGCTCCTTGTATATCCTGTAGAGAAATCACCTCTCTTCCCTTTATTCTTGTCTTTATCTAAAGACCACATAACTAGAGCAGCATGATCTTCTGAAAATGCAATCCCCTTAGCTACCTATTTGGCCTGCTCTGCTGTACCTAAGTTCTTCACTTTACTCCTCACCTGATCAAAGACAATTGCATCAGCAATGTCCCATTCTGGCAAGATTAGTATCCCTGCTACATGAACCATGGCCCTCCCTTCTTGTGGAGTAACTTTTTCAAATTGTCTAGTCATTTCTGCCTTGGTTTCTTCCTCTATTTCCTTTATGTCCCTTTCAGGGAACTCCTCTTGCTTCTTCTCACAAATCTCTTTAAATTGTCCAATCTTCATTCTCCACAGAAACTGAGAAAATGCCCTAGTCTTAACAAATTTATCATCAGCAAGGAAAGAGTCACTTGCTTGTTTTAAAATAGGGTCTATTTGTTTACCCTCAAATTCTTCACTTGTTAGATCCATGGCAATCTCCTTTGGTGCCTCTGGCATTCCCTCCTGCTAATCCTCATTGGAAACAAAAAGGTTTCCCTCATTTCTCAGTTGTACCAGCTGTTCGGCCACTCCATGCTCATTTAACTGGATAGGGGATTGAGAAGGAGAGTAAATCTCCTTTGACGGTCTTTCTTCTTCTTGTCTCTGCCTCTTTGGGGAAGGTGCTTGTGCCACTGGGTCACCAATTGGCCTCTTCCCTCTTGAAGTGGAAGGAACATCTTCACTTCCCTATTGTGAGGACAATAAAAGAGTGTATCCACTCCTTTTCTGCATTGTGTAAACCCCCTTGGGAGTCAACTTCATATATTTAGGCTGGCTCAAAATTTTTGTAGCCTTTTCTGGATCTGTCTTGCTCACAGATGCCCTCTTCTCATTTACAGCACTCATGAGTCCTTCAAAATTTTCCATAAGGGCATTAACCTTTCTAGCCCATGGTTCAAAACTAACCAAAGGGTCATAAGTCTTATCAAAATTTCTAATAAAATCTATAGACTTGTTATAGATTACCCACTTTTCTTTCTTAATCTCTTGAGTTTGAAGGTCAAACTCATTTCTTATGATATCTTCTAGAAAATTAAATTGGTGCTCAATAAGATCACACCTTACCTTATCTCTGAACATTCTTGAGAGGAAACCCTCTGTATCTACACACCTCACCACTACCTTAGGCATCCTATAAGGTTGTAAGACCTTATGTAAATGTACCCATCCTCCCTTTGTGATCACATACTGATGTGCTAGAGTTACATCTGGGAAAAAGGTTCCCCTTCCCTTACTAGTGAGAGTGGTCTCCTATAAATTTCCAATCTGTCTAAGGATCTCAACATATCCTAACTTCAAAGGGACCTGATATGGTAGAATAGAGGGTGCTACCTTGCTACCATATACTCTGAACACTGTGGAAACTGGATACAAAATTAGATCTCCAAAATTGTGGACAATGGTAATGTCCTGACAATATTGCATAGGCCTAATCAGTCTCAGTAACTCTATAGGAATTTGTGGGTTATCAAAAAACAAAAGTGACCTAAGCCTTGATGCAAAATCTCTATCAAAAGCATTATAACTAGCATCAATTCTGTCCCAAGACAGGGCTGTAGTCCATAGCTGTACAGGGAGGGTTTCTCCATATCTCTCTTTCACAATATTCACTATCATACAGAAGAAATTCTCACCCTTCAAAAAAAAAATATGCATGAGCATGGAGTACCATTCGAAGGGTCTAGAAACCTTCATATTCTTAATTCCGATTAGTCCCTCATGAATCAAATTAGCTAGGTGGGACGAAAAATCAAAAATTAATGCAAGCTGAGGATGCAGTGATTGTACCATCATGAACATATATGGGATGGGCATATGGGTTGCCACATCATGTCCCATAATCAAGGTCAAAGACCTATAAACCTCCTGAGCCTTGTTGCTAAAAAGATCCAACCTAAAAGGTTCGGGTGTGCTTGGACTAACAACACACATAGATCCAATCTGCCCTAAAAAACTGCCTCAAAGGTCCAGATCTCAAATAGTCCTTTTGTGCTTCATAAATCTCCATGAACTCATTGAAGTCTATCTTCTCCAATCCCACAGATGGGTCATTTAGTAAAAAAAAATCCCTAATTTCATCCTCAGTGATGCTAATTAGGTTTCTACCATTAATATCCTTGACACCTCTCGTCACAGGATCATAACACTTTGTAATTTGTATTAACAATTCAGCATCCATGAAAACACCAGGGAACACCAATCTCCCGATATCAAATTGCCACACATTTCTCAAAGGGGCAGATGCATTTCTCTATGAAAAAGCTGCCCTGAACAAAGCAAGACCATTATCTTTCTCACCTACACTGGCATCCCTCATCCAATTTCCTCTATCATAAAGTCCTTCTACTACTAAATCCCTCAGATGCCTTGGAGTAAGCTCTTTCACTCTTTGTGCCCCGTTGTCAAAAAATGGGAGCAACTACATCAAATCCTCAAAAATTCCTCTTTTTCTATACTCTGTCTGACCAGACAAATTTCTTTTGGGTGGCATTTTGAAACTAGGGCCTATTATCAACTTATGGACTCACAAGGAAATGCTTTTTAAACAAAATCAATTGATAACAGGAAAGAAGA
This sequence comes from Chamaecyparis obtusa, assembly GCA_027943335.1. Taxonomy (NCBI): domain Eukaryota; kingdom Viridiplantae; phylum Streptophyta; class Pinopsida; order Cupressales; family Cupressaceae; genus Chamaecyparis; species Chamaecyparis obtusa. The sequence goes on along the minus strand of BSBK01008166.1, from coordinate 349,464 downwards.
ACTTTCAAAGTTTTACAAATTTCAAATGACTTGAAAACCAGACAAACCTACCAGGCACCTGAAAAATAACCCTGCACTTTTGACCACTACGTGAAGAAAATAAATCGCTAGGAAACCAATGAGAGTAGTGAGGAAAACAACAATCAAATCCTAGTATATAATCTTTCCAACTGCTTGCAATTCCTCTACACATAACAAATTAATTTCACCATTACTGAAGTTGGTGGCCCTAACACTCACAGGACGTGAAAATGTCAAATAAGAGAAAAATTCAAATTTTAGCCATTGATGTATTTCTTTTACGGTGCATCGGACAGTCATCAATTTATCAGTAATACCTTACCAAACTCCTTTGCAAGCCAGTTCTCGACCAACAAGAACATTTCAAATTAGCATGTGCAGAAATTAATTCCTTACGATCATCATAATCTGAGTGGTATCCATTTACACGTCAACTTCACCTGTGGCCAATCAAAAAAGACCACACCATCAATACGCTGGTGCAGAGGACCCACCGAATGACTTCCATCTCTTTTTCAAATCAATGGCTGTCGCTAAACTATGAACCTTAAACCTGAGCATCTTATCTCAATAGTTTAACGACAACCGTGAGATCTTGTAGTGCTTTAATCATCTGAGACCCGAAAAACCCAGCGAGACAGATCACCCAGCAAGTATCAAATCAAAAAATGCCATGATGCAAAAGGCTGACAAGTGGAGCCAACTCCTTTTCTTTCTCAACTCTGAGCACTTTTGAAAATAGTCAGATCACAATTGGTACCCAGCCAATAAGAAAGAAACACATCAAAATGAGGTGGCGCAATCAGGGCCCACTTCCTACTTAAGCTTTCAAAAGGATCGGATGGTCATCGCTATATCGCGATCCTAACATCCTCACATCTTTGATCAGCGATATAACAAGAACTATTTGATCAAACCAAGAAATAACCCTTTGAAACATATGGCTCCATAATAATACACATCACCATTCTGGCGATCAAATCAGACTACTCCACGTTGACATGTAGGCGGGTCCCCTTCTGACTATCTTTACTACCTTTTAAAAAACATGTCAACCGCCACCTGGCCCTCTGAGAACCAATGAAAATCAAATAGATCAGAATGACCTGGCATGCAAAGGGCCCACTGAGCTCTTTCAGATAAAGAAAAGATCCAACGGCCATCGCTATATGGCAAAGTTAACAAGCACGCATCTTGCCTCAGTGGTATAATGACCACCGTAGATTTGTTTCACTCTTTAAAGTCTGTAGACTCTTTATCCAATAGGGCCCACCTATGAGACAGGTGGTAGCACCTCACTATTTCGCATGTCAGAAAACTCTAACACCCGGGGTCTTGCGGTGTAACGACAGCCACTCATTTCAAAAAGAATTTTAAGAAAAATGTGACCCAGACTTAGGCTAAGATAAAAGGAGAAAGAACAGAGGGGGACCAAAAATTTTTCCTAATTGCACACATAGAATTTGAAGATTTTTAAAAGGCACATGCAAATTAGCAGAGCTTTAGTGATCCAAAAAGTAACGCGAGAAAAGAATGGGAAAAGGGAAACTAGGGCTTGGAGACGCAGCAGGACTAATGAGTGAGGAAGCTAGAAATTTCAAAAGTGAGGTGACGCGAAGCTTGAAGAATTTTTTTTTTAAAAGGTGATAACAGTGGTTCATGCTTGGGGACAAGTATCTCCCGCAGATACATTGAGAAACTAGAATCTCTTGATTCAGCAGACTAGAACAAAACCTCGACTGAAAAGCAGGAGACTATGTACAAAATTTACAACCACACCACACACAGGAAAAAAAACTAACCTTAGGAAAAATAAAACTTCAAGAACTGGGCATGAACTGGTAACTCAAGGGGTTCACCCACCATATTCGTTAAAAGATAAGAATTCACCCCCCATTTTCCTTTAATAACAAAAGGCCCTAACCAAATGGGATCAAATTTTCCATGCTTTCCCTTATCTTCAAACTATGCATTCCACATTAACACCATATCTACTTCTATGAAAGACTTTTGAGTAGTCTTTTTGTCATACAAGACTTTGCACTAGGCCTACATCTTTTCATTCTTATTATGTGCATCAACCCTCAACTCATTGAGTTGAATCAAATCATTCATTCTGATTGCCATGTCTTCATCTACATCATCATCATAGGCTTGAATGAACTGGTACATTTGTAGTAAATTATTTTGAGGCAATCTAGCATTAATCCCATATACTAAGTCAAAAGGGGCGCACCCTATAGCCTTCTTTACCGTAACCCTGTCAGTCCATAAAGCGTGTAATAATTTCAAATCCCAAGCTCTCTTGTTTCTATCCAAAACCCTCTTTAAAATCTTGATCAAACTTTTATTACTGGATTCTGCTTGGCCATTGCCTTGTGGGTGGTAAGCAGAAGAATATGAGATTTTGATACCATTGCTTCCACAGAAATCAACAAACTCCTCCGACCTGAAACACAATGCATTATCCACTATCACAGTTTCTGGGCAACCAAACCTGGTCAAAATATTTTGCATGATGAAATCTGTCACTACTTTGCTAGTTGCCCTTCTTGTAGGGATTGCTTCAACCCACTTAGTAAAATAATTAGTTGCCACCAAGATGTAATAATGTCCACCACTAGACCTACTAGGGATCTCTCCAATGAAATCAATACCCCACTTCTAAAAAGGGGCCTGAACAGAAACAGGTTTAAGTGGAACATTCCCACTGAATTTTACCTTACTTGAAAACCTTTGGCAAGGATCACATTTCTTGACAAACTGATGGGCATCCTTAAAAAGTGTAGGCCACCAAAAACCTACCCTAATGATCTTGTGAGCTGTAGTTTTAGCCATATAATGTTCTCCACAGACTCCACTGTGCATATCTTGCATCAAAAGCTCAGCTCTTTCCTGATCTACACACCTAAGTAAAACACCCTCATTACTCCTCCACCAAAGCTCACCTTTTACAATTGCATATCTTATTGACTGAAGTTTAATAGTTCTTTTCTTATTATCATCCATCTCAAGCGGTAAAATCATCTTTTGTAAGTATTTAACAATATCTTTGTACCATTGACAACAATCCATGTTGCATACATAAGGTCTCTGATCCTCTTCTAACATATTTATCTGGTTTGCACTTAGGTTACTTTGGGCCATCAATTTTGCTAGGCCTAACCCTCTTACCAATTTAGTAATATGGATATCAATGTTGAACTCTTGAATTATATTAATCCATCTACATCTTCTTCCTGAGACCTCCTGCCGGACTAAGATATCCTTGACTGCAGCACTTGGTACATAAGCAACTACTGTAGCCCCCACCAAGTAACACCTAAATGTCTTGATGGCCTTGACCAAAGCATAAGTTTGTTTTTCAATAATGTCATAATTCAATTCTACTGCTTGTAAGGTTTTGCTAAAGAAGGAAATGGGTTGTTCAAAACCCTCAGTATTTTTTTGTAATAGTACTGCAGCAATAGTGTGAGCAGACGCAAAAGAGAAAATCTGCATTGGCTTGCTATAATTTGGTGTTTTTAAGACTGGGGCATGCTTTATGGCCCTTTTAATGTTATTGAAAGCCTGAACTGCTTCAACATTCCATTCAACTTTTGCTCCTTTCTTTAACATTTTGGATATAAGAATGCTAATTTCAGCGAAATTTGTTATAAATCTTCTTAGGAAGTTAACCTATCCTAAAAAGGATTGAATCCCTTTAACATTTTTTGGTAAAGTTAGCTTATCAATAGCCTCAACTCTTTCAGGATCTATCCTCACACCATCCTTTGAAACAATGTGCCCAAGCGACTTCCCTTCTGTCACACCAAAAGCACACTTTTTTGTATTTAGGGGTACACCATACTCTAATGCTTTCATAAAAATCTTTTCAAGGTGTTGGAAATGTTGTTCTTCCTTGGCTGAGAAAGCTGTCAAATCATCCTGGTAGACCACCATAAATTTATCAATAAAATCTGCAAAGGCTACATCCATAGCCCTTTGAAAAGTGGCACCAGCATTTATCAACCCAAAAGGCATTCTTACATAAACATATGTTCCCCATGGAGTCATAAATTCAGTCTTGAACTATTCTATATCCCTCACCATAACTTGATTGTAACCAGAAAACCTATCCATCATAGACATTAATTCTGACCCAGTGACCTTTTGCAACATGTTCTCCATATTAGGTAACCCATAGTTATCCTTCAAAGAATTTATATTTAGATTCCTAAAGTCTACACATAACCTGATATCACCATTTTTATTCCTTACTGGCACTAGATTTGAAACCCAAGTGGAATGCCTAATAGGTTCAATTATTCCAGCATCTATCATCCTTTTGAGTTCACTCTGCATTTTGGGTGCTAAAGTAGGATTAACAGGTCTTAACTTCTGTCTAAAAGGTTTTGTGCCTTCCTTGAGGGGAATCTCATGCTGAAAAAGGTCCTCCCTATAGGCCTTAAGATCTGCATAAGACTAGGCAAAAACATGCCTAAATCTTCTAAGGAGATTAATCAAGTTCTTTCTGATTTTTGGGGATAAAGAGCTGCCTATATAAACTTTCCTAGGGGCCATTTCTGTGCCCAAATTTATCTCTTCGAACTCATTAATTTTATTAGTGCCAACAGAAAAGGTTTTGTATTTATTGTCAAATGCTCTTTCAAGTGCAACCAATCCTTTTGGAACTCTGTTAGACTTTAATTGTAACACTTCTTCTCCGAGAACAACATGCTTGCCAATTACTGTATTAACATAAGAACTAAAATCCATTTCTTTGTCACCAAAGTGAGACTCACAATGGAGAAATCTTAATATATCATTTCCATCAGAGAAAACCTGCCAGTTATCTAAATTATTAGGGATGGAGGGCCTGGTCTGTACCTCAACTTTTGAGACATCTACAAAGGTAGCATCCTCTGGTCTGAGGGCTATATTGGCTAATAGGTCAGCCATTCTATTACAACTTCTTTCCATCCAACAGATATTAAAAGCAGTAAAGCTCTCAATCTCATCCCACACAGCATTCCTATATTGTTTCAACCTCTGATTCTTAGAAGCATACCTTGATCTTATTTGGGATACAACCAATTCAGAGTCACCCACTACTTTCAAAAATTTTATGCCATGTCTTGATGCCAATCTCAAACCAATTAACAGGGCCTCATACTCAGCCACATTATTTGTGCATACAAACAATAAAGAAAATGAGAACTTGAAGGTTTTACCATTAGGAGATATGAGCAGTATCCCAGCTCCAGACCTTTCTTTGCTACTTGCTCCGTCAAAATACATAGTCCAAAGACTGTCAAGGTGACTCCATACTTCTTGACTTTCTGACTTATAGGTAGTGTCAACACCTTCACGTTCATCATGGACTTTAAAAGCATTGATATCAGTATCAAGAAAACAATTCATGTTATCTTACTCCTCTTCTTCAATCATATGTGGAGTCCTAGATTCTCTGGTGACCTTGATACTTTCCCCTTCAAAATTGAAAGTGGCAAATGATAAATCACACTATATGCTTCCTCCCATAGATGCACTCCACTTTCTTGACAATAGCATCCCATACTGGGGAGGAATATCAACCACCAAAACACTCATAGTCAATAATTTGTTGGGATAAGCAGCCAACCTATAAGGCAAGGCTTTAATGGTACCAACAAATGGCACTTCTCTTGAATCCATTGCTTGGCATCTATTGTAGGGCGAATCCACTTTCAACCTGAAAGATTTCATGATCTCAGTTGGCATAATAGTATTCGATGCTCCAGAATCAATCATGCAATTTTTTAGCAACTTTCCATTTATTTGCAAAGTCAAGAAGAAGGGATCAACTGACCCTACTACACTACTAACAACATTGGTGTCTAAATAGATCTGAGGGATTTCAAAAAAAATCTCCTCACTATAATTCTCATCCTCATCATTTACCATTGCTACCTGCTTCTCAGTTGCTTCTATTTTATGAGGATCAACATGTTCTATGCTTTGTACCCATTTCAAAGCATTCTTCTTATGTTCATCTATTCTCATCATCTCCAATAATGGAACTTTTACAGTGATTTGAGACAATAACCTATTCATATCAACTGGAACATATCTTGAATTCGCTGCCTCTAGTTTTAGATCCTCACCTTTTCTATCAGTGTCTTGGATGGGTATCTCTGTAGGTATACCAGCCTGAGTTTTATCTTTATTTTGTATAGCTGGTGGTACCTCAGCTACTGGCTTTTTTTTTACCTTGTGCACAACATTAGGTTTGACATTCTTTTTTACCTGAACCTTATCAATATGAGGCTAATCCTTAATCTTTTCTTGTGATATTTTTTTCATAAAAATGCCAGGAGGCTTGGGATCTGAATCACCCACAACTCTGTTCCTTAAATTATAATTTGCCTTTGTAACTAAATTAGCTATTATCATAGCAATCTCCTCATCAGAAGGCCTTCTCAAGGAAATTACTGAGTCACTTTTTTGAACATTACACTGAAAGTTGTCAGAGTCACAGTTATCATCATCTAAAAAAACTTGTTGATGATATGACTCATTTCTAGTTTGGGACAAAAAGACATCTTGATTTTCATCTTCCTCAGCAGAGTCCATCTCATCTAAAACATGAGAAGAAAACATTCCACACCCCTGATCATCATAAGGCTGCTCTTCATTGCATTCTTGTCCTTCTTGAGGAGATACATTCTGGGATATAGCACAATAATCAGAGTCATGTGGTGATTGACAAACGATGCACCATGGGACTTCTTCCACTATGTTCAATGAATTTCTTTGAAATGGATCAGGGGTCCTATCATTTAGTTTGTCCCTTCTTTCAGGAAGGATAGGCTTCCCATCCTTGAATTGAGTATTATAGGGGAAATTCTGCATCCTTGGTAATTTGTTGAAATTATTAAAAGGAGGTCTATCTCCTCCTGTAGCTTTGTTGCCTCTATTTTCACCAGGCTTTAGATCTTTTATTGCTTTAAATATTTTCTTCAAGCTTTCATCATCTTTAGGTTTAACACCTTGGGGCTTTCCCTGGTCCTTCCTATTTAATAGAGGTGATTTATCATCTTCTCTCCTTCCCAACTTTCCTGAAATCCTGCGGTTGCTCTCTACATTCACAGCCAACTTATAAGCTTCAACCAGACTTCTTGGATTTTTATCCCTCAATAGGTAGCCCATCTTTGAATCAAAGGCATTTAAATATGTGACAAGGCATACTCTGTCATCTAATCTGATAACCTACAATAATTTGTACATGGCCTTTTGAAATCTGACATTGAATTCAACCACATCCTCATTGTAATTCTTTTTTATGTTATTAAATTCATTCATCATAAATCCCTCATGTGTCTTATCACCATATTTCTCCTTAAAACAATGTCGAAGCTAATCCCATGAACCAATGTTTCCATGTGGCAGAGCCGTAAACCAATCCCTGGAGTCCTCTGATAGGGATTGTACAAATAATTTCATTATGACATCATCAGGCACAATATTGTAATCATCAATTACATCAATGAATTTTTTCAAATGTTCTTCATAGGTTACAACATTACTTCCTATAAATTTAGGAAGTTTTTTTCTGATTTCTTCAGGAAAGGGGTTAGGATAGCCAGGGATACCATTGAAAACCAATTGCTTACATCTCTCATGAATAATCCCTGTATTTAGAAAGCCGGCACCCTGAGAGGTGGATGCATTAGTATTTGTAGCAGCAAGGATCTTAGGACTGTTTGGTGGGGAAGCACCACTTGTGTTCCCAGTAATATTCCCTTGTGTTCTACTAGGGTTGGTGAAATTTGTGGGTCCTACAGATCTTTTAAGAAAATCAATTTTCCTCCTCATTTCTAGTGCCGAAGCTTCTAATTTTGCCTTTTCTAGTTGCTTAGCTAAAAGCTCCTGCTCCTTTTTGGCTTTCTCCAAATCTGCTTCAAGTCTTGAAGATTGGTCAAGATTTTCCCAAGGATTGATAGGCTCATTGATTGAAATACCTATCTCCTTTTGTTTCCCCTTATCCTTTGGAACCCTAGCTTCAAAGCTTTTGTAAACAATAGGCTGTTTATCAGTCTGTTCAGGGATGGACACAAAGTTTATAGCTTCTAAATCTAACAGTTGTCTTTTCAACTGCTCAGCTCTTATCATAACTTGTCTAATTCTTTCTTCCTTATCCCTATCCCTTTTTTCTCTAATAGCTTCTTGTTCATGAATCCTTCTTTCTAGTTCATAAACTTCCTCAAATATTTCTTTAGAATCAGGCAGGGTTGTTTCAGATTCATTCTGTCATGCTTAAAAATTTTCTTGCTGACCTTGAGGCTCCTAAAGGCCCTGTGGTACTGAAGAACCAAGGGTGAAAGGAGGAAGAAAATCCTAACCACTTCTACTTTTACTCCTAGACCTTCCTTGCCTTTGTGGATTCACTCTTGTATTCTGGGATATTGCTCCACCCTCTTGCTCTGTGGGGGAGTAATAATCTTGACTAGGAGGAGGAAAAGTGTATCTTCCAGGATTCCTTCTTTGTCTCCAAGTCATAGACATATCACTGGTACCTTTATCTCTTTTAGCCTAGTTTTTTCTAGAAATAACTAGAAGCCCACCTTGCAAACTTTCCTTAGGGTGTTCCCTACTATAAGACCTTGTTTTCTTAAAACTCATAACTAAAAAGTATAAAGTACTGGTTACAGAGATACTCAGAGTCACCACCAACACAATGTGAGATAATTTGAGACTTTCTTAGAAAACTGACTCTTATATTCTTTTAATGGGAACCACTGGATATGATAAACAAGTCGGCCAAGAGTCTAAGTTCTACTCGTACCTACGTTGTTTATAACTGATTCATAACATTAGAGATATGAACTGATTAAAATAGGTAGGTTAGGAGTCCAACTCAACTTGGAACATGCACTATTTCATACAAATTTATAATACCAAAAATCTCAACTGGATTTAGCATGATCTTGCATCTCTCCCCAGCAGAGTCACCATTTTGTTGGTTCCTAGAAAGGATTTTACACTCAAAGAGACACCAATATGCTTATGATGGATATTAAAGATTGGTTAGTTCCAAATGTGAGCAATCTATAGGCAACTGGACCAACTATAGGGATGGATATTCCCTCTTCTACTTTTGGCTCTGTAAAACCAAGGTGGGTGTACCTGATCCAATAGTATTAGCTCTAACTGATAGTCTTAACTCTGCCCCTTATTTCTTTATTGAATCTTTAGATAGGTGAAAATAGTGAGAGAATGCTAAACAACAACCTATTGTTCATTGATCCTCCATCACTGGGTAGGACAACACATAAAGTAAATAAAAGTAAATACTGGTAATGATTTAATGATTTGGGTTTATAAAGTCTGAATCCCTTTCTTAGAACAAAGATAGGGTAATATGGGCCAGTGTCTTATCCATTGGGAATAGTATTAGAAAATAGATAGGATATAGAAATATCCTCTGAGAACAACAGGTTTTTTGAACATAAATACAGATATCTCAAATCATCCCTGCTTGCAGATAATCCTTATGTGAATTCAATGAACACATATCTAACTTTGAATAATATTTAATCCAACCTTAGGTTAGAACTCAGAGTGAAATACATACATATAAACCTACAAAAGCTTAAAAATTCATAGAATAAACACAATGGAGAGGAAGGATTTGAGATTTGTATTAAGTATAACCTTGATCATTTGCATACATTATATTCTGAGTAACCAACTTGCTGGATAATGGCGTCAGCCTTTATATCTTCTCTTTTATCCTGATAAAATGATACAAATTTACAATCCTCAACTGTGGTTAGGGTTTCAGAACTTCTTTTCTTGTCTTTTTCACCTAAACTCTCAATGCTCAGAATGACCGTGGGAAATCCTTTTATATACAAGGAGATGCAATAAGCTTCCAGTCATTCTAGGGTTTACAAAATATCTACCCTAAAACTCTACAACAACTACAAAATTTCAATAAATACACTTGGTCCGGTTGGCGTGGAAGTTGTAGCTGTGCCAACCTCCTTCATATCTTTAATGTTGTCCTTTGCTCGCTATCATCAAATCTGATCTGCAATATTTGCTGTCCCTTTTTCAATGAATGCTTCCTCATATCTCAACCCCCTCTATGACCCAAAATTGACCGCCCTGATATATTTTATGAAGTTGGTAGTGTGTCAGCACTCTCTACAGCTAGTATGTACTGGTACCTCCATTTATTATACACCTCCTCACTTGGGAGCTGAAACCTAACAAATTCATCCTTCTTAGTAGACGATTGTTCCCATTCACTTACAATTTTTGTGATTTTCTGCTGCATGGTGTCAAACATTAATTTGGCTTTTATCAACATCTTAATTGTGCCACTAAAAGAAGCCTTATCACTCAAAAAATTAGTGATTCACTTTGTGAGGAGTCCATCTAACTCCTCCCTCCACGGATAAGCTTATTTAAATTCTCCCTTGTCTGTGAAAATGGGAGGCACCAATTCATAATTTGAAAGCATTAATTCAGCTCTCAACATACTCATTCTTCTGATAAAATTATCCATAAAAATATTAAAATGCACCAATCTCTTTACAGTTTGATGTAATGGCTTTATTAAAGGATCGAGGTTCTCCTATCCCTTAGATAACATGCGGAATAGTTTACATTGGGAGACCTTTCAATCCATCTTTTCAAAATTGGAGCCATTTCATCTTTCTCTTTATTAAAAACTTTAAGTAAAGAAACTAACTTATCAATATGGCTATGTATAATAGAGGGCTTTAAATCCAGTGCAAATTCCATGATTGCCCCTACTATTTTTTCTTCATACTTCTGATTTACTGAAGCTGTAGCCTTTTCATTCTCATCTTTTTCCTTTTCCAACTGTGTCCTGATTTCCCTTAATTTATTTGTCTCCTCTGTCAGCTTCAGTTTCTCCCAAGAAACCCTTGCATCTATATCTATTTCTGGGAGTGGTGAGGGTGGGAATTCAATTATCGGACTTGAAGATGAAGCCATTGCAGGCTTATCAAAAATTGTTAATTGAGGAGATCTTCGATCCAGTGGCCCTGATAACTGGGCAATCAATTTTTCCTTTTGAATTAGCTCAACCTTGAGCTCATTATAAGATTTCAGGACCATTTCAAATTTGAGCCTAAGCTCTTCCTTTTCTTTGGCATCCTTTTCTGCTACACTGACATTAAAGTTGGGAGTTTCAAGGATCAAGTTTGATGCGTCTACACGTGATGTTTCTCCTACTCTCTGAACCATTAGGCTCCCTGTATATCCTGTAGAGAAATCACCTCTCTTCCCTTTATTCTTGTCTTTATCTAAAGACCACATAACTAGAGCAGCATGATCTTCTGAAAATGCAATCCCCTTAGCTACCTGTTTAGCCTGCTCTACTGTACCTAAGTTCTTCACTTTACTCCTCACCTGATCAAAGACAATTGCATCAGCAATGTCCTATTCTGGCAATATTAGTATCCCTGCTGCATGAACCATGGCCCTCCCTTCTTCTGGAGTAACTTTTTCAAATTGTCTAGTCATTTCTGCCTTGGTTTCTTCCTCTATTTCCTTTATGTCCTTTTCAGGGAACACCTCTTGCTTCTTCTCACAAATCTCTTTAAATTGTCCAATCTTCATTCTCCACAGAAATTGAGAAAATGCCCTAGTCTTAACAAATTTATCATCAGCAAGGAAAGAGTGACTTGCTTGTTTTAAAATAGGGTCTATTTGTTTACCCTCAAATTCTTCACTTGTTAGATCCATGGCAACCTCCTTTGGTGCCTCCGACATTCCCTCCTGCAAATCCTCATTGGAAACAAAAAGGTTTACCTCATTTCTTAGTTGTACCAGCTGTTTGGCCACTCCATGGTCATTTAACTGGATAGGGGATTGAGAAGGAGAGTAAATCTCCTCTGACGGTCTTTCTTCTTCTTGTCTTTGCCTCTTTGGGGAAGGTGCTTGTGCCACTGGGTCACCAATTGGCCTATTCCCTCTTGAAGTGGAAGGAACATCTTCACTTCCCTATTGTGAGGACAATAAAAGAGTGTATCCACTCCTTTTCTACATTGTGTAAACCCCCTTGGGAGTCAACTTCATATATTTAGGTTGGCTCAAAATTTTCCTAGCCTTTTTTGGATCTGTCTTGCTCACATATGCCCTCTTCTCATTTACAACACTCATGAGTCCTTCAAAATTTTCCATAAGGGCATTAACCTTTCTAGCCCATGGTTCAAAACTAACCAAAGGGTCATAAGTCTTATCAAAATTTCTAATAAAATCTATAGACTTGTTATAGATTACCCACTTTTCTTTCTTAATCTCTTGAGTTTGAAGGTCAAACTTATTTCTTATGATATCTTCTGGAAAATTAAATTGGTACTCAACAAGAGCACACCTTACCTTATCTCTGAACATTCTTGAGAGGAAACCCTCTATATCTACACACCTCACCACTGCATTAGGCATCCTATAAGGTTGTAAGACCTTATGCAAATGTACCCATCCTCCCTTTTGATCACATTCTGATGTGCTAGAGTTACATCTGGGAAAAAGGTTCCCCTTCCCTTACCAGTGAGAGTGGTCTCCTATAAATTTCCAATCTGTCTGAGGATCTTAGCATATCCTAATTTCAAAGGGACTTGATATGGCAGAACGGAGGGTGCTACCTTGCTACCATATACTCTGAACACTGTGGAAACTAGATACAAAATTATATCTCCAAAATTGTGGAGAATGGTAATGCCCTGACAATATTGCATAGGCCTAATCAGTCTCAGTAACTCTATAGGAATCCATGGGTTATTAAAAAATGAAAGTGACCTAAGCCTTGATGCAAAATCTCTATCAAAAGCATTATAACTAGCATCAATTTTGTCCCAAGATAGGGCTATAGTCCATAGCTGTATAGGGAGGGTTTCTCCATATCTCTCTTTCAGAATATTCACTATCGTACTGAAGAGATTCTCACCCTTAAACAAAAACATATGCATGAGCATGGAGTACCATCCGAAGGGTCTAGAAACCTTCATATTCTTAATTCCTATTAGTCCCTCATGAATCAATTCAGCTAGGTGGGATGCAAAATCAAAAATTAATGCGAGCTGAGGATGTAGTGATTGTACCATCATGAACATATATGGGATGGGCATATGGGTTGCCACATCATGTCCCATAATCAAGGTCAAAGACCTATAAACCTCCTGAGCCTTGTTGCTAAAAAGATCCAACCTGAAAGGTTCAGGTGTGCTTGGACTAACAACACACATAGATCCAATCTGCCCTAAAAACTGCCTCAAAGGTCCAGATCTCAAATAGTCCTTTTGTGCTTCATAAATCTCCATGAACTCATTGAAGTCTATCTTCTCCAATCCCACAGATGGGTCATTTAGTGAAAAAACATCCCTAATTTCATCCTCAGTGATGCTAATTAGGTTTCTGCCGTTAATATCTTTGACACCTCTCATCATAGGATCATAACACTTTGCAATTTGTATTAACAATTCGGCATCCATGAAAACACCAGGGCACACCAATCTCCCGATATCAAATTGCCACACGTTGCTTAAAGGGGCGCATGCATTTCTCTATGAAAAAGTCACCCTGAACAAAGCAAGACCATTATCTTTCTCACCTACGCTGGCATCCCTCATCCAATTTCCTCTATCATAAAGTCCTTCTGCTACTGAATCCCTCGGATGCCTTGGAGTAAGCTCCTTCACTCTTTGTGCCCCGTTGTTAGAAAATGGGAGCAACTGCATCAAATCCTCAAAAATTCCTCTTTTGCTATACTCTGTTTGACCAGACAAATTTCTTTTGGGTGGCATTTTGAAACTAGGGCCTATTATCAACTTATGGACTCACAAGGAAATGCTTTTTAAACAAAATCAATTGATAACAGGAAAGAAGAACTTTCAAAGTTTTACAAATTTCAAATGACTTGAAAACTAGACAAACCTACCAGGCACCTGAAAAACAACCTTGCACTTTCGACCACTGTGTGAAGAAAATAAATCGCTAGGAAACCAATGAGAGTAGTGAGGAAAACAATAATCAAATCCTAGTATATAATCTTGCCAACTGCTTGTAATTCCTCTGCATGTAACCAATTAATTTCACCATTACTGAAGTTGGCAGCCCTAACACTCACAGGACGTGAAAATGTCAAATAAGAGAAAAATTCAAATTTCAGCTGTTGATGTATTTCTTTTACGGTGCATCAGACGGTCATCAATTTATCAGTAATACCTTACCAAACTCCTTCGCAAGCCAGTTCTCAAGCAACAAGAACATTTCAAATTATCATGTGTAGAAATTAATTCCTTACGATCATCACAATTTGAGTGGTATCCCTTTATATGTCAACTTCACCCGTGGCCAATAAAAAAAGACCACACCATCAATACGCTGGTGCAGAGGACCCACCGAATGACTTCCATCTCTTTTTGAAATCAACGGCTGTCGCTAAATCATGAACCTAAAACTTGAGCATCTTATCTCAACGGTTTAATGACAACCGTGAGATCTTGTAGTGCTTTAATCATCTGAGACCCAAAAAACCAAGCGAGATAGATCACCCAGCAAGTATCAAATCAAAAAATGCCATGATGCAAAAGGCTGACAAGTGGACCTATCTCCTTTTCTTTCTCAACTCCAAGCACTTTTGAAAATAGTTAGATCACAACTGGTACCTAGCCAATAAGAAAGAAACACATCGAAATGAGGTGGTGCAATCAGGGCCCACTTCCTACTTAAGCTTTCAAAAGGATCAGACGGTCATCGCTATACCGCGATCCTAACATCCTTGCATCTTTGATCAGCAGTATAATGAGAACTATTTGATCAAATCGAGAAATAACCCTTTGAAACATATGGCCCCACAATAATACACATCACCATTCTGGCGATCAAATCAGACTACTCCACATTGACATGCAGGTGGGTCCCCTTCTGACTATCTTTACTACCTTTTAAAAAACATGTCAACCACCACCTGGCCCTTTGAGAACCAATGAAAATCAAATAGATCAGAATGACCTGGCATGCAAAGGGCCCACCGAGCTCTTTCAGATAAAGAAAAGATCCAACAGCCATCGCTATACCGTAAAGTTAACAAGCACATATCTTGCCTCAGCGGTATAATGACCAACGTAGATTTGTTTCACTCTTTAAAGTCTATAGACTTTGTATCTAGTAGGGCCCACCTATGAGATAGGTGGCACCATGTCGCTATTTTGCGTGTCAGAAAACTCTGACACCCGAGGTCTTGCGGTGTAACGACAGCCACTCATTTCAAAAAGTATTCTAAGAAAAATGCGACCCAGACTTAGGCTAAGATAAAAGGAGAAAGAACAGAGGGGGACCAAAAACTTTTCCTAATCGCACACATAGGATTTGAAGATTTTTAAAAGGCACATGCGAATTAGCAGAGCTTTAGTGATCTAAAAAGAAACGCGAGAAAAGAACGGGAAAAGGGAAACTAGGGCTTGGAGACGTAGTAGGACTAATGAGTGAGGAAGCTGGAAATTAAAAGTGAGGTGATGCAAAGCCTGAAGAAATTTTTTCTTAAAAGGTGATAACACAGTACTTAAGCATTTAAGTTCAGCATTAAGATTAAAGAGAAAAGTTAAAACATATTGAACATTGATTCACCCCCCTCTCAATGTTCCCATTCCTAACATCTCTCTCTCTCTCTCTCTCTCTCTCTCTCTCTCTCCCTCTCTCTCTCTCTCTCTCTCTCTCTCTCTCTCTCTCTCTCTCTCTCTCTCTCTCCTCTCTCTCTCTCTCTCTCTCTCTTATCACCCTCTCTCTCTCTCTCTCTGTGTGTATATATATATCCTTCTCACCTTCTCACTCTCTCTCTTCCTCAATGGCCACCCATGAATTTTTTAAATGGTTGATTGATTTCCTTTGCTTCTTTCAATGGCCATCCATGATTTTTCTGCAATCTTCCAACCTTTTGTACATAGTTGTAAAATACATATTAATATATATTATATACATAAAAAATAATATGTAATATATGATATATAATCTAACATTTAATATTAATATATATTAAATAATATTTAATGTAAAATTTATATTATATAATATTTAATATATAATTAATATTATATAATATTTAATATCTATAATATATAATCTAATCTAATATAGGATGGAGAAATGGGAGGGAGAAAGGGGAGGGAAAATTGAAAAATCAAAATTTTGCCAATCTTTTCGGGTTCTCAAAAATATCGGGTACCTGATTGGGCTCAGTATTGCTTTGTGCACCAAACCTACATGGTCAACTATTGAAATGTGTCAAAAATGTGTTTTTCCCTTGTTTCTCCAAGTTCTAGACTTTGACCATGTACCTGACAACTTTTTTTTCACCCGAATTTGATGAAACGAAAGGGGTATCTTAATGAGATTATCAGCTTTCTATCGATATAATTGCTGTCAAATTTTGAATTTGATAAGTAATTATTAGCTATTTTCTAATTGAGTTACCTCTAAAGTGTTGATTTATATACTGATTGAAAAATGACTATAACTTTTAGATGGTATAACATTTTTGAAATCCAAAAAATGTGTCACATTCTATGCTTTGCCTACTATAAGGAATTTTTTTTTTGAATTTTGTAAACTTTTGAATGAGTTAAGGTGGTCAGACATGAGAGTTTTTTTATTCTAAAAACATTATAGCATAAAATTCATAATTAATTATTTTTTTGGAATAAAATTACAAAGAAATTTGCATCACATCTGCCGATGAGTCTACTACTTATATATAAAATCTTATAATAAAATATTATCATTTGATTATGATTAAGGTGGTCAGACATACACCTACTTCTTATTTTTTTCTAGAAGTTTTTGCACTGCTGCATTGAAGTGTATAATTTTCACTGATCATATTAACTTTTTTTCAAAAAAGGCCTAGTAGTTTAGAAACTACATTCAATTTTCTACAGATTCTATTCTTACAACTTTTTGATATTAGGTTGATAGATAGTTGAAATTTTTATGTCAAGTTGACTAACCCTAATTTACTAATTTTTCATTGCCACTTAAGGGCATAGTTTGGCCCCTCATGATCTTGCACATAACCTTTACATGGTATATGCCCTTGGCTCGTGCTCTTCATATTACAACTATTATTAATTTATTGGAGTATCATTGATTATCCACAAGCTAGGGAATCCATTTATACATTCCATTTGCTTCTTTGTTCTGATCCTATGGCATGCTTTAATGATGACCCATGAGTTTTTCACTATTTTTATGATGTTTTTTACATGGCTTCATTTCCCTCAACTTGTACTCCATTTCTTATGTTGTTGTCACCATAACATAATTATGGTTTAGAGCCTATGAGATAGGGCATCTTTGCCACATTTTTACTTTGTTGTTGCAAGATGAAATTGATGGTGTTTATTCTTTTCTTGGGGACTTGTGAGGTTGTAAAAAGTTGTATTTTTTCTGTTAGATCATACATTAATACTATTTTAAATTTGAGCTCGGGCATCATGCTTACATGTTAATGCTTTCTTTCTACTGTCATGTACCATGATGTTTTATTATTTATTCATTGAGGCTGCAAGCCATATGTTGAATTAGTGCATATTGTTCTCATTTCCTTGGTTGTGATTGCTACTCACCTTCATGGCATGATGATGCAACTCAGGTATTATTTCTTTGCAATACTTTGGCAGGCTGATTTTTTGTTGATCTTAATTATATATGATACCTTTTTGCATGATCCTGCAATAGCCATAGGGTTATTGAGAATGAATAAAGGGGAGAGAGTCAAATATATTATACAAAATTTTGGAGGACTCTAGTTAGGATATAAAATCTTTTGATATAATTATGTGTTTATTTGATCCATGTTTCAAATTATAACTACTGCTTCATATTAAAACAATGTTCATATCAATTTTGTGAATTTTGAATGCTTTGTGATTGTATGACTAGTATGAATTGATGTATCTCTCTACATCTGAATTCAGGAAATCTTGTGATGGATTTAATGAGAATTAAATTGATTATTTTGAGGCTTGATGCCCTTATGCTCTACCTCCTAGAATTCTTGAACTCTCATACTATTAGTAGGTATTGATTTGTGAGGATTGTTCTAGTTTAAATACCCTATTTTATTATTGTATCTGGTTTCTTGCTAGCCACATGATGTTGGATTTTGAATGATATATTGAGAGTCACTGATGTTTCTATATCCTATGAGCACTAAGTATGATTATATTAGGTTGATTTTCAAACTTATCACTACTATATGGAATGATTGGTTACTGACAATTGAGATCCTATTTACTCATGGATGGAATTCCATTTATCAATATCTAGTGAACTAGACATAATTCTTATTTGTTGGACTATGCTTTTCTTTGTTTTGTATCCTTTGAAGAGACCTTAAGTTAGACACTTTTCATTGGAAGCCCTCTTTATGAAGGCCTTGAAGTTGACTAATTCTAGCTTAGGTATAGTTAAATTGTCCTTGCTGCCCTAGAATGACATCTTTGTTCAAACCATTGATTGCAAACATTTTTTAAGTACTTGAATCTACAATAGAACAATAGGGGTGAACGTATGATTATTATAATCATATGATTATATGTTATAATATTTATGTAATAAATGTAGTAACGATGGTGTGGTGCATTATTGATATAGGATCGATGGCTCTTGTTAATGTGCCAAACTATCAATGTGGTGGTGGGCAGTGTGTGTTGAAGACTTCACAAACACAGAGCAACCCTAGATGAGAATTTTGGTGCTGCCCAAATAGAAAAAAGGTTTCTAATGTGTATATATTTAATGTTTCTAATGTAAATACTATTCATTATATTATAATTACTAATGTATATATTGGCATCCTAGGGAAATAATGGCTAGAGATACTCTAGTTGGGTCGATGAAAACTCATTTGCATCTATCTTCCCATCTCCACTTATCTACAATGAAGGATTTTAGTGCAAAATGTGTCAGGCTAGGGTAAATGCCAAAATTATATTTTTACAATGCCTTCTCTATATTGTAATCGTATATCTTTGTTGCGACCATATGTGGAGATGAGCTTAGGAATTAGTCAATTTAGTATTTTCATATTGTAACTAATATTTTAATATGGATATGGCATAACTTCTCTTTGCCTAAAGTGCACATATATATGGTTTACATCTTTTTTTACAATAATTCTTCATGTTTATGGCTTAGGTGAGCCCCAATCTACTATTAATCACATGATTTAATGTATAGTGTTTTCTTGGTTATTCCATTTGTTCCTTGATACATCAATTCAACCATGCCAAATCCACTTCATGTGGATTTCTTTTAAATAGATTCCTAACTCTAATAAACTAACTTCTAACTATCCAATACCAGTCACCAAACTGACTGTATTAACAATCTAATCAAGAAATTTGTTCGCAAGTTGACAAAAAAAGTTGTCAACTTGACAACACATCATTCAAAGCCCATCTAAAGACTTATAAAAGGTTTAATGAAAACCTTTAAAACCAACTAATCATATAACCCTTACTACTAACCCCCAACTAAGCCTTTTGCACATTACAATGTTTTGCACTTCAAGTGTTCTTGACAACATTTAGAGGCTTTAATTGCCTTATTACATCTTTTAAAACCATTATTGGTCATTTTCCCAATCCCCTAACCTAGGATCAATCTATAATCTATTTCTAGTGACACCTAGGTACCTTTTAGGCTTATCATTGCCATTAAAGTTTACATTCAAAATTTGATTACAATAAGATCAATATATGATAAAAAAAAATCATATGACCATTTATATTCTTCTTACATGATTCAATGACCTTTGAAGGCCATTTGGTTTCAAATACACCTAAGGATCCATCAGTGACACTGGTGCTATTCATGACTCATGCCTTTGACATTGGTGCTCCTACACCAATTTCTAGCATGAAGGAATATTTGATATAAAATATATGAAGGATACTTAGTTTATCTTAGGGATAGAGATAATTTAATTTTAAATTTGTTTTTGTTAAAGGAGCTATGTTAAATTTATTTTTTAGTTGTTTAACATGAGAGTTTGTAGATTAATAGGAGTTCACATTTTTATGGGAATGTATCATTCAATTAAGCATTAATTCCCATCTATATCTAGTGAAATAAACATAACTCATGTACCTCAAGCTAGTGTGCTTGGATACCTTGTATATACTATTTTGCATTAGAATAGACATTATCCAAATAGCTAGTATTTCTATAAAGTGCTATAACACACAGGTGGTCCTCCTTTTACACCAATTAATAATAGTGATAACCCTCACAGGCAGTTGGATAATGTCTAGTCTAATAGAAGCACACTAGCATGAGGTACATGAGTTATAATTTAAGGTCTTAGTCCATAGAAAAATTAAATTAGTGTTACTATCCAAATTGGACAAATTATTTTTGTTGTATATGGAACTCGGAGTCAAGTGTGCCTCTAAACATTGTGAGATTTCCATATTCTTTAAGTGTTCTATCACAATTTTATTTGTCAAAGATTGAATTAGAGATTAAGCATTTTCTCACAATTTTATTCATACATTGATGAGAATAAATGATGGAGATTTTTTAGATTCTGAGAAGACATATATGTAGTGGAGGCTAGATGAGATTTTTGTGGAGATTTTCTAGAGTGGCTATATACATACGAGGGTTTCTAGATTGAGTACCAGTGCAGAGATGATGATTTGGTAACCTACATCTATAAAAACTTCACAAAAATCCCTTCTTTGGCCTCCACTCATATCTCCTCTCAGAATATAGAAACTTTGGATATTGTTTCTCATCCATGCATGAAATGTGCTATTGATCCTATAAAATTACTTAAAACTAGTAAAGGGTGTTGGGAACAACCTCTCGATTACAGAGGGATATTCATTCTAGTGCAGGAAGTGTTTTCAAATAGGGCATAAAGTTTCCCAATGCTCCGAGAAAAGAATGGCCAAGGTTTCATCCTAATGGGTGGTTAAGATGATGGGCAGAGTGCTAGAAAGGTAGCAACCACACTAGAGGGAAGAGAAAAGAAAGGACTTGTTGGGTGCCGAGACAAGGTGGATGAGTGATTAGATGATCATCTGCATCAACATGGGAAGTTTTCCTTGGGTGTGGGTTGTATTTTAGGGGATAATCTTAGGGATTGGAAAAATGAGGTAGCCAAATTGGAGGATGGGTGGTAAACTGTAAAAGGGAGAAAAAGGAAAAATAAAAAGAAAGCTTTTGACAAGATCCTTCGTTCTTAGAAAAAGGGTGGAGTTTAGAGAAAAATGTGGAGGTTCTTTCTTTATTTCTTTTGAAGCTTGTGTGATTGATGTGGGTTTACTAAATATTTAGGGAGACAGCTCTCCTAAATGTAGCTATCCTTGGTTTAGGCTAGGTTCTAACCTATTATGATTAATAAAATTACCAATTTCCATTAAAAAAAATAGCAAAGTAACATGACAAAATACACAATGATATATATTAATGTAAAGTAACACCTGAAGGTAAATATCTAGACTAATCATCGAGTAGGATGCCATTGGTGATTACTCTGGATATTTATCTTTAGTTTTTTTTTTTAAATTTCATTATTAGTCAAAATTTTAATGACCTTTGGTTGAAAGCCTCACAAAGATTTGTCTAAATATCGACCAATTTTTGTCAAAATTTGTCATTGTGGGTTTGGCATCCTAGTCAGATGGTCTAAATATTTCAACCAAGGAAGGTTGAAAGGTCTAAATATTTTGACCTAATTTGGTCAAAAGTTTGACCTAATGAATTCCTAATAGTAGATGTGAATTTTGACCAAGATTCACATAGAACTTTCTACATTAACAATGATATGTCAAAAATTTGACTCGAAAAATAGTGACCAAACCATTGGTCGATTATTTGACCAATTTTGGTAGAAAATTTGACCAATTGTCCATAAAAAATAGGTGCCAATTGTACTAGTGTCATATGATGAGAACAACCACTGTCTATTATCTATTGATTTTTCTTATCAACATGAGACACTAGAGCTTTTTCCTCATGCACTGGCTCATCTCTAATAGAAAAATATCCAATCTTTTCATAATCTAAATCATCATCATCAGAAATGCCTTCACTAGCATAGTAACATTCTTTATCCCTTCTAATGTTAGAAAAATTAGGTTTGTACTTAGGAACTCTTGTAGGACATCTAGATGCGAAATGACCTAGCTTATTGCATGAAAAACATTTCAAGGGTAGATCAATGCAACAAGTGTTAATATGATTTAGAACAACATAGAGGGGGGGTGAATCGGTTGTTCTCAGGTCTAGATGTATCAATTAAAACTTTTAAACACTTCAACAACTTAGATCTAATAACCAACACTACTCGGTCACTATTGAATGTATACTTGAAACATATAACAATGTAGTCCACTATCCAACAATATTTAACTTGCAAAACATAGAACTATTCATACCAAAACATTCACACAAGTATTAACACCAAGATTTATAGTGGAAACCCAATTTGGGAAAAACCACTTTGTAACATGTTACTAATATTTTCATTCTTCTAAAGTGAGCTCTATGAAAATCCAACCCTATCAAAGGTTTACAAACACACTACTAGGTGTGACCCTGTTAAAGGATTTCAACCACCTTGTTAGGAGTGAGCCTTTTTAGAGGACTTAAGTACATTCCATTAGAATGCAACCTTGAATAAAGGATTTATACAATGATTGTTAGGTCAACCTTTCTTAAAGGATTTTGATTGATACAATGGTTAGAAAGTAGCAATAATACTTGATCTAAAAACATACAACTCACTTTGTAGATAATAGATCCAATTCTTACATATATGTTGGCTTCCTGACTGAGTTCCATTTCCATCTCCATCATTGATCTTCTTGGAAATTCCTTCAAGCAATCACAAATCTGATCAACTCCTCCTTCATCCTTTTTGCTTATTCAGTCAATAAAGACAACTCCAACACCATCTCTCAACCCCTCTCTTAGGTTTCCTTAATACCTCTTTGATAGGTAGATCCATATATTTCTACTTAATTTCCTCCATAGATCTTAAGGTTATGTTAGATTCATCTAATCCTTCCAACATTATTTTCCTCATCCATCCTTCTAGAAACATCTTTTAATCTCTTTATTGGAATCACAATAAAATGGTTTACTGTGCAATAAATGCTCCATATAGTCACTTAATAAAGTCAACACAATTTACATAATCCAAGAATTCAAACAAGTTGGCTAGGAATATGCATTTTTCCTCAAATCTAAGTTATTAACACTTGGTCAATACTGTGTTCAACTCCTTGATCATCACTATGTAGCTTGGTCATCTCTTCAAACTATTCCCCTCACCTAATGATGTCTCTCTCAATAATATACTAATGTTCGGTCAACACTGAATTTACTCGACATACACTAGCTTGGTCGACACTAACCTCACTTGGCTTAAACTAGATTTATTCATTTTTTCTTGGTTAATCCTACTTCTTTTGTCTTGCTTCTTACTTAGATAGACAATACATTATCTTATCATTATGCCACATAATCAAGTACTCATTGAAGTATCAAATAATTCAACCTTTCTCTACATTCTATTGTTATCACCCTTAACCTAATCCTTCTTATCACTCGATAGATATATTACTTTCTTAGATAACAATAGTCTTACCAGTTAAGGTTTTACATCAATGACAATACAAAAATTACTTCAATTGTAGTTTCCAACAATCTCCCTCTTTGGCATTGATGGCAACACCATATGAATAACACATGATTCACCAACCAATCCAAAACTTGTCTTTGCATTAGAAACATTTGTAATATCCTTAGCTTCCTTACGATTCTAAATCTCTTAGCCTAGATTGCTTGACCATCCACATAGTTACTCCCTTTGAATATTTTATGTGTCTTTCTTCCTTTGATTCTAAATTTTCTCCCTCTTTCTTTTATCTCTGAATCTCTCATCTTTTTCTCTTATGTGTTTCCATCTAATCTTGTGTTTTCATCTCTAAATCTCTCCCTCTTTAACAATAATGCCAAAGTAGTATCTAGAACTTGCATCTTTAGATGTAGATGTCATCTTGTCAGTTCAGTAACAATATTTCTCCCTTTGTCATCTTGCTTATGAATGATTTTATCTTTATTTTTCTTTTCACAATGCTAGGTTTCTCCTAAAGTATGACAATTTCTGCATCAATATGTCAGATGCTCTTTGTAACACATTTGATGCATTTCTCCTAGCTTGACTACGTAGCTTCAATTAGGGGAAGAATGCCTAATTTACCTCTCAGATATTCATGGGCCCCCTTTGGTAAAGATTTTGTGAAAAATTTTGCTAGTTGTTCCTTTGTATTCACATATCCCATTCTCACCTCTTTATCTTATACCAATTCCCTCAAGTAATGATACTTGATGGAAATATGTTTTGTCTTTTCATGCATCACTAGGTTCTTAGATATTTTTTATAGAACTTGTGTTGTCATAGTATATGACAATTGGTTCAGTGATATCTTCTTTTATGTCTTTCAAAAATTTCTTAATCCATATCAAGTTTGAACAGTTCACTACAATTGCTACCTACTTGGATTCAACTGTAGATTGGGAAATGCAATTTTGTTTCTTGCTTATCCTGGAAATTAATCTTTGTCAAAGGAAGAAAGCTCCACCACTAGTACTTTTTCTGTCATCCACATTTCCTATCCAATATACATCAATATAGACTCTCAGTTAAAATCTCTCATGTTTCTTGTAGTACAGTCCATAGTCTTATGTCCTTTTTAGATATATCATTATTCTTTTCACATCCATCATATGACTTTCCTTAGGATTGGAAGAATCTTTCCACAATCCTAACTCCTAGAGAAAAACCTTTTCTACTATGAACAACATATTGTAGCTTTCCAATCATGGATCTATATAGAGTTTGGTTTACTTCAATAGTATCATCTTTTTTAGACAGTTTCTGTCTAGTAGCCATGGGAGTACTCATTGGCCTTGAATCCTCCATTCAAAAGGTTTTCAGTATCTCTTTGACATATTTAAATTGTGTTTTGAAAATACCTTTCTCCATCTGATAAACTTGTAAACCAAAAAAGAATTTTATCTCACCAAACATAGACATTTCAAACTGAGTTTGCATCTCATTTGAAAATTTCTTACACAGAGCATCTCGTTCTTTGAATATGATATCATCTACAAAAATCTTAGCTAAAAAGATTCCTTTGCCTTCTTCATCTTTCATATACAAATTGTTGGTGTCATTTGTCCTTGAGAATCAAATCTGTATCAAGTAATTGTGTAGCCTCTCATACCATGATCTGGGGGCTTGCTTCAATCCATAGAGTGCCTTGTTTAGTTTGCAAACCATGCATCTCTTGTCTAGATCAACAAATCCTTTAGGTTGTTCAATGTAAACTTATTATTTTGATACATCATTTAAAAATATAGACTTGACATCATATTCAGCCTCTGATTGCTCGACAACCTCTTCTTGATGCTTGACAACATTCTCTTATTATTTGATAATATTATAATACTCGGAAACATCCTTCTGATGCTCAACATTGCTAACCCAAGACTCTACGTTAGGTGCAAGTGTGTTACTTACCTCTCCTTCTTCTATATAGAAAAAAATATCTATAATCTTCATGTTCTCTTTTGCTTTCCTATTCATTTTTCTCTTCATATTGATCAACCTTCACATTTACACTTTCCACAATTTTGTTAGTATTAGATTTCAAACACTTGTAAGCTTTACTCTTTGCGGAATAACCTAGGAATATCCCCTCATCACTTTTAGCATCAAACTTTCCATTCCTATTGTATTTTAGTATATAGCATTTGCTCCCAAAAATTATAAAATATTTTACATTAGGTGCATAACTATACCATAGTTCATAAGGTATAACATTTGTACCTTTTTTTTATTTGTACTTGGTTTAATGTATAAATAGCTATACTTACAGCTTCTTTCTAGTACTTGTGTGCAACATTTTTCTCAATCGTTAGTGTCCTTGCACAATCCATGATAGATCTATTCCTTCTCTCTGATATACCATTCTCTGGAGGTGTTCTAGGGGTTGACATTTGTCTCTTGATTCCTCTATCATTTCATAACAGAGTGATATAAACTCTCCACCTCAGTGAAATCTCAGACATTTTAGGTTCCTACCTATTTCCTTTTCAACCTTATACAATTACCATTTAAAGAACTGAAATTCATCATATTTTTCTTTTAAAAACATTACAGTCATCATCCTAGTGTAATCATCAACAAACAGAATAAAGTATTTAGCACCACAATAGCTTTGTACACCCATAGGTCCACAAAGATCAGTATGAACTAGATCCAAAGAATTTCATAAGTAAAAGTCTTGCTCTTGAAACTAGACTTTGTCATTTTACCCAACTAACATTTTTTTCACATCACATTATCAGGTTTCTTCAATCTCAAAAACCCTCTTTCTTTCTTCTTTTTACTAATATTTACTAGATTGTAAAAGTTAGCATGACATAACCTCTTATGCCATAGCCATACATAATCAAATTGTGCAATCAAACATGTCTCTTTAGATAGGTCTATATAGAACAAATTACCTCTTGTCCATTCTCCACTTCCAATCAGTTCACCAGTGGCATCAAATATTTTAGCCTTCCTATGATGAAACTCCACTCAAAAACCAGTGCTATTAAGTTGTGCAACACTTACCAAATTATAGTTAAGACCTTCAACCCAAAAAGATTTTTCACAAGTGATCTTATTATTCATCTTAATCAATCCTTTACCCTTTATAGGACATGGTGTATCATTACCAAACTTAACACTTCTACCTTTGTAATGATCTACGGTATCAAATTTACTTTTGTCACCTGTCATGTAGTGTGAGAAACCACTATCAATAATCCATTTATCACCTTTTCTCACATAAGAAACAAGTGCATTTTTCTCATCTTCATTAGACTCATCTTTCATAAAAACAAAAACTACTTCAATTTCAAAATCATCATTATCAGTGTCAGTTTCTTCTTCAGCAATGTAAGAGGATTTCTTACCTTTATCCTTGTATTCCTTGTACCTTTGGTAACCTTTTTTTTCTCTCTTTACTTTTTAATTCCTTTCTCTGTCATCATCCTTGTCATCCCTATCAGGACATCTTGCAACTATATGGATGAATTTTTTACATGAGAAACATATGATAGGAATTTTACCTTTATACTTGCCTTTTCCTCTTTTCAATCTTCTGGCCATAAGAGCTTCAAGATCCTCTAGTTCCTCATGAGAAGTGCCGCTATCACTTTCACTCTCACTGATGCATCTTTATTTTTTCTTCTTAGACTTATGAAAAACCATTTGTGACTTGAATGCATATTCAACATTTGCAACAGGGAAGTTATCATAATTAGAAATCTCAAAAGCAGTAAGCTTACCAACAAGACTTTCCAATGTTAGAGCATTACAAGGGTTACATCTAGATTCTTGAATTGATGAAATTTTTATGAAATATATAGGACGCAAAGTTCTCAATACCTTTCCAATGATAGTCTCCTCATCAATAGCTCCATTAGATCCTCTAATAGCATTTACAACCTCCTTAATCCTACCACAATATTGAGCAATATTTTCACCTTACCTCTTAGGCTTTCAGCTTTTGCCATTAGTACATTTATGTCACCACCATAGATGTTTGTAAGAGAGTCCCACATTTTATTTTCATTTGTGTAATAATTAATGTCTTCAAATTTAGGATAGCTTAAGGCAGATGCAATCTCCAACATTTCTTGATTGTGTTCCTGTTTAGATCTCATCTCCTTGGTAGTGAAAGGTGCAGTAGGTGCAACATAGACATGTTCAACATAATATTATGTTTAGTCACCAATACCAGCTAGATGCAGTTTCATCAGACTCTGCCATGCAGGGAAGTTCTCCTTATTCAACTTTGGTACCTCCTTCTTATACATCTTGATAGTTTACTTCAAGTACCTTTAAAATTGTTCTTTGTAAGTGTGTGTGCTTGAATGTGACCTCTAAATCAACCACATACACAACATAGTCATTAATCCTATGATAAAATTACGAAGAGAATATAGACAATTCAATTCAAAATTCTTTAGGAAGTGACCTGTTGCCTCCTATGCAAGCGGGGTGTTTAAAATTGCTCTCAGATTGGAGAACCAACAACCATTAAACCACTACTACAATGGAGGATTTTAAAAGCAAAGCCATGAAAATGATATGCAAAACTCAAATCAAACTAGGATGAATGCAATTAATCTAAAGTACTTAAAGTAAATATGAAATGTAGATTTTTAGTTGATTTTGAAATAGAAATGATCTTAATCTAAGAACAATTAAGCAAATTAACTAAAATATGAAATGTAATATTAAACTAAGATGAGATAATAGACTAAATATGCAATAAAAAGCTTTGAATCAAATGAGACACAAATTCGCTATAGTTCAATTACTCTCCAAATTGCCCATCCTTGAATGAGAAAAAGAGGCCAATTAAATATAAAAGCTTGGGAGAGAAATGAAGAGTTTCTTGATTTGTAACTTGTGACTCTTCATTCCCAAATTGAGACAAAAATGCAAGAATTACTTAATAAAAAGAATGGAAAATGCCACACAGGTGGCCTCTCAAATATCTTGAATTATTAATTCAAAAAGGTGTGTCCATTCGAATATCAAACAATTATTAATTTTTTTTTATGGGTAATTAGCCAAAGGGGGTAGATTTTAATTTAATTCAAAGTGTTTAGAACTTTAGAACTAAATTAATTTATCATAGGGATAATTTAGCTAATATAAGTCAAAGACTTTAGGAATTAATTTAGTATTTGATTATTGCAATTAGGGTTTTTGCAATTGACATCAAGTCAAGTAAAGTCAAGCAGGAGAAAAAATTTCTTAGCAAAGTAGGACTTTGAAGATGTAGAAATTTGAGGAATGCACCAAAATTGATTGAATTTATTAGGTGCCAATTTTGGGTTATTACATTTGCCCCTCTTTGAATTGATGTGTGAACAACACGTTGATTCAAAGAATAGTCTGAAGTGATAGATGATGAGAATTTTTGAAGTCCAAGTTAGATTGTGAAGACAACAGTCTTAGAAGAGAACCAGAATTAGGGTTAGATTGCCCCAATACAAAGCTTAGCCCTCCGAGACCCAGGTTAGATTGCCCAGATAACGGTCTAAAAGAGATTTTGAGAGCCATCTCCAGAATGAAGCTTGACTCCCAAGAATCAAGGTTAGATTGCCCCAATACCTAAAAGATTTCAAGAACCATCTCCAGAACGAAGCTTGATTCCTGAGGATCTGAGTTACATTGCTTAGATACCTAAGAGATAGATGATAAGATAAGAAGATGTGAGACACTGAGATGCCCCAAGCAATGAAAATTGATGATTCAGATCAGACTAATTCAAGAATTTATTTGACAAGATTCAATGATGCAATCATCCTACCCCCTCGAGAGCAAAATCAAAAGATGACACATCAGAAGATGATTGACAGCAAGAGGTTGCAGATAAAGATAAGATCAAAGATCCAGAAGATAAAGTAGATCAGAAGTAGTTTGAAGCAATCCAAAGGTCCTATTAACCAAGTTTGACCATGGTTGACCAAATTTGACTAGAGTTGACCAAATTTGACAAGAGTTGACTTTGATGAAAAGAGAAAAGATCTTGAGAACATGATGCAAAGATGAGAGTCTAGCAGGAAAATGATGCCAGAAGGTTGACTATACAAGCATCCTATCCTAAAGAGTCTTAGAATTTAAAACATGATTTCAAGCTATCTAAAGATGTCAGATTTTGATTTTGATCCCGAAAATGGATTCAGAATAGTTGATTTAGCCAAGGGTGTAATTTTGACGCAAAATGGAGCACTTTCAAAAATTAGGTCAAAAGCTATATAAGGTCCAGAGGGGTCATTTTCAAATCATTTTTCACTTTTTTCTTCTAGTGATTCTGAGCTCTTAGATAGAGAAATGGAGGGTCTTCCACTACATAGACACCATTTTGAGCACTCCCGATGAAATGCCTGGCCACCGGAGTATGACGCACCTATAAGTAGTTGATAAACCTTCATGCATTTCAATTCGTATAGTTTTATAGGTTAGATTTAAGAGAATCTAGCTTAGATAGGGACAAATTTATGAAGTCTCACATGAGAAGGTAGATCTCTCACATGATCCTAGGTTTCCCCTCTCATGAGAAAGTAGTTTCCTTACGCGAACTAGATCATAGCTCACGCAAAAACTCGCGCGAGCTGATAGCTCATCCCATGTGAGGATTCTACTTCTTCGCACGAAAAAGGGCTAGTCTTGCACGATATAATAGTTTCTTCACATGAAATAAGGGTTTCTTCACATGAAAGACTGCTGCAAAATGTAAAATGTGTTCAAATTTTGCCAAATTTTGCATGAAATTAGCTAAATAAGCTATGTAGAGTCCTGTCTTTAGAAGAAATGTTTCCCTGTAGTTTCTATTGTAGTGTTGAAAACTATCATGATTGAAGTACTAATCTAGTGTCATCACTTGCTTTGTAGGTCAAATTTCCAGATGTTGCATTTTGGGCACACCACCCCGCCATCACTACATTAGTGCAGAGACTTACAGATGTTGAGGGTGCTCACATTGACACTCTTGGCTTGGGATATTTGCATGATGTACCTGACATTCAAGTAAATCATGGCCTTCTGATAGCACTAGTAGAGTGTTTTCATTCCGAGATGAACACATTTCATTTTTCGATGGGAGAGATGACAGTGACCACAAAGGATATATACATGATCCTATGGATACCCATTCATGGTATTCATGTTGAGTACAATACATAGTCACGATAGGGTACAGTGGCCTTGAGGACTATCTTCAGGGATGATCTTGTGATGGGCTGAGCCATCTCTTGGGAGGACTTCTCACACAGATATGGTAGTACACATCATTTCCAGGTCATGTTAGCGATGTTTCTGAGCTCCTACCTTGTTCCTGATCGAGGTCAGCATGGATTAGAGTGTGGCTGGGGCACTATGCTACAGAGGATGTTGGACAGAGCAGCTATGAGATTCAGATGGGGAGAGTGTATGCTTGCTCACATGTATCACGAGATGCATGAGATCATCTATCAAGAGGTGAAGTCAATGGCGGTAGGAGTCTTCATCTTACAGATCTGGGCCTGGGAGTACCTTCCCATTTGTAGACCCCTTTTCCATGACACTTGATAGGCACTGGAGCCTTACATATACAGGTATTCAGGTGTGATGACTCAGCCCCTGCTAGGTAAGACTAATCAATGGAGAGCTTAGCTGGATGATATGATTACTGTAGTTTGGAGACCTTGGGTAGCTACTGAGCTATGGGACAATGGATGGAGAGAGCTAGCTACCATGTTCATGTTGTGGCCACTAATTAGACAGACCATCCTTACTATTGAGAGATTTCTCCTTACACGAGTCCTACGCTAGTTCGGTAGACATCATGATATGTCACAGGAGTACTACCCCTATGCTCGCTTCTTTGATGAGGAGAAGAAGGGGTGGCAAGTTTGATTAGATCCTAAACAGTGTGCTATAGAGTCACGCATCCCACCAGCATGATGGGACTACATGGTAGATGTCACCGACGCAGGGGTGACACCTGCATATAGGGATCAGTTGATTGCACGACCTCATCTGAGGTTTACAGATCTAGTTGGTGTAGGAGCACAGCAGTAGCCAGCACAGTAGCCATAGGCACAAGATCAGCAGCCACAGGATCAGCAAGCACCACAGTAGAGAGCTCTGAGGCCTTGATTAGGAAAGGTGAGCATTCTAGCCAGGACTATGGGTGCAGATCTAGGAGCTAGGAGTAGTGGTACCCAGCAGTGGTCGATGAGATACCGGATAGGGGACACATCTTAGCAGGTGCCATAGGGGGATGATATTGATATGCCAGATATTTCAGCTGGGGTAGATGTAGGTCAGTTACAGGAGGCTCTTAGGAAGAGCCGTGAGAGAGTATGAAAGGTGCAGCATGAGCGTGATGATTTTCACATGCATTTTATCTGAGAGGAGACTCGAGTAGCAGATAGAGATGCAGAGATCAGGCAGCTACGGACTGAGTTAGTGCACTCAAGACTAGAGACCAGGTATGAGGTTGTCCAGGTAGCTTATTACTATGCTGCATATTGCGGGGCTATGCTAGATATATCAGAGTAGGTACCTCCATTCGCTGAGTATGCTGGAGCTCCACAACCACCTCCTCTAGTACCTCTACAGGTTCCTCCAAAGGCTCCTATGCCACCTCCTCAGGCACCAACATAGCAGGCTCCTGCATCTCCACCCCCTCCCAATGGGAGTGGATCTTGACTATAGGATATCTCATTTTGTTTCATACTGTGCTCGAGTAGCACCTCTTTTGTATATGACATTTAGATTGATATATATGAGATCGACGATTTTGATAACATTGTACTTGTTAATTGCTTGGCTAGATGATGTTCATGAAATGTTTTCTTGTATGATTTAGATGAAAATACAGATGTAATGTAGTGGTAGATAGATAAATGTGAAATGTATGATTTATGCTTATAGTGGATGCACATATATATGAAAATGTAATGAATTTATGGTTGAAATGCAATGGATATATAATGTATATGATACTAATCATCTCATGCAGGATTGTAGCATTATATAACAGGTACTAATCAAAAGATAGATATGTTCGAAGATTGATAATGAGGACCAAACACTTTTGCAACCAAGAAGAACCCAGGATAATGGATGAGAACCTTGGATGAAGACAATTAAGAGAGAAAAGTAGATATCGTCTCAAAATTCAAGCTGAGAATGTGAATGCAAGCCTAGAAAAATGCAAGCCTAAGCTAAAGATGCAAGCCTAAAATGAAAATGAAAACCCTAGGACTTGGTTGTTGGACTCCCCACATTTATCATCATAGAGCCTTTTAAGTTTGGACAATCACAAGATGTCATACAATCCTCACTAATATTGCTATCATGAGAATATGAATATGACATAAGTCTTAGGTTTGTCAGAATAAGATGTAAGTATTAAGGCACAAGAAGCTAGAATGACCTAAACACCTATTCCTTTTTATCTAGCAAGTTAACATAAGCATTAGAGCATAGATGCTAGAATGACCTGAATGTTGGTTGCAAACAGACACACCAAACACGCAGGAGTTCCTTCTTTTGCCAAAGATTGCTCGTAGTGACCCTTACGTTCACTTAATAGGACGAGCATTTACAATTTCACCAGTAGCAAAAAGAAGTCACTCAAAAGATAAGGAGAAGAACCAACCTCACCAAAGTGTCCATATAAAAGGAGTCGAGGTATGCATGGCCATCCAATACGAGATGGAGGCTCTTACAGATGGACACTCCTCTTCTATGAATTCATTGGATAATTGGAACTAAACCAACAAGCAAAAAGAAAAGAAAGAAAATAAACAAAAACTCAAAGAAAACAAAGCTTAGCATGCCTCAGAGAAACACACATTTAAGTTTTATTTTTAGTTTGCATATGTGTTCAAGTGGTTTGAAGTTGATTCGGAAAAACAATGTTCAAAGTCTTGATGAGATAGCGACAATAGGCAGACATAGTGGAAATCACCAGTGACTATCGCAAGAGACAAAATCTCAAGAAAATATTAGGAAACTAACAAAGTATCGGTAGGAAAACACAGTGAGAACCACTAGTGACCGATACGAGAGAGAGATTCTCAAGGCAAGAAATCTCATAGATACTAGTGAAACATCAGCAGGCAAACACAGTGAGAACCACTGGTGACTGATGTAAGGGAGAAATCCTAAAAGAGAGAGGTTGAAAAAGAGCTAGGTATTAGTAGGTAGGCACAGTGGGAATCAATGGCAACTCATACGCGAGAGATCCTCAAGGAGAGAAATCTCAAAAGTAGCTAGGCATCAGTAGGAAGATGCAGTGAGAACCATTGGTGACTGATGCTCAAAAAGAGTTTCCAAAAGAGAAAGGACAATGCCCCCTAGACCAGATGGGTGCCCCCAAGCGTGAACTAGTTCCAATCCATGAAGAGTCAAGAAAAATCTTGAAGCAAAGGCATGAGCTAGAAAACCAAGGTAGGAAACAAACTAAAGTAGGAAACAAAGGAAGCAACCAAAGTAGGAAAGAAAAGGAAGCAACTAAAGCAGGAAAGCAAACTAAAGCGGGAAAGAAAACTAAAGCAAGAAACTAAGAGCTAAGTGACGCCGAGAGAAGATATAGCTTCAAGAAACAAGAGGTGCCTATTTAATAGGTTTTCACCAGGATAATAGATACATCAAAGCGCCTGTTTGCTAGGTTTTCACTAAGATGATCATTTTTTCAGGACATTTTGCAATTTTTAGGACTTTTGCAATATACCATTTTTTTGGATTTTTTCAAGATGAATAAGTATGTACATGAGCACATAGAGAATGTCAACTATAGAACTTCTTCAAATGAAGAGCGTTGATTGGCTCTTTGATTTGGTCTCCTTTAGTGGTGGAGAGTCGGTAAGCACCAGATCCAAATGCTATAGTAATAATATATGGACCAAGCCAGTTTGGTTCAAACTTTCCTTTCTGGGCTCTCTGCTGCTGATTCTTAGGGTTCTCCCTCAAGATGAGGTCTCCCACTTGAAATTCCCATTGTCTAACTTTCTTGTTATATGTTTTTGACATCCTCTTTTGATATTCTCGAAGATGATTGAAGGCCACCCTCCGATGCTCATCTAACAGTTCAAGCTCTTGTAGCCTAGATATTCTAGTATCTTCATTAGTGATGAGGCCCTTCAGAGAGATTCGTAGTGTCAGAATCTTGACCTCAATTGGCAATACTACTTCTACTCCATAGACTAAGGCAAAAGGAGTGGCTCCCGTTGGTGTTCAGATACTTGTTCTATAAGCCCACAAAGCCAGATTAATCTGAAGATGCCAATCTCTTCTAGATTTATGAACTGTCCTGTGCAAAATTTTTAGGATTGTCTTATTAGAAGCTTCCGCTTGTCCATTACCCTGAGGATAATAGATAGATGCCCAATTTTGAATGATCCTAAATTTAGTACATAAGTGTGTCAGATCCTTGTTCTTGAATTGTCCCCCATTGTCAGTGCTAATAGATAAAGGTACACCATATCTATAGATAATATAGTTCAAAATGAACCTAGCAATCATTTTTCCATCAGCTACAGTCAGAGGGACTGCCTCAACCCATTTTCTAAAGTAATCTATAGCAGTGATTATGAATTTATGTCCTCTTGAAGAAGAAGGATGTATCTGACCAACCAAGTTGAAAGCCCATTGTTGGAATGGCCAAAAACTAATGAGAGGACTAAGCTCTTTAGTAGGAGCATGGATCAGGTTCCCATGATATTGACACTGCTTACAAGTGTTGACATATTGGATAGCTTCTTTTTCCATATCCGGCCAGTAATATCCAGCTTTAATAAGCTTACGAGCTAACGCTAGACCACCCAAATGAGAATCACAAATACCTTCATGTACCTTAGCTAACGCACGTTGAGATTCATCACATTCTAGACACCTAAGGAGAGTACCATCTAAACCCTATCTATACAAGTCATTTGTTATGAGGACATACCATGAAGCAGTATGAATGAGGTGACGTTTCTCATTCTAGGTATAGGTATCAAGTATAATTTGATCTCAAAGATAAGGGTAAATATGGTGGTAGCGAGATGAATCATGTCTAATGACTGAATAGACCATCTTGGATTCAGGATTATCATAGGCAGGGTAGCATAATGTTGCCACCAAGAATTCATGTCTGAAGTCATTTTCTAGAATTCATAATATTG
Organism: Chamaecyparis obtusa; assembly: GCA_027943335.1. Lineage (NCBI taxonomy): Eukaryota > Viridiplantae > Streptophyta > Pinopsida > Cupressales > Cupressaceae > Chamaecyparis > Chamaecyparis obtusa. Next base: position 313,635 of record BSBK01008166.1, on the reverse strand, counting down.
AGGCCAAAGTAGCCATAGCATCAGCTGCCTTATTATCTATTCTTGGAATCTACTAGAAGGAGATGCATGCAAAGTATAACTTGAGATCATCCACCATTCTTTTGTAAGGTATGAGTTTATCATCCTTTGTTTGATATACATCATTAACTTGATTAATGATCAACTGAGAATCTCCAAAGACTTTGAGCTCATCTATACGCCATTCAAGGGCTAATTTCATTCCATTGATAAGAGCCTCATATTTAGCTATATTTTTGGTGCAAGGGAACATCATTTTATAAGCCTTAGGTAATGAATATCTTTGAGGTGTTATAAATAGGATACCTGCACCTGATCCTTGTTGAGTGAATGATCCATCAAAGAACATACTCCAAGACTGTTGTGTGAGGTGCATGATGGAGTCATCTAGAAATTCAATACTCAAAGGTTGGTGATCATGTAGAGGAGCCTCTGCTAACTGATCAGCAATTTCTTGTCCCTTAATAGATTTTCTTTCCACATATTCAATATCAAACTCACTGAGAATCATGACCCATTTAGCTAATCTACCCGTGAGGGCAGCCTTGCTTAGTAAGTATTTTAACAGATCAATTTTTGCAATCAACTTTGTAGTGTGAGCCAACATATAATGTCACAATTTCTAAGATGCAAACACTATAGCTAGACAATCTTTTTCAATAGTGGAGTAGTTCATTTCATAGCACACCAATGTTCTGCTGATGTAATAAATTGCCCTCTCTTTGTTGTTTTGATCCTCCTGAGCTAAAAGAGCACCCAGAGATGTACTTGTGGCTGAAATATATAGTATAAGTGGCTTTCCATGAATGGGAGGCATCAGAATTGGTGGATTAGCAAGATACTATTTTATTTGACTGAGTCCCTTGTCACATTCCTCGTTCCATTCATAGGTTACACCTTTATGTAAAGTTTTGGTGAATGGCTATGACTTATCAGCTAGCTATGAAATGAACCACCGAATGGATTGTAACCTTCCTTGTAGACCTCTTATTTGACTTATGTTCTTAGGAGGAGGCATGTCTATAATAGCTTGAACCTTTTCGGGATCAACTTCTATACCTTTGGCTGAGATAATGTAACCAAGAGTTTCCCAGAAGTGACTCCAAATGCACATTTCTTGGGATTAAGTCTAAGGCTAAACTATTCCATGTGGTCGAGGATGGGACCCAAATCTTCAAGGTGAGTTCTTCGCTACATACTCTTGGCTAGAGTATCATCCACATAGTCCTCCATAGTGTTATGCATCATATCATGGAAAATAGTAGTAACAGCTCTCTGATACGTGGCTCTAGCTTTCTTAAGCCCAAAAGGCATAACATTCCAGTAGAAAGTGCCCCAAGTACATGTAAAGGTAGTCTTTTCTTGATCTTCTGGCCCAATTTTAATTTGATTATAGCCAGAAAAGCCATCCATCAAGGAGTACATCTCATATCCTGCTGTCATGTCTACTATTATATCAATATTAGGCAATGGGAAATCATCTTTCAAACATGCCTTATTAAGGTCTCTGAAATCTGTACATACACGAATGGATTTATCATGTTTAGTAACTAGAACAATGTTTGAAATCCATTCGGTATAATCAATTTCTATTATGAAACCAGCTTTAAGAAGCTTTTCTAGTTCATCTTTAACCAAAAGTGCCACATGAGGGTGCATCTTTTGAAGCTTCTGCTTAACAGGTTTGACACCAGGTGCAATGGACAAATGATGCATGATTAAATTGGAATCCAATCTAGGCATATCAAAATAACCCCATGCAAAGTTTATTTTTTTACTTTGAAATAATTTGGTGAACTCTTTTTTTTCTTTAGTAGACAATGACTATGCTAAATGTATAACCTATGGGGCAGCCTCCATTCCCAAATTTACTAGTTGTGTTGGCTCAACCAAAACTGATGATCTTTCTTGAAAATAACTTGGTAGAGTATCAAGTATCTCATCCTTGGGTGCCTTAGAGAGGTTTTCACCCTTTGATACATCTTTTCTTTTTACTATTTTTGGCTCTGACACTGCCACAATGTGGTTTTCACCATCAGAGCTCTTATTTTTTCTTTTTTTAATTTTTTGACTAAGATACTTGATATCCCCCTCTATCATGCTGACACTATATTCACTAGTGGAAGACATTATAGGTTCAATAGCATGGAGGTAACAGGCTAGTTCATAATCATTCTAGAATGAGAGGACTTCATCAGATGTAAGAGGGGAGTTCCAGTTTATGAGATTAGGACGGTGGAGTGAAAGGGAAGTAATGGATGGTTCAACTGTGTTCACAGTATGATCCTCAAAAGCATTGAGGAGCAAGTCAAGACTTAGAGAAATCTCATCCAAAGGAGTGTTCAAATCCTTATGAGATCGTACGTCAGAAGTAGAAGACAAGTCAGCATCTACAACATCAAATTCATGTATTCTAGCGCTAGACCCTTCACCTACTTTGAGGAGTCTTTCATACACATGAATAGTATCTATATCCACATCTAATGTAGTAGCAGATAAAGAGTCAAATTCATACTCATGCAATTTAGTAGATGTGGAAATTCCATGGCATTAGCATCATCATCAGACTCATTATCATCTTTGGTGGCATTAACAACTTGCTGAAGTTTTTCTTGTTCATATCTCTTTTCAAAATGTGGGATTCTATACCGCTCACCAGTATAACAAGGAGAATTAGTCAATGTTTCTTTCCATTGTTCATAAGTGAATTCATGCACTGAAGAAGTTTTATCAGAACTAGCCTCAGAATTGGTATCAGCATCAGACTCAGTTTCTACCATATGAATAGGGATGATAGGCTCATCAAGCTCTTCAAAGAGCATAGCAAGATCCAGAGTTATGGGATAAAGAAAGACATCTTCATCAGTGCTAGCTTCTGGATTTACCTCTGGTATAGTATCTTCAAATTCTGACTCAGATTCAGGTTCTGGTACGGACACAAATTTCTTCATTCCTAAATGGAAAGCCTTCTTTTTAAAGCCTAAGCCAGTAGTATCCTTTGAGCAACAACCTATGGCTTCAATAGGTTTCAACAATCCATTATCATTTATTCCTATAGGGTGACTCCCTTTGTTTCCAAAGTGCTTCATGATTTTGAAGCCCTCACTATAGGGTTCTTGTTCTAGATTTGGAGGATTAGTTGTTTCTAATATTCCTTTCCCTTTGTAGATCCAAGCTTTGATAGCTCTTTCCTCATCTTCATCTTCTAAAGGTGTGGAGGCTCACACAAAAGTGCCATCATAGATTGTTTGAGGAGAATCATCAGAAATTATATGATTTTCAGAAGGTCTCCCATAAGAGCATGGAGAGGGAGGTAAAGCTACTAGGGATAGCACAGGTTCCATTTGGTACTCCCCCATGCCTATATCTTTAAATTTCAGAGTTTGTTCCATTTCTATAAGCTTAGTATCATAGAACTCAGTGAAATCTCTATTTGTTGGAACCAAACTATCAGCAGATTGTGCAAAAGTGTTGCAAGCATAATTGGTGTTGGTAGGAATAGTGACTTCTGCACCATGAAAAGGGAACTTGATGCATTGATGATAAGTAGAAGGTATAGCCTGCAACTCATGAATCCATGGCCTACCCAGCAAAATGTTGTATGCCAAAGGAATATCAAGCACTTGCAAAGTAACATCTCTCTCGACAGGCCCTACGTGGATGGGCAGCACAACTAAGCCTTGGGATTTGCATTCTTCTTCATCATAGGCTTTAATTGTAATCTTTTTGCAAGCATCTATGCAATCCTCATCATAACCTAGCTGAGTAAGCAATTTGGCAGAGAAAATGTTAAGACCAGCACCATTATCAATAAGCACACGATGAACATGCTTAGGACCTATCATCACTTCTATGTGCAGGGGAGCATTATGTGGTTGACTCAGTGAGTGATCGTCTTCTTCAGAGAAGGACAAGTAATGCGAAAAAGTCAAATGACCTACCATAGATTAGAACTAATTAAGATCAAGGTCTTTGGGGATGTTTGCCTTGGCAAGGGCCTTATCCAAGATTTTCCTATGAGCAGGCGAGATTTTCAGCAACTCAAAGATGGTAATTTGCGCATTAGTTCGCTAGAGTTGATCTAAAATACTGTAACTAATGACACCAGATGCAGGATTTGATTTGGAAGCTTTATTGGTATGACCAGTGGCAACCTTATCCATCATTTGTTTCAGAGTGACCTTATTTGTACTTTGTTTCAAAGGATCCTTATCTATAGTTTGCTTTGGAGTGTCAGGACCTTTCAAAACAACCCTTCCACATGATCGAGTGACAACATTTGCACAATCTTGAATGTGTTTAGCTTTAGATGAATGATATGTAGAACTACGTAAGATGAAAGGAGTTCTAGGCTTGGGAATATCGCCATTCCCCTCAAAAGAAGCCATATTACAATACTCAACTCCAACAAGTTCAAGCATATTGATGACATTATCCATAGTAGTGTATGTATAATTGACCTTGTTCTTCTTAGCTATGGAAGACTCACCTTTCTCATGAGATGGGAAAGGATTCTTAAATGCTTGATGGTTTGAATTCTTATTGTGATTTTCCACAAGAATATCTTGATTATCAATGAGATCTTGTACTTTGTGCCTCAGCTGGTGACAAGTAGACATCTTATGACCGATGTTTTGGTGATAGTCACAGTAATCATTATCATTCCACCAATAAGGTCTTGGTTGCGGGTTGCAAAGATGTTTCTCCAAAGGAGTGAGCACCTGACTCTCTACAAGAGTTTTAAAGACCGCATCAAGAGGCTCTCCCAAAGGAGTGAAGTCACACTTGGGCTGAGGGAACCAAGGTTTGTTCCTAGAAAACTTTGAATTTTGTTGATTATCTATGGTGGTAGTCTTTTCAACAGCCTTAGCCACTTGCATACTAGAAGTAAGATTAAAGATAGGCTTTGAAGGCTTCACGGTGACATTGTCAACCACTCCATCATTGACCACATCTCTATTCTTGTTTACGGACTTCCCTTTATCCTTGTTCATTGAGAATCCTTGTTTATTGTCATTATTCAAAGTTAACTCCCCCTTTTTAACCATAAAGGCTTCTATTCTCACAGCCTGTTTGATCATGTTGTCAAATGTCAAAGGACCCTATAGTTGTACTTGATATCCAAAGTCTAGGAGAAGATTATCCAAGACGATATCAAGTTTTTCAGATTCAGGCAATTTATGAGGATACTTTGTACAAAGTTGTCTCCACCTTTGGAGAAAAGACAAGAAAGGTTCACCCTGTAGTTGCTTCAAATTACACAAGTCACGAATGTTAACAGGGTGTTGAATATTGTGAGAATAGTGTTGAAGAAAAAGATTGGCAATCTGGTCAAAAGTTCTAATACCAGGATGTAATCGACAAAACCATTCCATAGCTAGCCCACCCAAACTATGAGGGAAGAGTCTCATAAGATACGTTTGATCATGCATGAATTCCATAGACAAGGCACCAAATTCCCTTAGATGATCTTGAGGATTGGTTGTACCCATGTATTTGTCATATTTGGGTAACTCTACTCCTCTTGGAAAAGGAGGCATGTGGACACTCTTATCAAAAGAAAAAGGACATATACTTTCCAATGTAAATTGTTGCATGGGCTGATCCTTTTCTCTTGTCAGTTGAGTAATTTGATCTTGCATACTTTGAATCATCTTTTGTAGCTTAGTAGTTTTAGTTTCTTCTTCTTTAGCTATAATATTTTCCACTTGGAAATCCGGGGGTAGCTTGGCTCCTCATTTAGCCAACTCAAGAAAATACCTTTCTTTCTCTTCTAGAAGAATGATCTCCATCATTTTAATGATACTCTTGTTAGCCTTCATAGCATTTATGTCATTTTGAGTGATTACATCATCCTCATTACCAAGAATCTCATATACGCTTGGTAATTGGTCTTGTTGATCATCTTGATTTTGATCATATGGAGGAGGATGATAGTTATATGCTGCTTGTTGATCATTTTGAGTTTTGTTGCCAGATTGATTGTCATTATGAGACTGATTTTGGTGAGTATGATTTTGGTCATGAGAAGATTGACCATGGTGCTGATTATTCTGAGATTGATTTTGAGTTTGTTCATATTGACCTGATTGAAAGTCAAATGGGTTCTTGGTTCCCATCTTGTCAAGATGGATCTGTGCTGCAATTGAAGCTTTAGTAAAGTGATGAGAATGATGTCGAAAAGGTGCAACCAATGTAACCTTTGGAGTGTGACTAGTTTCAGATGAATCACTATCTTCAGCAGGATTAATGGTTTCAATAATAGGTTCTGTCCAAGGGAATGATCTTCCAAAGCCACAGAACAATGAATTATTTTGAAAATAGGAGTTGTCTTGTTCTTGGAGAGACAAACTAGATGGCGATTCAAATAGAGGATTAAAGCACTCTTGGAATACCGGAGGAGATGTTTGAGACAAACTATCTTGTGGAGTACTTAATAATGAATTTGAGGAACTCTCACAAAGTTTAGACTTCTCAATAGATTTGGAATGATCTATGTCTAGATTACAAGGTTTACTTTGATCTTAATCAACATTCTGAATGGGATAAGTCTTGCCACTTTGAGTCATGACAGTCATAGATGAAGATGTAATGAGAAAAGATTTAGGATAAAGCTAGACTCTATCTCTAAGATAACGCAAAAGAGATAAATGGCTAGAACAACTGAGATGAGAGATGAACCTGGTACAAGTCATCAAAAGAAGTGGCTAGAATAGCCGAGATAAGACTATCACAATGTGAGGTACAAAAGCATAATGAGATAAGATGAATAGATGAGAGACAATGTGAGTCAAAGCAAAGATTGATCGATTCCTAACTCAAGACAACCAGTGTCTGATGGTGAATGATAGGAAAATAGGAGAACAAACCATAGGCAAAAAAATAGATCAGATAAAAATCAAATAGTCAACTATAGATAGGTCTCTATTTTGGATAACTATGCTACAGGTTCACGTGAGAAAATGTCAGACCGTGTGAGAAAATACAAGCTCGTGCGAGAGAATACAGAACTTCATGTGAGAAAACAAAGTCTCACATGAGGAAGTGCTCTGAAGCTGAAAGCTCACGCAGGAAATAGATAGAACCTGATAATTTTGACACAATTTTCAAGGTTTGAGTTGAATTTTGAGGTATAGTCTGAACTGATGTCTGGCAAAAAATCTAGTTTCCTGATAGGTTGACAGAATTGTTTAATCAACACACTCATTTTAGGATTCCAAGCATTCATTTAAAGACACAATGGTTTAGATCAAGCACTTGTGAAGCAAGTAATAGTCGTTAACAGACCTATCAAGGACAAAGCAACTTGATAGTATCGGGGGAGTCTTTGTTTGATAGTGTATTGACAATGTTTAAGACTCAATAACAAACACATAGCCTAGTCCTACAAAAAAAATGGTGAGAAGCCAAAACCTTTGCCCCATTGCTTATGTGCATACATGCACCTCACATAGCCGTGTCACTCCCTAGAGGGCACCCATGTTTTTGGTGTTTCCAAGGACTCAAAAATGTACGTTCAAAGGTTACCCTTGTAGTAGGGGCCAGTGTCGCAACCACCTCCAAACATCCAGGTGTATGCCTATGATGGGAATCTATGTATGATCAACATACGGAGAGATTCTTCCCCCTCCTTGCGCAATGATAATGACTCCTTTTGGAGGTGAACCAGGTAGGCCACTAGCTAAGAAGGTTTTTACTAGGCTTCTATTCACAATAACCTTCAGTGCCCCCGATACAGGGTTTAGGCCTTGCAGCCACACCAACACCTAAAAATCACACACCCCCGCAAGCAGGGCTCGGAGCCGTGCCACTCAGTGCAATAGACAGGGCCTTTCCATGATGATCATCAAAGTCATGAAAAGGAATTTACCATGGTTTTGAAGTCTTTAGACTCAACAAAACTTTCTCTATTATAGTGAGGTGGAATCACCGGCAATAGGTGTGTAGTCACTTGGGTCGTTCCCGGAGGTTCAATATCGATAGGCCCTCTAAAGGTGACACTAGACTTGGTTTAGATTCAGGGGTCTAATTTTTTGATTCTCCCAAAGGGAGAAGAGCATACTTCTCTATCCCGTTTCCTCACCCAAACACATCAAGAAAGTTCATCACCGAGTTAGTTTCACCTCACCAAATCTATACCCTTTTGGGTTTCTAGTTCTCTCTCAAGGAGAGAAGAGCATAATCCCCTGGCGAATAGAAGTGCTAAAGATTCGCTAACTTTCTCTGCTTCCCCAAGAATTCATCATATTAGTAAGATCATTAGAATTCCAGGTTCATTCATGGTCATCACCTTCATGTAATGAAGAGCCAAAATTCCTACTCACTATCAAAATCCTCAAGAAATTTTAATGAAGCCCTAATTATGCTAATGAATAAAGTAGGAAACAAACACAACATTTTAGCAATCTTCGACAATCGTCCTGCAATCAAACCATTAGCATGTTTTCAATTTCTTCAACAAGCATCCTGCAGAAAACTGTTATGCTGTGAAAATGATAGAAAATGTTAAGCAACAATAGAAAGAAAACTATTAGAAATCTGCAACAGAAAAATAGAAAGCAGGAAATTTAAGCCACTGTCTTGGAATCTCGCGCGAGGAAGTACCCCCTGCTGTGCAAGAAAACACAAGTTAGGTGCAAGAAAACACTAGGCTCGCGTGAGAAAATAATCTATCTGGGGTGAGATAAATAAAGTCTCACGCGAGAGAGTACCACTGCGGTGAAACTTCATGCGGGTCACTCTGTATTCTCGCGTGAGGATCTGTACATAGGGAGTACGGATGCATGATAGAGCATGATTTTTTATCAGAAAAAGATCAGAGTGAGTCCATAAATCAGATTTTATGCCCCACGGTGGGTGCGAAAATGTGTGTGCTTGAATGTGACCTCTAAATCAACCACATACGCAACATAGTCTTCACTCCTATGATCAAATTACGAAGAGAATATGGACAATTCAATTCAAAATTCTTGAGGAAGCGACATGTTGCCTCCTATGCAAGCGGGGTGTTTAAAATTGCTCTCAAATTGGAGAACCAACAACCATTAGACCGCTACTACAACCGATGATTTTAAAAGCAAAGCCATGAAAATGATATGCAAAACTCAAATCAAACTAGGATGAATGCAATTAATCTAAAGTACTTAAAGTAAATATGAAATGCAGATTTTTAGTTGATTTTGAAATAGAAATGATCTTAATCTAAGAACAATTAAGAAAATTAACTTTAATATGAAATGCAATATTAAACTAAGATGAGATAATAGACTAAATATGCAATAAAAAGCTTTGAATCAAATGAGACACAAATTCTCTATAGTTCAATTACTCTCCAAATTGCCCATCCTTGAATGAGAAAAAGAGGCCAATTAAATAGAAAAGCTTGGGAGAGAAATGAAGAGTTTCTTGATTTGTAACTTGTGACTCTTCATTCTCAAATTGAGACAAAAATGCAAGAATTACTTAATAAAAAGAATGGAAAATGCCACACAAGTGGCCTTTCTAATATCTTGAATTATTAATTCAAAAAGGTGTGTCCATTCGAATGTCAAACAATTATTAATTCCTTTTTATGGGTAATTAGCCAAAGGGGGTAGATTTTAATTTAATTCAAAGTGTTTAGAACTTTAGAACTAAATTAATTTATCATAGGGATAATTTAGCTAATATAAGTCAAAGACTTTAGGAATTAATTTAGTATTTGATTATTTCAATTAGGGTTTTTGCAATTGACATCAAGTCAAGTAAAGTTAAGCAGGAGAGAGAAAATTGCTTAGAAAAGTAGGACTTTGAAGATGTAGAAATTTGAGGAATGCACAAAAATTGATTGAATTTATGAGGTGCCAATTTTGGGGTATTACAGTAAGCACCAATGCTCTGATACCAATTTTTAATATGATTTAGAACAACATAGAGTGGGGGGGGGGGGCGGGGGGGGGGGGGGTGAATGAGTTGTTCTCAGGTCCAGATGTATCAATTAAAACTTTTAAACACTTCAACAACTTAGATCTAATAACCAACACTACTTGGTCACTACTGAATGTATACCAAAAATATATAACACTACAATCCACTATCCAATAATATTTAACTTGCAAAACATAGAAATGTTCAAACCAAAACATTCACACAAGTATTAACACCAAGATTTATAGTGGAGACCCAATTTGGGAAAAAACCACTTTGTAACATGTTAGTGATATTTTCACTCTTCTGAAGTGAGCTCTATGAAAAGCCAACCCTGTTAAAGGATTACAAACACACTGCTAGGTGTGACCCAATTAATGGATTTCAACCACCCTATTCGGAGTGTTCCTTGTTAGATGACTTAAGTACATTCCATTAGAATGCAATCTTGATTAAAGGATTTATATAATGACTGTTAGGTCAACCTTGATTAAAGGATTTTGACTAATACAATGGCTAGAAAGTAACACTTATACTTGATCTGAAAACATACAACTCACTTTGCAATTAACAAATCCAATTCTTACATATATGTTGGCTTACTCACTAAGTTCCATTTCCATCTCCATCACTGATCTGCTCAGAAATTCCTTCAAGCAATCACAGCTTTGATCAGTTTCTTCTCCTTCATCCTTTTTGCTTATTCAGTCAATAACAAAAACTCAAGGATCATCTCTCAACCTCTCTCTCAGGTTTCCTTAATACCTCTTTGATAGGTAGATCCATCTTTTTCCACTTAATCTCCTCCATAGATCTTAAGGTTAGTTCAGATTCATCAAATCTGTCCAACATTATATTCTTCGTCCATCCTTCTAGAAACATCTTTTAATCTCTTTATTGGAATCATAATAAAATGGTTTACTATCCAATAAATGCTCTATAAAGTCAATTAACAAAGTCAACATTATTTACATAATCCAAGAATTCAAACAAGTCGGCTATGAATTTTAATTCTTCCTCAAATGTAAATTACTGATGCTCAGTCAATACTGTGTTCAACTCTTCAGTCATCACTACGTAGCTTGGTGATCTCTTCAAACTATTTCCTTTAGCTAATGTTGTCTCTCTTAGTAATATACTGATATTTGGTTAACACTAAATTTACTTGACATACACTAGCTTGGTCGACACTAGCCTCACTCAGCTTAAACTAGATTTCTTCAATTTTTCTTGGTTAAGCTTACTTCTTCAGTCTTGCTTCTTACTTAGATAAACAATACATTGTCTTATCATTGTGCCACATAATCAAGTACTCATTGAAGTGTCAAATAACTCAACCTTTTTGTAGGTTCTATTGTTATCACCCTTACCCTAATCCTTCTCATCACTCAATAGATATAGTACTTTCTTAGATAGGAACAGTCTTACCAGTTAAGGTTTGACATCAATGACAATACAAAAATTTATTCAATTATAGTTTCCAACAATCTCCCTCTTTGGCATTGATGGCAACACCATATGAATAACACATTATTAACCAACCAATCTAAAACTTGTCTTTTCATCAAAAAAAATTATAATATCCTTAGCTTCATTATGATTCTGAATCTCTTAGCCTACCTTGATTTATCATCTACACAGTTACTCCCTCTAAATCTTCGATGTGTCTCTCTTCCTCTGATTCTCAATTTTCTCCCTCTATCTTTTATTTACGAATCTCTCATCTTTTTCTCTTATGTGTTTCCATCTAATCTTGTGTTTTCATCTCTGAATCTTTCCCTCTTTGACAATAATGCCAAAGTAGAATCTAGGACTTGCATCTTTTAGATGTAGATGTCATCTTGTCAGTTCATTAACAATGTTTCTCCCTCTATCATCTTGCTTATGACTGATTTTAGCTTTGCTGTTCTTTTCACAACTCTAGGCTACTCCTAAAGTGTGACCATTTTTGCATCAATATGTCAGATAGTCTTTGCAACACATTTGATACAATGCTCCTAGCTTGACTAGACAACCTCAGTTAGGGGAAAAACCTCTAATTTAGCTCCCAAATATTCATTGGCCTCCTTTGGTAAGGCTTTTGTGAAAATGTATGCTAGTTTTTCCTTTGTACTCACATATTCCATTCTCAATTCTTTATCTTGTACCAATTCCCTCAAGTAATGATACTTATGGAAATATGTTTGGTCTTTGTGTTCATCAATGGGTTCTTAGATATGTTGATAGCACTTGTGTTGTAATAGTATATGACAACTGGTTCAGTGATCTTCTCTTTCATGCCTTTCAACAATTGCTTAATCCATATCAAGTTTGAATAGTTCACTGCTGCTGCTACATACTCAGCTTCAACTATAGATTGGGAAATGTAATTTTGTTTCTTGCTTGTCCAAGAAACTAATCCATGTGCAAGAAAGAAAGCTCCACCACTAGTACTTTTTTTTTCATCCACATTTCCTGCCCAATCTTCATCAGTATAGACTCTCAATTCAAATCTCTCATGTTTGTTGTAGTACAATCCATAGCCTTCTGTCCCTTTCAAATATCTATTTATTCTTTTCACAACCATCATATGAATTTTCTTAGGATTGGTAGAGAATCTTGCCACAATCCCAAATGCTAGAGAAATATCTAGTTTGCTGTGAACAACATATTGTAGCTTTCCAATTATGGATCTATATAGAGTTTGGTTTACTTCAGCAGTATCATCATTTTTAGACAATTTTTGTCCAGTAGCCATGGGAGTACTCACTAGCCTTGAATCTAGGAGGGAGTTAAACTTGAGACCTCCTAGAAGTTAGGCTAGTTAGTTTCCATGTGTGTCATGTGTTTTCCTTGAAAGTTATTTGTTGGGTTTTCTTATTATGGTTTTATTTTGAGACTATTTTAATTAAATTTATTAAAACTTTGATTAAATCTTTTATTGGAATGATTTATTGGTTATTCAACCAACTATGGAAGTTAGAGAAGTTGCTTCCCATAAAGAAACTCCTCCAACCACATAGTTGGAGGATAAATAATTGAAGATTTTTGTGTTCGGGGGAACGATAATTTTGAAAGATTTGTTTTCTTCTGAGTTGTCTATAATTGATTTCTCCATAAATTTTCGGTGAAAGTTTATGAATTTGAGACCCTTTGGTTGATGAAGTCATCTTTGTGAGGATTTCTTGGAATTGATTGCCAGAGGAAGATTTCTAGAAGGATATCTTCTCAAGGATTAAAGTTTCACAGAGATTCTGCAGTCAAGGGAAGAGGATTCTTTGTAGGACCCTAGGTAGGGTCTAAACTAGGAAGAATCCCCATTCTTCCTCTTTGTGTATGAATGTGTTCTCTATGTGTTGTATTGCATATGTAAATTTCAGAATGATTATGTTATACATATATATGTTATGCCTATATTAGCGATTTGGAGTTTAGGATTATGTTTAAATATTTTTCCATGTTGTATGTATATGAATATTTTTGCATTTGTAAGAGGTTGTAGGGTCCTTAGCATTCTCCTTTCTATTCCAGAATGTTGATGAGTTCTTCGAGGCTTTAGAACTTCTATTTCAACCCTGCAGTTTCATATCTATTTTTGAACCACCTTTCTTTGTCCAGATCTATAAAAGAATTTTTAGATAGATAGGATGGACTGATGGGCCATTTTTGAAGGGAAACTAGGAGGGCTCAAATGGGTCATGCCTAGATAAGGAAACCATAGTTCTCATAATGCCCAATTTTACCCACAAGTCAAAGTTGATAGTCCTATTTTGTAGTTCTAGCAATCGGTTTAGTGGTGATTGAGAAAGTTAGCGGTGACCAAGAAAGTTAGTGTTAACCAAGCATGTTAGTGGTGACCAAGGAAGTTAGTGTTGAATGAGAAAGTTAGTGGTGACTGAGCAAGCTAGTGTTAACCGAGGAAAATAAGATTTATACAAGTATAAAATTTAAGTATAATAATTTCTTATACTTTAGGCTATACTTGTATAAAGGAGTTAGGTACCTTTTAGGAAGATTGAGATAGATTTCAGCTTCATAGGAGTTAAGATGCAAATTATAGTTTTTGGTTTTTTGAAAATTTTAGACTTAGCCAAATTTCAGGCACATGAGTTTTTTTTCTAGATTCATAAAAACAAGCTATGGAAGGTTGTGCTTAGGCATGCAGAACTTTGTTTCCCCTAAGTATGTTTTTAACTTTTTGTGTTGAGGTTATGTGCTATACTTTGATGTTTTTTCACTTGGCATATCTTGAGCTTAGTTTAAGAGGCTAGGACTCATCTCGGTGGCCTATGTGCATGAGAGGGTTTCGTAGACCTATAAATGATCCTTGAAAAGTTGTACTAATGCATGTGGAAAGTTTTATATTTTTCTTTGAGATTTCTTGTCATATACATTCTTCAAATGGTTCCTATTATGTATATGGCTAAGGTTAGGACTCGCTCTAAGGGCTTGAGTGCGTAGGGGAGTTATCTAAACCTATGAATTAGGAGTTGGAAGTGTTATCTTGTATTTATGGATTATGGTGGGGTAAGGGAATAGGAATCCTATGTGAGTGGCTCACCATAGGTGTTGGAACCCTAAAGTGGTTGCTAGAAGATCCTATGAGTGGGTTTGTAAAAAGTGATAACCTTAAAAATGAACCTGGGAAGGGGGGATTCAAAAGATAATGAAAGAAAACATGATATTGGCCACACAGACCTGATTAGAGTATTGAGACCAGGGATAACTGCAAGGGTGGATCACTATTCATAAAGGGGGGACTGGGGTTACATGGTTACCAGGGTGGATCCCAATACATAGGTTGTGTGATGACACTCACTTAGGTGGTCTCCTAGAACCTTAACCTCAATGTTACAATATGTTGATATTTTTATGTGCCTTATTCTTTATATTTGAGTCTTGGATTTATTGGTATTTGAGACTTAGATTTTCATAAGGTCTTCAGAGTACCTTGGTTCTATGCCCTAGCACAAGGGGTGGAACTTTATTAGTTTCACATGGTTGGGTGGAAAATCTCTTTCAAGGTATTGTTCATGGTTCAGGTCATGGCTTGGATTCTGAGTTGTTTAGTGGTGAAGATTCTATTCTTGTAACACGTATCTCTATCTTATTTTATCAAGATGTAAATATGTATGGTGAGCTTTGGGAAACTTGATGTAATATGCATTCGGGAAATGTGTAGTAACTATAATTATGTGATGAAGGGTGCTTCCCTTGATACCACAAACACATAATAGAAACAGAGAAACAACAACAATATGCAAGAACAGAAGATTGGCTTCTTATTATCTCCACAAATGTGGAATTACAAACTTTTAGAATTACAATATGTAAAGCCACATGGGCATTCCCTTACAATATTTTGTAGGCCAAAGCCTTGAATCAAAACTCAGATCTACTACCCAGAACTACCCTAGAAACACTACGGGCCTTCTTTATATAGGCAATTTCCACCGACTGAAAAGGTTCCAGAAATTTAGCCCATAGGGTCGACCAAACTTAGAATTATTTTATTTTTCAATTTATTACATCAAATTCGGCTCAAAATAACTTTTGAAACCCAGACAGAAATTTTGAAGAAAAATCATTTTCTGCCATTTTAGGTGACCCAACTTCTAAAGACCATAAGTCATCACTAGTTGACCCGATTGACTATTGTAACCACATTTCAGTAAGGGCGCGAGGAGCTCTACAACGCTTGAATCAAGCAAGCTTCATTCAGCCCAAAATTCGACCTCATTCAGGGCCTCTAAAGCCTTCAAAATTGAGTTCAAACTTTCTGTACCCTATTTTCAAAATTTAAATTTTTCAATATCTTCAAAACCAGACTTGATCTAGCCATGAAACTTTACTGGCAGGCTGATATGATAGAGATGAACCTCCACATGTGAAATCAGAACATTGTAAGATCATATGACCAACTTACTAAAAATAGAAAGTTTCCAGAAATAGCAGCTTTGCATAAGATAGCCCTTATTGAAAAGCGAACAGAAATATTTTTGGGTGATGCAAGATTGCTCTTACACCCAGGATGCTCCTGCATCAGACACCTGGGGTAATTTGAGAAGTGACCCTGTCATGACTCAGGTGTGCAGAGGAAAACCAAGATGGTTAACCTCCTCCTTTGTTAGCCATGATGAATCCTCAACAGATCGTCCTTTCCACTTGACCAAATATTCTTCATATGTTTTGTTCCTTGTGCTTCTACCAACACAACTATCTAGTATGTCCTCAATCTCCTTAGTATCTGAACTAGTTGCTGGAATACTCCACTGTGCTGCTGTGATCTCATCTTCAACACCTCCTTCATGATACTCTGTCAAATCTAAAATGTTAAACACGGGTGAAATATTCAGCTCAGTAGGCAATTCTACCTCATATGCATTTCTTGAATCATGCTTCTTCAGTATCTTACATGGTCCAAATTTCTTCATTTTCAACTTGTTATATGTACCAACTGGAAATCTTTCCTTTCGTAAATGAACCATGACTTCATCTCCAACCTGAAATTCCTTATGCCTCCTTTTTTCATCTACCTTAGCCTTATACTGTGCATTCATTTTGGCAATGTGCTTCCTCACCTCCCCATGGATGTTCTTCAAGTGTTCTGCAAAATCCTCAACTTCAGCACTACTTATTTCTCCTTTATCTATCTTTCTCAATTCAGATGCATTACTTGGACTACTTCCATATACAATCTGGAATGGTGATTTACCAGTGCTCCTATTGACAAAATTATTGTATGTGAACTCTGCCTATGGTAAAATCAAATCCCATCCTGTTGGCTTATCTCCAACCAAACATCTCAAAAAATTTCCCAAACTCCTATTGACCACTTCTATCTATCCATCAGTCTATGGATGATGTGATGAACTAAATTTCAAATCTATCTTCAACTTCTTCCACAATGTATGCCAGAAATATCCAACAAACTTAGTGTTTCGATCTGAAACTATGGTCTTTGGCAAACCATGAAGTCTCACCACTTCTCTGAAAAACAATTCTGGTACATGAACAACATCACTAGTCTTCTTGTAGGGAATGAAATGTGCCATCTTTGAAAATCTGTCAACCACCACAAAAATTGAATCATGTCCCCGCCGAGTCCTTGGTAAACCAAGAATAAAGTCCATGCTGATATCCTCCCAAGGCTTCTCTGGTACAGGTAATGGCTGATACAACCCTATATTCTGCTTCACTCCTTTCGCCGTTTGACATACTCTGCAACTCTGTACAAACTTCTTCACATCTTGCTACAACTGTGGCCAATAATAATTTTCACTAACCAAACCAAAGGTTTTATCATGACCAAAATGTCCAGCCAATCCTCCGCTGTGCTTCTCCTTGATGAGATTCTCCCTCATAGAACTTCTTGGAATGCACAACTGACTCCCTCTAAATAGCATATCATCCTGAATGATGAAATCCAGCCACTTCGTTCTGTCTAGAATAACAGGTTCTTCACAAGCTTTCCAAGCTTCACCAAAATCAGGATCCTCTAGATAAAAATTCTTGAGCTCCTTGAACCCAACCACCTCAATCTGCATTTCTGTCAGCAATAGTTACCTTCTGCTAAGAGCATCTGCAACCCTGTTAGACTTTCCACTCCTTTGTTTCAAAACAAATGTATAACTCTAGAAAAACTCAACCCATTTCAAATACCTCTGATTCAACTTTCCTTGACTATTCAAATATTGCAAAGCTTGATGATCAATATACAAAAACAAACTCCTTAGGAAGCAGATAATGTCTCCACTTATTTAATGCATGAACTATAGCATAAAATTCCTGATCATAAACAGAATATTTCCTCTTGGCATCATTTAACTTCTCACTAAAATAAGCAACAGGTTTACCTTCTTGGCTCATAACAGCCCCTATTGCAGTACCACTAGCATCACAATCTACTTGAAACACCTTATTAAAATTTGGAAGTTCTAAAATAGGTTGTTCTATAACTTTTTATTTCAACAATTGAAAACTCTTTTCTGCCCCATTTAGTCCACTTAAACTCTTTTCTATCCCCTCTCATTATTTCAGTCAAGGGTCCACAAATATTGCTAAAACTTTTGATAAACTTTTTGTAAAAGCTATCTAGACCATGAAAAGATCTTACCTCAATAGCACTCCTTCAAGCAGGCCATTCAAGGATAGCCTGCACCTTCTCTGGGTCCATTTTTAGACCCTCCTCTGAAACTACAAAGCCCAAATACACTAACTCTTTCTTCACAAAACTGCACTTCTTCAAATTAATCAACAATTTCTCTTCTCTCAGCTTCTGAAATACCATACAAATATACATCATATGCTCCTCCAATGTCTTACTAAAGATCAAAATATCATCTAGGTAAACAATGACAAACTTACCCAGAAATTCTTTCAGAACCTCATTCATGAGCCGCATGAAAGTGCTTGGTGCATTGGTTAGCCCAAAAGGCATGACTAACCAGTCATACAGTCCTTCCTTTGTCTTGAAGGAAGTATTCCATTCATCTCCTTCTCTGATCTGAATCTGATGATATCCACTCTTCAGATCTATCTTTGAAAAATACACAGCTCCACTCAAACAATCCATAATATCATCCATTCGTGGCAATGGAAACCTATACTTGATTGTGATCTTGTTTATTGCTCTTGAATCTGTACACATCCTCCATTCTCCATTCTTCTTTGGTGCTAATACCACTGGTACAGTACAGGGACTCAGACTCTCACATAGCAATCCTTTCTGCAACAACTCATGTACTTGCCTATTCAACTCCTCACTTTCTGCAGGTGTCATTCTGTGTGCTGCCTTATTTGGCAAACTTGCTCTTGGGATCAAGTCCATCTGATGACTGATCTTCCTGACTGGTGGTAATCCATCAGGTACATTATCAGATACAATATCCTGAAACTCATTCAATAAATCTACAACTTCTACAGGAACATCTTCTACTTCCTCTTTACCATCTTTTGGAATTAAAGAAAAACATACATGCTCATGCCTCATACCATCTAGGAAATTTCTTCCATCAACAAAAGTTATTCTTGTGCTACCACATACCTTTTTTTTTGTGTCATTCAATGGCTTTAGCTTATGTCACATTCCATCCTTTGTTAGGGAATCGGTATCACACAACCATCATGTATAGTACATCAGTCAAACTTCCATGGTCTACCTAACAACATATGACATACATCCATAGATATGATATCACATAGTACCTCATCATGATATCCACCAATCTTGAACTTCACTAGGCATTGTTCATTGACCATGACCTTGTGGTCATCCTGTACCCAGGCAATCCGATATGGATGTGGGTGTTTCTGTCTCTTGAGCTTCAACTTTGTCACCATCTCTTCTAACACCAAATTGTTAGTGCTTCCACTATCAATAATCACATCACAACACTTACCCTCACACTTGCACCTGGTGCGAAACAAGCTCCTCCTTTGTTCAGGTTCATTCTCGCCACTCAGTAGGACTCTTTTGTTAATCAGCGTTTCTCCCTTTTTAGCATCTTCAAAATTTGATGATCTAGCATCTTCATCTACATGTGCAACTCTGGCCTGGCCTTCATTTCTTCTGTCTATTCTGCGTTGGCCCTGAGGACATTCAAATACCCTATGACCTTCTTCTCCATAGTGAAAACATGTTCCACGGAAGCCTCCTCTTCCAGATCCTTGTCCTCTTCCTCTTCCTCTCTGATCTCTATTATTCTGATCTCAGAAATGATTGGAATTATTTCCTTGCTAATTCTGACTACTACTAGCATCATCCTTCTTTTTCGAATCTTCATTTTGGCCTCCATAGGACTGTCCACTAGATCGTCCACCGCGACCTCTTCCATTTTGTCTACTCTCGAACTTCTTGTTTAGCTTTTCCTCTACTTTTAGGGAAAACTGGTATGCCTCCTCAATACTATTTATTCAAACCAGATTCAACTCCTCCTGAATGCTTGGCCTTAACCCATTAAGATATCAAGTAACTTTCTCCTTATCAGCTTCTGCATGGCCTGTTCTGATGAGGAGTCGATAGAACTCCTCTGTATACTCCTGAACAGATCTTCCTACTTGCTTCAAACTTTACATTTTCTTTTGTAGGTCAAGCTCATAATCAACAAGAATGAATTGTTTCTTCAATTTATCCACCATCCGATCCCATCTTATGATTTTATCTTTCCTTCTTCTATTTCGCTCTATTTGAACCTCTTGCCACCAGATCTTCACATGACCTTTTAGTCCATCCCTCGCAAATTTGACCCTATTAGGATCCTCAACATCTTCATACTCAAAATATTCCTCACATTCATTGATCTAGTCAATCAATTCTTCTGGGTTAAGATTTCCAGAAAATGTAGGAACCTCAATCTTAGGTCTTTTCCCAATCTTGGAAATGGCCCAAAAAAGTCTTTCTTCCTCCTAGTTCACAATTTTGACTTCTCCTTCTTGATATTCTTCTTCGGTTTTATCCTCGCTTTCATCTCTAACATTAAGATTCATTCCTCTATAAATCTCTTCTTGCAATGCTCGCACTTGTCTCTGCAGTGCCCTAACCTCAGGTGTTACAACACTAGCTCTTCCGCCACGTTCCCTTTGTGGAGGCATTTTTGCGATGCGCACTGAAACCCTAACCATGGTCCTGGTGCAAACTGCCTCACAGTCGGTAATCTGTTTACATGCTTAGGAACTCCTACTCTGATACCACTTGATGAAGGGTGCTCCCTTTAATACCACAAACACATAACAGAAACAGAGAAACAACAACAATATGCAAGAACAGAAGATTGGCTTCTTATTATCTCCACAAATGTGGAATTACAAACTTTCAGAATTACAATATGTAAAGTCACATGGGCATTCCCTTACAATATTCTATAGGCCAAAGCCTTGAATCAAAACTCAGGTCTACTACCCAGAACTGCCCTAGAAACACTATGGGCCTTCTTTATATAGGCAATTTCCACTGCCCGAGAAGGTTCCAGAAATTTAGCCCATAGGGCCGACCAAACTTAGAATTATTTTATTTTTCAATTTATTACATCAAAGTCGGCCCAAAATAACTTTTGAAACCCGGACAGAAATTTTGAAGAAAAATCATTTTCTGCCATTTCAGGGGACCCAACTTCCGAAGACCATAAGTCATCACCAGTTGACCCGATTGACTATTGTAACCACATTTCGGAAAGGGCACGAGGAGCTCTACAATGCTTGAATAAGCAAGCTTCATTCAACCCAAAATTCAACCTCATCCAGGGCCTCTAAAGCCTTCAAAATTGAGTTCAAAATTTCTGTACCCTATTTCCAAAACCAAAATTTTTCAATATCTTCAAAACCAGACTTGATCTAGCCATGAAACTTTACTGGCAGGCTGATATGATAGAGATGAACCTCCACATGTGAAATCAGAACATTCTGAGATCGTATGACTAACTTACTAAAAATAGAAAGTTTCTAGAAATAGCAGCTCTACACAAGATAGCCCTTATTGAAAAGTGAACAGAAATATTTTTGGGTGATGCAAGATTTCTCTTACACCCAGGATGCTCCTACATCATTATGTTGGTAAAAGGAAATTGTAAGAAATAAGTTATGTTTAAGGGAAGGGAAAAATTATGAATCTAAAAAGGGAATTGAATATGGTTAGATCAATGAGAAATTCCTACCTTATATCTCTTATGAAAAATAAATGAAATTGAAAGTAATGATTCTATGTAAGCTTTTGCAAAGCACTTATAGTTGTAAACTTTTTAAAGAATACTCATTTTGATATGTGGAATAGTGAAAAGATATGCTAAGAGTACAGGGTTATCTCTAGGTGAAATAATAAGGGTAAGAAACATGTGTGTTATTAAAATAGTAAAAAAATGTGATTTCTTAAATGTATAGTTCAATATGAGTAATGTGTGGTTATTCAAACTAGGTTTTAATCTCAATTCTTAACTAGACGTATACAAGGTTATAGATGAAAATTTGTGGAAGTTAAACTTTTGGAAAAAATGATTCGTTTAATGATTTATGTTAGTTATCAATATATGGTTATGTACTTTACACTCTTTCTATTATTATCTTGAAAGGAAAATAGGAAGGACTCTTAATGGAAAAGCTTAAATGAGTTTTGTTGGTGCGTTTGAGTCGAGCATAGATATGGTTAAGGAGTAAATAAATAGGAAGGAATAAATGTACTTAGTGGATGAGATAAGTAATGTGTGCTTGTTTCATTTTTTAATGTAAATGATGTGTTAGTTTGGTAAAGAAAATGAATTCATTAAGGGAACCTTAAGGAATGTACTTGTGAATAGTAGTGATGGTATGTTAGAATGTTAAAAATTGTTAGTTGTAATTTTAGGTCATATACCTAGTTCCTTATGGGTTCCCTGGTGGGGACATTATATTTGGTATCAGAGCCTAGGTTGCTACACTGGGAGCTCTAGGTTCTATTTGCATTTAATTTAGTTTCTTCTTCTTCTTTAAGTTATGCCATCTCAGTGGATACACTTAGGTTGTAACATTGTTCATAGATTCTTTTGAGCATCGTAGAGGAACTTAAGAGAGAAATTCATATTCTTCCTCATCATCTCAACATGAAAGTTTTATGTAGAGGATGTGAGGAATTGAAACATGAATTATGACTCAGAGGAGTCTCAAATAAGACAACTCTAGTGACTAGTTTGGATAAAGCTAAAACCCATCGAAAGCAAAGTTAGCCTGAGGTGGCAACTTATTCTAACCATTATGATAGGGATATAATATAAGCCCTAGGTTTTTCTTCTAAGAACCTTTGGAGTCACACCTGGCCTACTCACATTACTTGATTCTATGGTGTTCCTTCAGCTGATGTTTTCTTCTAGCCTACCAAACTTGAATAAATTGTGTGTCTTCTTTAAGGTTTTCCTTATCTTAACAAACTTGAGCACTGGACATAAAAGGTATGTTTTCTATGTTTTTACTAATATCTTGCAAGAAAGGATTTTCAGAAAGGATTATTTATGTTTTGCATTAGAAGTTTTATATGGTCCAAATAGATGGTCAAGAATTCCCAATGCTTCAATATTGTATTATTATCCTTGTTTTAAGAAAATCTTTAAAAAAATGTAAGGAAGACGTTGATCTTAATTTTTGATTTTATGATGATTACTATAAATGAATGCGAATTTTTTTTGAAAATTTATATACTCTACTTCCCTATAAATATTAGATAACATCGTCATGATTTGTTATACCTGATTATTTAAAGCTAGTAATACAAAATCTCAAGATAGATTTGAATCATGTGTTACTTATGGTTATGAACAAGGGAGGATTAGGTTTCTAGGACAAAAAGGATTGTAATATTGGATGGTTTTAAAACATTTCTAGTAAATGTATCTTTTATCCACCCTCAAGAACTTAGGGATTTATGAGCTTATTTTTTTTCTTGAAAACTGAGATAACATGTTGAACTTAGGTAATCACTGATATTTCAGAACATGGCAAGATTAAGAAGAATCCCCCTCTTATATACCCTCTTAAGTAAGAAATTAATTCTATTGTTGAATCAGATATGTTCCAAAGACCTATGTCCCCAAGGTTTTATAATAGGATTATAGTGCACAATTGTTGAAAGGAGAAATGCTTGATTATCTGATAGGATTTCTAAAATTATATATATGATCCTCTCAAGGGGTGTGAATTGAACCAATGAAAAATGATCAACTATAAGGAAAGAATATGATATTATACAAAATTTGGTAGTAATTATTTACTTTGTTGGCATTTTGTGTGTGAAATAGAAGTTGAAGCTAACAACATTGCTAGTATATAGGAACGAGGAGTTATTATGAAAGGAAAAATTATATGTTTCTTAGAATAATATTTAGGTCAAACTTTCTAACTGTCCTAAAATGGAAATATTAGAAGAATGTGAATTTCTAGGTAATAGTACAGATGTCATATGGAAGATGCATATAAGGATAACAATACTTGTAGTTTCTCTACAAATGTTCTCTTATTTGAATGTGTGTAGAAAAGGTTAGTGGGTTGAACATATTATTTTGATTGACTAAGAGGGTAGTCATAGGACTCGTGCATTTCTCTCCATCTATTAAAGAATATATGACTTTTATTTTCAAAAATGGTAAGAATCCTAACAATCTTGTTAAGGTTGGGAAAGTATATATACTCGAAAGAAGCTTATTACGAGTTTTTAGGAAATGCAATTTGTTAGATATTGATGAATTTATAGCTTAATGAATCATGTTAAATTTATTTAGAGTACATTTATGTGTATTGTTGTAATACACCACTAATAAATTGTTATAATAGAATCCTAAAAAAGTATCATTGGTTTCATTATTTGAAAAGGATGTGTATTCCATCTTGTGTGTAAGTTTGATATTAGTGATTCCCCTATAAGTTTACCATAGGCTTGATGAGAAAAAGTAACTAGTTGCATAAAGAGAATTGTTTTTGTTTTATCTCATAAAATTGTATGATGTCCAATATTTGAATGATTTTTAGTTTAAAAATAATTACCAAGGTAGTAGTATGATCATAGTATCTTATGTATACGCATTGAGAAGAAATAATCCCTTGTATCAATCTATATCTACTTTAAAGGAATGAGTTTTTAATTCTTGATTGCATTTCATAATCCTTAAAAAAGTTTTCTATTAAAATAATTCCTAATTCCTAAAGTGAAAATTTTTCCTAATATAACAATGATAGACTAAAGTAGAAGTGTTTGCAATATCCTTATTTTATATTTGATCGATGGCTCAAAACTTCTAACTTCCAGAAGTAAGTTGAATCTTAGGGAGGGATGATATAATGCCCCTCCAACCCTATCAAGTCTTGGTTATGTTCACTTGAAATTAGGAAGGACTATATGTGAGAATGATCCTTCTTGAGATGGTTTCTTAAACTGAACCTCTTCCAACTCAACATAACTTCATATTTTAATGTGGGAAATAATAATATTTACATAATTATGTTCCTTTATATGTTCATGTGTGTCAGTGATAGGATCACCTAATAGGCTTACATGCTTCCATGTGAAATGCTCCTTATCAATATTTATATGTACATTAGGTTAATTTATTATAATCATTTAAGGGTTAGATGGGTTACATTCTATAATAACATTACTGGGGATTAGACATGATTAATGCATTTATGGTTATATGATTTGTTTATGTTGATTTAATAATGGTACATCTTGGGTCCATGTCTGATGATTAAATGGGTTTGTGAAAGATAATAGATGATTCATATTGACATTATTATGTTATGATTCATTATTGTTATATGATATAGAAAAGAGATCATTTTGATACTAACCTCACTAATCCAATTATGCTTTGTTGATGCGACTGTCAGATGAGGGGAGGCAGTCGTAGTTACTTCTCTAGGAGGTCCACATAATGTTGCACTCTCCCTCCTTGTCTGAAATTGTTTGTACATATGTGTGTGTGTGTGTGTGTGTGTGTGTGTGTGTCTATATATATATATATTGGTGTACTTGGTTGGTGTTGCAAGATGCAGGTACCTGGCATCGACTAAACCTAGCTACATAGGTCTGAGCATGTCTTAAAAAATCCTTGAACGGTTTTTGTGTGGAGATATTACTAAGATTCTCTCAAGATTACCCGTGGAGTTAGATTTTTATTTATTGGTTACCCTAGTTGGAGAATTTGAATGTGGTATGTGATGTGGTCTTCTGATTTATAATTTGATGTTGTTTTATGATTTATGATGTGAGTTAGATTTATCCTTCTTAGTATATGTATGTGTGTGTGTGTTTGTGTGTATATATATACACACATATATACATATACATATACATACACACACACACACACACACATTCATATATATATATACATATACATATACATATATATATATATATATATATATATATATATATATATATATATATATATATATACACATATATACACATATATATACATATATATACATATATATACATATATATATATATATATATATATATATATATATATATATATATATATATATATATATATATATATATATATATATATATATATATATATATATATATATATATATATATATATATATATATCTATGTGTGTGTCTCTATGTGTGTGTATATTGATTGTATGTTATATAGGTATGTGTATATGTGGGTGCACACACATATACCCATGCTTATATAAATAATAGTATTTGTATGTTTTTTAATGATTGTTTAGATGGCATGCTATTTATAATAATTAAATGAATTGGTTTAAATAAAAGTTAAAATAATATTAATAATAATAATAAAAAGAAAGGTTATTTGTATTAAAACTAGCTATCTAGAAGGGAGTTGAACTCGAGACCTCCTAGAAGTTAGGCTAGTTAGTTTTCATGTGTGCTATGTGTTTTCCTTGAAAATTATTTGTTGGGTTTTCTTGTTATGGTTTTATTTTGAGACTGTTTTAATTAAATTTATTAAAAATTTGATTAAGTATTTTATGGGAATTATTTATTGGTTATTCAACCAACTATAGACACGTAAAGTAACTCCTCCAACCACATAGTTGGACGATAAATAATTGAAGATTTTTGTGTGCGGGGGAAGGATAATTTTGCAAGATTTGTTTTCTTCTGAGTTGTCTGTAATTAATTTCTCTAGAAATTTTTGTCAAAAGTTTATGAATTTGAGAGCCTCTAGTTTGTGAAGTCATCTGTGTGAGGATTGCTTGGAATTGATAGCTAGAGGAAGATATCCAGAAGGATATCTACTCAAGGATTGAAGTTTCCCAGAGATTCTCCACTCAACGGAAGAGGATTCTCTACAGGACCCAAGGTAGAGTCTAAACTGGAAATAATCTCCATTCTTCCTCTTTGTGTATGAATGTGTTGTCTATGTGTTGTATTGCCGATGTAAATCTCAGAATGATTATGTTATACATATATATGTTGTACCTGTATTAGTGATTTGGACTTTAGGATTATGTTTAAATATTTTTCCATGTTGTATGTATATGAATATTTCTGCATTTGTAAGAGGTTGTAGGGTCCTTAGCATTCTCCTTTCTATTATATAATGTCCATGAGTTCTTAGAGGCTTTAGAACTTTTGTTTCAACCCTACAGTTTCATATCTATTTTTGCACCACCTTTCTTTGTCCAGATCTAGAATAGATTTGTTAGATAGATAGGATGGATAATAGGACATTTCTAAAGATGAAATAGGGAGATCTCAAATAGATCATGCCTAGATTAGGCAACCATAGTACCCATCATGCCTAGTTTTACCTACAAGTCAGAGTTGACAGTCGTATTTTGTAGTTCTAGCAATCGATTTAGTGGTGACCGAGCAAGTTAGTGTTGACTGAGCAGCTAGTGGTGACTAAGCAAGTTAGTGTTGACTGAGTAAGTTAGTGTTGATTAGGTAAGTGAGTGTTGACTGAGTAAGTTAGTGGTGACCGAGCAAGCTAGTGTGAACTGAGT
Source organism: Chamaecyparis obtusa (assembly GCA_027943335.1). Taxonomy (NCBI): domain Eukaryota; kingdom Viridiplantae; phylum Streptophyta; class Pinopsida; order Cupressales; family Cupressaceae; genus Chamaecyparis; species Chamaecyparis obtusa. The sequence goes on along the minus strand of BSBK01008166.1, from coordinate 286,279 downwards.
AGATTAGTGTTAATCAAGGAAAATAGGATTTATACAAGTATAACATTTAAGTATATGAATTTCTTATACTTTAGGCTATACTTTTATAAATGAATTAGGTACCTTCTGGGATGATTGAGATAGGTTTCAGCTTCATAGGAGTTAAGTTGCAAATTATAGTTTTTGGTTTTTTGAAAATTTCAGACTTGGCTAAATTTCAGGCAAATAAGTTTTTTTTTCTAGATTCATTAAAATAAGCTATGGAAGGTTGTGTTTAGGCATTGGGAACTTTGTATCCCGTAAGTATGTTTATTACTTGTTGTGTTAAGGTTATGTTGTATAATTTGATGTTTTTTCACTTTGCATATTCTTGAGCTTAGTTTAAGAGGCCAGGACTCATCTCGGTGGCCTATGTGCATAGGAGGGTTCCTTAGACCTATAAATGAACCTTGAAAAGTTGTACTAATGCATGTGGAAATTTTTATGTTTTTCTTTGAGATGTCTTGTGATAGACATTCTTCAAATGGTTCCTGTTATGTATATGGCTAAGGTTAGGACTCGCTATGAGGGCCTAAGTGCACAAGGGAGTTTCCTAAACCTATGAATCAGGACTTGGAAGTGTTATCTTGTATTTGTTTATTGTGGTGGGGTAAGGGAATAGGAACCCTATGTGAGTGGCTCACCATAGGTGTTGGAATGATAAAATGGTTGCCAGATGATCCTATGGGTGGGTTTGTAAAAAGTGATAACCTTAAAAATTAACCTGGGAAGGGGGGATTCAAAAGATAATGAAAGAAAACATGATAATGGCAACACAAACCTGATTGGAGTACTAGGACCAGGGACAACTACCAAGGTGGATCCCTATTCATAAATGGGGAACCAGGGTTAAATGGTTGCCAGAGTGGACCCCAATACATAGGTTGTGTGATGACACTCACTTAGGTGGTCTCCTAGAACCTTAACCTTAGTGTTATAATATGATGATATTTTTATGTGCCTTATTCATTTTATTTGAGTCTTTCATTTATTGGTATTTGAGACCTAGATTGTCATAAGTTCTTGAGAGTACCTTGGTTTTATCTCCTAGCATGGGGGGTGGAGCTTTATCAGTTTCACATGGTAGGGTGGAAAATCTCTTTCGAGGTATTATTCATGGTTCAAGTCGTGGCTTGGATTTTGAGTTGTTCAGTGGTGAAGATTGTGTTCTTGTAACATGTATCTCTATCTTTTTTTATTGAGATGTAAAGATGTATGGTGACCTTTGGGAAACTTGATGTAATATGCCTTCGGGAAATGTGTAGTAACTATAATTATGTTGGTAAAAGGAAATTGTAAGAAATAAGTTATGTTTAAGGGAAGGGTAGAATTTTGAATCTGAAAAGGGGATTGAATATGGTTAAATCAATGAGAAATTCCTAACTTATATCTCTTGTGAATTTTAAATGAAATTGAAAGTAGTGATTCTATGTAAGCTTTTGCAAAGCACTTATATTTGTAAACTTCATAAGGAATACTCGTTTTGATATGTGGAATAGTGAAAAGATATGCTAAGAGTTCAGGGGTATCTCTAGGTGAGATAATAATGGTAAGAAACATGTGTGTTATTAAAATAGTGATGAGATGTGATTTCTTAAATGTATAGTTCAATATGAGTAATGTGTGGTTATTCAAACTAGGTTTTAATCTCAATTCTTAACTAGACTTATACAAGGTTATAGATGAAAATTTGTGGAAGTTAAACTTATGGAAAAAATGATTCATTTAATGATTTATGTTGGTTATCAATATATGGTTAAGTACTTTACGCTATTTATATTATTATCTTGAAATGAAAATAGGAAGTAAGGACTCTTAATGGAAAAGTATAAATGAGTTTTGTTGGTGCGTTTGAGTTGAGCATAGATATGGTTAAGGAGTAAATAAATAGGAAAGAATAAATGTACTTAGTGGATGAGATAAGTAATGTGTGCTTGTTTCATTTCTAAAAGTAAATGATGTGTTAGTTTGGTAAAGAAAATGAATTCATTAAGGGAACCTTAAGGATTATCCTTGTGAATAGTAGTGATGGTATCTTAGAATGTTAAAAAAAAAAATTGTTAGTTGTAATTTTAGGTCATGGACCTGATTCCTTATGGGTTCCCTGGCAGGGACATTACATTTTCTATCAAATCCCTAGGTTTCTACACTAGTATCTCTAGGGTCTATTTGTGTTTAATTTAGTTTATTCTTCTTCTTTAATTTATGCCAACTCATTGGCTATACTTAGGTTTTAACATTGTTCCTAGATGCTTTCGAGCACTGTAGAGGAACTTAAGACATAGATTAATACTCTCCCTCATCATCTCAACATGAAAGTTCCATGTAGAGTATGTGAGGAATTGAAACATGAATTATGACTCAGAGGAGTCTCAAATAAGACAACTCTAGTGACTAATTTGGCTAAAGATAGAACCCATCGAAAGAAAAGTTAGCCCAAGGAGGCAACTTATTCTGACCATTATGACAGGGATAGAATATAAGCCCTAGGTTGTTCTTCTAAGAACCTTTGGAGTCACACTTGGACTACTCACATTAATTGAGTCTATGGTGTTTCTTCACCTAATGTTTTCTTCCAGCCTACCAAACTTGAATACATTGTGTGTCTTCTTTAAGGTTTTCCTTATGTTAAAAAACTTGAGCACTGGACATAAAAGGTATGTTTTCTATGTTCTTACTAATATTTTGCAAGAAAGGATTGTCGGAAAGGATTATTTATGTTTTGCATTATAAGATTCATATGGTTCAAATAGATTGTCAAGAATTCTGGATGCTTCAATATTGTATTATTATCCTTGTTTTAAGAAAATCTTTAAAAAAATGTGAGGAAGATGTTGATCTTAATTTCTAATTTTATGATGATTACTATGAATGAATGCCAATATATTTTTGAAAATTTATATAATCTACTTCCCTATAAATATTAGATAACATTGTCATGATTTGTTATACTTGATTATTTAAAGCTAGTAATATAAAATCTCAAGATAGATTTCAATTATGTTGTACTTATGGTTAGGAACAAGGGATGATTAGGTTTATAGGACAAAAAGGATTGTAATATTGGATGGTTTTAAAATATGTCTATTAAATGTATCTTTTATCCACCCTCAATAACTTAAGTATTTATGAACTTATTTTTTTTCTTGAAAACTGAGATAACATGTTGAACTTAGGTAATCATTGATATTTCAAAACATGGCAAGATTAAGAAGAATCTCCCTTTTATATACCCTCTTAAGTAAGAACTTAAATCTATTGTTGAATTAGATGTGTTCCTCCCTTCTTTCACAAGAAGTATATTTAAAAAGGATAAATTGCACAAGGGAAAATCAATGTGTTGATAATGAGTATGTGCTTAGCTAGAGAAAACCCCTAGGTAAAAGACGTATGTCCCCAAGGTTTTGTAAAAAATAGGATTATAGTGCACAATTGTTGAAAGGAGAAATGTTTGATTATCTGATAAGATTTCTAAAAGTATATATATGATCCTTGTAAGGGGTGTGAATTGAAACAATGAAATATCATCAACTATAAGGAAAGAATATGATATTAAACAAAATTTGGTAGTAATCATTTACTTTGTTGGCATTTTGTCTATGAAATACAAGTTGAAGCTAACAACATTGCTAGTATATAGGAATGAGGAGTTATTATGAAAGGAATAATTATATGTTTATTAGAATAATATTTAGGTCAAACTTTCTGACTGTTCAAAAATGGAAATATTAGAAGAATGTGAATTTCTAGGTAATAGTACACATGTCATATGGAAGATGCATAGAAGGATAACAATACTCTTAGTTACTCCACAAATGTTCTCTTATTTGAATGTGTGTACACAAGGTTAGTGGGTTGAACATATTATTTTGATTGAATAAGGGTGTAGCCGTAGGACCCGTGCATTTCTCTCTGTCTATTAAAGAATCTATGACTTTTATTTTGGAAAATGGTAAGAATCCTAAAAAACTTGTTAAGGTTGGGAAAGTATATATACTCGAAAGAATCTTATTATGAATTTGAAGGAAATGGAATTGGTTAGATATTGATGAAGCTCTAGCTTAATGAATCGTGTTAAATTTCTTTAGAGTACATTTATGTGTATTTTTGTAATACACCACTAATAAATTGTTATAATAGAATCCTAAAAAAGTATATTAGGTTTCATTATTTTAAAAGGATGCATATTCCATCTTGTGTGTAAGTTTTATATTAGTGATTCCCCTATAAGTTTACCATAGGCTTGATGAGAAAAAGTAAGTAGTTGCATAAAGAGAATTATTTTTGTTTTATCTCATAAAATTATATGATGTTTAATATTTGAATGATTTTTAGTTTAAAAATAATTACCAAGGAAATAGTATGATCATAGTAGCTTATCTATATGCATTGAGAAGAAATAATCCCTTGTATCAATCTATATCTAGTTTAGAGAATGAAATTTGAATTCTTGATTGCATTTCAGAATCCTTAAAAAAAATTTCTATTAAAATAATTCCTAATTCCTAAAGTGAAAATTTTACCTAATATAGAAATGATAGACTAGAGTAGAAATGTTCATAATATCCTTATTTTATGTTTGATCATGATGAAGGGTGCTCCCCTTAATACCAAAAACACATAACAGAAATAGAGAAACAACAACAATAATATGCAAGAACAGAAATATTTTTGGGTGATGCAAGATTGCACTTACACCTAGGACGCTCCTGCATCAGACACCCGGGGTAATTTGAGAAGTGACCTTGTCACAACTCAGGTGTGCAGAGGAAAACCAAGACGGTTAACCTCCTCCTTTGTTAGCCATGATGAATCTTCAATAGGTCATCCTTTCCATTTGACCAAATACTCTTCATATGTCCTGTTCCTTGTGCTTCTGCCAACACGACTGTCCAGTATGTCTTCTATCTCCTTGATATATGAACTGGTTGCTGGAATACTCCACTGTGCTGTTGCAACCTCATCTTCAGCACCTCCTTCATGATACTCTGTCAAATCTGAAATGTTAAACACTGGTGAAATATTCAGTTCAGTAGGCAATCCTACCTCATATGCATTTCCTGAATCATGCTTCTTCAGTATCTTACATGGTCCAAACTTCTTCATTTTCATCTTGTTATATGTACCAACTCGAAACTACTCCTTCTGTAAATGAACCATGAATTCATCCCCAACATAAAATTCCTTATGCCTTCTTTTCTCATCTGCCTTAGTCTTGTACTACACATTCATCTTGGTAATATGCTTCCTCACCTCCTCATGGATGTTCTTCAAATGTTCTACAAAATCCTCAGCTTCAGCACTACTTATTTCTCCTTTATCTATCTTTCTCAACTTAGATGCATTTCTTGGACTACTTCCATATACAATCCAGAATGGTGATTTACCAGTGCTCCTATTGACAGAATTATTGTATGCAAATTTTGCCTATGGTAAAATCAAATCCCATCCTATTGGCTTATCTCCAACCAAACATCTTAGAAGATTTCCCAAACTTCTATTCACCACCTCTGTCTATCCATCAGTCTATGGATGATGTGATGAACTGAACTTCAAATCTATCTTCAACTTCTTCCATAGTGTCCGCTAGAAATATCCAACAAACTTAGTATCTCGATCTGAAACTATGGTCTTTGGAAAACCATGTAGCCTCACCACTTCTCTAAAAAACAATTCTGCTACATGAACATCATCATTAGTCTTCTTGCAGGGAATGAAATATGCCATCTTCAAAAATCTATCAACTACTACAAAAATTGAATCATGTCCCCACTGTGTCCTCGGTAAACCAAGAACAAAGTCCATACTGATATCCTCCCAAGGCTTCTCTGGTACAGGTAATGGCTGATACAACCCTGTATTTTGCTTCACTACTTTCACCATCTGACATACTCTACAACTCTATACAAACTTCTTCACATCTTGCTGCAATTGCGGCCAATAATAATTCTCACCAACCAAAGCAAGGGTTTTATCACGACCAAAATGTCCAGCCAATCCTCCACTATGCTTCTCCTTGATGAGATTCTCCCTCATAGAACTTTGTGGGATGCACAACTAACTCCCTCTGAATAGCATATCATCTTGGATGATAAAATCCAACCATTTCGTCCTGTCTAGAGTAACAGGTTTTGTACAAGCTTTCCAAGCTTCACCAAAATCAGGATCCTCTGGATACAAATTCTTGAGTTCCTTGAACCCGACCACTTCAATCTGCATCTCTGTCAGTAATAGTTTCCTTCTGCTAAGAGCATCTGCTACCCTATTAGACTTTCCACTCCTGTGTTTCAAAAGAAATGTATAACTCTGCAAAAACTCAACCCATTTCAAATGCCTCTGATTCAACTTTCCTTGAATATTCAAATATTGCAATGCTTGATGATTAGTATACAAAACAAACTCCTTAGGACGAAGATAATGTCTCCACTTCTTTAATGCCTGAACTATAGCATAAAATTCCTAATCATAGATAGAATATTTTCTCTTGGCATCATTTAACTTCTCACTGAAATAAGCAACGGTTTTACCTTCTTGGCTCATAACAGCTCCTATTGAAGTACCACTAGCATCAAAATCTACTTGAAACACCTTATTAAAATTTGGAAGTGCTAAAACAGGTTATTCTATAACTTTTTGTTTCAACAATTGAAAACTCTTTTTTGCCCCATTAGTCCACTTAAACTCTTTTCTATCCCCTCTCATTGTTTCAGTCAAGGGTCCACAAATACTGCTAAAATTTTTGATAAAATTTTTGTAAAAGCTAGCCAAAGCATGAAAAGATCTTACCTCAGTAGCACTCCTTGGAGTAGGCCATTCAAGGATAGCCTGTACCTTATCTGGGTCCATTTTTAGACCTTCTGCTGAAACTACAAATCCCAAATACACTAACTCTTTCTTCACAAAACTACACTTCTTCAAATTAATCAATAATTTCTCATCTCTCAACTTCTCAAATACCATATGAATATGCATCATATGTTCCTCCAATGTCTTGCTAAAAATCAAAATATCATCTAGGTAAATAATGACAAACTTACCCAGAAATTCTTTCGGAACCTCGTTCATGAGCTGCATGAAAGTGATCGGTGCATTGGTTAGCCCAAAAGGCATGACTAACCACTCATACAGTCCTTCCTTTGTCTTGAAGGTGGTCTTCCATTCATCTCCTTCTCTGATCTGAATCTAGTGATATCCACTCTTCAGATCTATCTTTGAGAAATACATAGCCCCACTCAAAGAATCCATAATATCATCCATTCGTGGCAATGGAAACCTATACTTGATTGTGATCTTGTTTATTGCTCTAGAATTTGTACACATCCTCCACTCTCCATTCTTCTTTGGTGCTAATACCACTGGTACAGCACAGGGGCTTAGACTGTCTCGAATCAACCCTTTCTGCAATAACTTGTGTACTTGTCTATTCAACTCTTCACTTTCTACTGGTGTCATTCTATGTGCTGCCTTGTTTGGCAAACTAGCTCCTGGAATCAAATCCATCTGATGACTGATCTTCCTTACCGGTGGTAATCCATCAGGTACATTATCAGATACAATATCCTGAAACTCATTCAAAAAATCTGTAACCTCTACAGGTACATACTCTACTTCTTCTTTACCAACTTTTGGAATTAAAGAAAAACACACATGCTCATGCCTCATACCATCTAGGAATTTTCTTCCATCAACAAATGTTATTCTTGCATTACCGCATACCTTTTCTCCGGTCTCCTTCAATGGCTTTAGTTTATGTCGCACTCCATCCTTTGTTAGGGAATAGGTATTCGCACGCCCATCGTGTATAGCACATCTGTCAAACTACCATGGTCTAACCAACAACATATGAGATGCATCCATAGAGATGATATCACATAGTACCTCATCTTGGTACCCGTCGATCTTGAACTTTACCAGGCACTGTTCACTGACCATGACCTTGTGGTCATCCTGCACATGGATGTGGGTGTTTCTGTCTCTTCAGCTTCAACTTTGTCACCATCTCTTCTGACACCAAATTTTTAGTGTTTCCACTATCGATAATTACATCACAACATTTACCCTCACACTTGCATCTAGTGTGAAATAGGCTGCTCCTTTGTTCAGGTTTATTCTCACCACTCAGCAAGACTCTTCTATTAATTAGCATTTCTCCTCTTTTAGCATCTTCAGAGTTTGATGATCTAGCATCTTCATCTACATGTGCAACTTTGGCCTGGCCTTCATTTCTCCTATCTATTCTGCCTTTGTGTTGAGGACATTCAAATGCTCTATGACCTTCTTCTCCATAGTGAAAACATGTTCCACAGAAGCCTCCTCTTCCAGATCCTTGTCCTCTTCCTCTTCCTCTCTGATCTCTATTACTCTGATCCTGGAAATGATTGGAATTATTTCCTCTCTGATTCTGACTGCTACTGGCCTCATCCTTCTTTTTTGGATCTTCATTTCGGCCACCATATGACCATTCACCAGATCTTCCACCATGACCTCTTTCGTTTTTTCTACTCTCAAACTTCTTGTTCAGCTTTTCCTCTACTTTTAGGGCAAACTGGTATGCCCCCTCAATACTATTCATTCGAACTAGATTCAACTCCTCCTGAATGCTTGGCCTTAACCCATTAAGGCATCATGCAACTTTCTCCTTATCAGCTTCTGCATGGCCTATTCTAATGAGGAGTCGATAGAACTCTTATGTATACTCCTGAACAGATCTTCCTGCTGGCTTCAAACTTTGATTTTCTTTAGTATGTCAAGCTCATAATCAATAGGAATGAACTGTCGCTTCAATTTATCCACCATCCAATCCCATCTTGTGATTTTATCTTTCCCTCTTCTATTTTGCTCCAATTGAATTTCTTGCCACCAGATCTTCACATGACCTTTCAGTCTGGCCTTCGCAAATTTGACCCTATCAGGATCCTCAACATCTTCATACTCAAAATATTCCTTGCATTCATTGATCCAGTCAATCAATTCCTCTGGGTTAAGATTTCTAGAAAATGTAGGAACCTCAATCTTAGGTCTTTTCCTAATCTTGGAAATCGTTCAAAAAAGTCATTCTTCCTCCTGGTTCACAATTTTGGTTTCTCCTTCTTGATATTCTTCTTCGACTTCATCCTCGCTTTCATCTCTGACATTAAGGTTCATTCCTCTATGAATTTATTCTTGAAATGCTCGCTCTTGTCTCTGCAACTCTCTAACCTCAGGTGTCACAGCACCAGCTCTTCTGCCACATTCTCTTCGTGGAGGCATTTTTGTGATGCGCACTGAAACCCTAACTACGGTCCTAGTGCAAACTGCCTCATAGTCGGTGATCTATTTAAACACTCAAGAAATCCTGCTCTGATACCACTTGATGAAGGGTGCTCCCCTTAATACCACAAACACATAACAAAAATAGAGAAACAACAACAATAATATGCAAGAACAGAAATATTTTTGGGTGATGCAAGATTGCTCTTACACCCAGGATGCTCCTGCATCAGATCAATGGCTCAAAACTTTTGAATTCTAGGAGTAAGTTTAATCTTAGAGAGGGATGATGTAATACCCTCCATCTCTATCAATTCTTGTTATGTTCACTTGAAATTAGGAAGGACTATATGTGAGAATGATCCTTCTTGAGATGGTTTCTTAAACTGAACCTCTTCCAACTCACCATAACTTCATATTTGAATGTGGAAAATAACAATATTTACATAAGTATGTTCCTTTATATCTTCATGTGTGTCAATGATAGGATCACCTAATAGGCTTACATGCTTCCATGTGAAATGCTCCTTATTAATATTTATGTGTACATTAGGTTAATTTATTATAATCATTTAAGGGTTAGATGGGTTACATTCTCTAATAACATTATTGGGGATTAGAAATGATTAATGCATTTATGGTTATATGATTTTTTTATCTTGATTTGATAATGGGACATCTTGAGTACATGTTTGATGATTAAATGGGTTTGTGAAAGATAACAGATGATTTATATTTACATGATTATGTTATGATTCATTATTGTTATATGATATAGAAAAGAGATCATTTTGATACTAACCACACTAATCCAATTGTGCTTTGTTGATGCCACTATCTAATGTGACTCTTGGATGAGGGGAGGTAGTCATAGTTACTTATCTAGGAGGTCCACAAGATGTCACACTCTCCCTCCTTGTTTGCAATTGTTTGTATATATATATATATATATATATATATATATATATATATATATATATATATATATATATATATATATATATATATATATATATATATATATATATATATATATATATATATATATATATATATATATATATTGGTGTACTTTGTTGGTGTTGCAAGATGTAGGTACCAGGTATTGACTCTAGTTGGCTACATAGGTCTGAGAGTGCCTTAAATAATCCTTGAACTATTGTTGTGTGGAGATATTACCAAGATTCTCTCAAGATTACCCGTGGAATTACATTTCTATTTAGGGGTTACTCTAGTTGGGAAATTTGAATGTGGTATGTGATGTGGTCTTTTGATTTTTAATTTGATGTCATTTTTTGATATATGATGTGAGTTAGATTTATCCTTATTAGTATATGTATTTATGTGTATACACACACACACACACACACACACACACACCTATGCTTATATAAATAATAGTATTTGTATGTTTTTTAATGATTGTTTAGATGACATGCTATTTATAATATTTAAATGAACTAGATTAAATAAAAGGTAAAATAATATTAATAATAATAATAAAAAGAAAGGTTATTTGTATTAAAACTAGCTATCTAGGAGGGAGTTGAACTCGAGACCTCTTAGAAATTAGGCTAGTTAGTTTCCTTGTGCACTATGTGTTTTCCTTGAAAGTTATTTGTTGGATTTTCATGTTATGGTTTTATTTTGAGGCTATTTTAATAAAATTTATTAAAACTTTGATTAAGTCTTTTAAATGAATGGTTTATTGGTTATTCAACCAACTATGGAAGTTGGAGAAGTTGCTTCTTGTAAAGCAACTCCTCCAACGATAGTTGGAGGATAAATAATTGAAGTTTTTTGTGTGCGGGGGAAGGATAATTTTGGAAGATTTGTTTTCTTCTGAGTTGTATGTAATTGATTTCTCCAGAAATTTTTGGTGAAAGTTTATGATTTTGAGAGCCTCTGGTTGATGAAGTCATCTGTGTGAAGATTTCTTGGAATTGATTGCCAGAGGAAGATTTCCAGAAGGATATCTACTCAAGGATTGAAGTTTCACAGAGATTTTCTAGTCAAGGGAAGAGGATTCTCCATAGGACCTGAGGTAGGGTCTAAACTGGGAACAATCTCCATTCTTCCTCTTTTTGTATGAATGTGTTCTCTATGTGTTGTATTGTCTATGTAAATTTCAGAATGATTATGTTATACATATATATGTTGTGCCTGTATTAGTGATTTGGAGTTTAGTATTATGTTAAAATATTTTTCCATGTTGTATGTATATACATATTTTTGCATTTTTAAGAGGCTATAGGGTTATTAGTATTCTTCTTTCTTTTCTAGAATGTCCATGTGTTCTTCGAGGCTTTAGAACTTCTGTTTGAACCCTACAGTTTCATATCTATTTTTGCACCACCTTTCTCTGTCTAGATCTAGAACATATTTGTTAGATGGATAGGATGGATAAGTTAGCTACTTCTAAAGGGAAACTAGGAGATCTCAAATGGGTTGTGCCCAGATTAGGAAACCATAGTTCCCATAATGCCTAGTTTTACTCGCAAGTTAGAGTTGAAATTCATATTTTGTAGTTCTGGCAATCGGTTTAGTGGTGACCGAGCAAGTTAGTGGTGACTGAGAAAGTTAGTGTTGACTGAGAAAGTCAGTGGTGACTAAGCAAGTTAGTGTTGACTAAGCAAGTTAGTGGTGACTGAGCAAGTTAGTGTTGACCGAGCAAGTTAGTGGTGATCGAGCAAGCTAGTGTGAACTGAGCAAATTAGTGTTAACCAAGGAAAATAGGATTTATACAAGTATAACATTTAAGTATAAGAATTTCTTATACTTTAGGTTATACTTTTATAAATAAATTAGGTACTTCTGGGATGATTGAGATAGGTTTTAGCTTCATAGGAGTTAAGATGCAAATTATAGTTTTTAGTTTTTTTAAAATTTTAGACTTAGCCAAATTTCAAGCACATGAGTTTTTTTTATAGATTCATAAAAAAAAGCTATGGAAGCTTGTGTTTAGGCATGTGGCACTTTCTATCCCCTAAGTATGTTTATTACTTGTTGTATTGAGGTTATGTGGTATACTTTGATGTTTTTGCACTTTGCATATTCTTGAGCTTAGTTTAAGAGGCTAGGACTCGTGTCAGTAGCCTATGTGCATGGGAGGGTTGCTTACACCTATAAATGAGCCTTAAAAAGTTTTACTAATGCATGTGAAAAGTTTAATATTTTTCTTTGAGATGTCTTGTGATAGACATTCTTCCAATGGTTCCTGTTATGTATAGGACTAAGGTTAGGACTCGCTCTGAGGGCCTGAGTGAGCAGGGGAGTTTCCTAAACCTATGAATCAGGACTTGGAAGTGTTATCTTGTGTTTGTGGATTATGATGGGATAAGGGACTAGGAACCCTATGTGAGTGGCTCACCATAGGTGTTGGAACCCTAAAGTGGTTTCTAGATGATCCTATGGGTGGGTTTGTAAAAAGTGATAACCTTAAAAATTAACCTGGCAAGGGGGGATTCAAAAGATAATGAAACAAAACATGATAATGGCCACACAAACCTGATTGGAGTACTCAGAATAGGGATAACTACCAAGGTGGATACCTATTCATAAAGTAGAGACTGGGGTTACATGGTTGCTAGGGTGGATCCCAATACACAGGTTGTGTGATGACACTTACTTAGGCGGTCTCCTAGAACCTTAACCTCGGTGTTATAATATGATGATATTTTTATGTGCCTTATTATTTTTATTTGAGTCTTGGATTTATTGGTATTTGAGACTTAGATTTTCATAAGGTCTTGAGAGTACCTTGGTTCTATCTCTTAGCACGGGGGGTGGAACTTTATTAGTTTCACATGGTTGGGTGGAAAATCTCTTTCGAGGTATTGTTTGTGGTTTGCATCGTGGCTTGAATTTTGAGGGTTTCAATGGTGAATATTTTGTTGTTGTAACATGTATATCTATCTTTTGTTATTGAGATGTAAAGATGTATGGTCAAGTTTGTAATATGCCTTTAGGCAATGTGCAGTAATTGTAATTATGTTGGTAAAAGGAAATTGTAAGAAATAATTTATGTTTAGGGGAAGGGTAGAATTATGAATCTAAAAAGGAGATTGAATATGGTTAAATCAATGAGAAATTCCTACCTTATATCTCTTGTGAATTTTAAATGAAATTGAAAGTAATGATTCTATGTAAGCTTTTGCAGAGCACTTATAGTTGTAAACTTCTTAAGGAATACTCATTTTGATATGTGGAATAGTGAAAAGATATGCTAAGAGTTCAGGGGTATCTCTAGGTGAAATAATAAGGCTAAGAAACATGTGTGTTATTAAAATAGTGATGAGATTTTGTTAAATGTATAGTTCAATATGAGTAATGTGTGTTTATTCAAACTAGGTTTTAATCTCAATTCTTAACTAGACTTATACAAGGTTATAGATGAAAATTTGTTGAAGTTAAACTTATGGAAAAAATGATTCATTTAATGATTTATGTTGGCTATCAATATATGGTTAAGTACTTTATGCTATTTCTATTATTATCTTGAAATGAAAATAGGAAGTGTTATCCAAATTTTTCTACAGATTCCAATTTGGCTTATTTCTATTCCATGGTCTATTGTTTTACCTTACCAAGCTTTCTTGAAAATTTCATGGCCTCATGTTCTATCCTTTGGCCTCTACGAATTTCCTAATTCCCTGGTTTGTAGGTCAAAATATTTGAAAATCTAGCCGTTCGGAGCCAAAAGCCCTTTTAAACCCTAAGCCCTGTTATAATCCTTTATTACCTTTTCTAGGCCACTTAAATCCTTTGTAAAGTATGTGTGCATTTTTCTCCCAGAATTGGTGATGTGGAAGGTTGTCAGAGGGGCCCATGTGTGCATTAAAGATATCCATATTCGCCAGTTCTCTAATTCCTGGCAGTTAAGTTCTCAGCAATTAGTGACTCAACGAACAGTTAACCTTTTATTCAGTCACATAATCACTAAGTCTTGTAGTGGTCTTAGTAAGTGGGGTCCTATTTGGGATAATAAGATGGTTGTCATGATTTTTCAAAGGGTCTATCAGAGCCTTGCAAATTCATGACAACCATTGATCTTTCCTTCTCTACAGCGCTTCAAAGCTTTGGTGGGTCTGGTGCCACCTCATCCTATTTGGTAGCGTGTGATTGGTTGGTTGTGATGACTGGTTCAGTTTGTCAGCATGGGCTCAACAAACTTCCTGATTAAGATCCAATAACTATTGTATGATCGCATGGAATATTTCAAAGCCATGCGGCCACCGTTGATTTTATTCTGTTGTCAGAGCTTCATCAGGTGGGTCCTCGGTTGCTGACATTCTTTCTTTTTATTGGTCCATGTGAAGATGACTAGATACTGTTAGTGGGGATGTGTCGAAGAGCCTACAGGATGTGTTAGAGGGATCAAGATTGAATGGATGGTGCTTGATCTGAAGGGTTTGTGTTAGAGCATCCGATCATGCATTGATTGTTCAATTTTCCAAGTGTTCGAGGTTCTATAAGTGGGTCCAATGTTATAGGTTGATGACATGCTCATTTCTCATTAGTCCATGTATGCTGAGTTGGAAGAGGCTAGGTGGGGCTGAATTTATTAGCTGTGTTAGTGGGGTCCCAAAGGAAAAGGATCTATGATTGCCACATGATCACAAGGAATATTCCTTTCCTTTGTGATCATGCACTAGCCATTAGATCAGAATCTTAGATTGCAGTGGGTCCGATGTTAGAAAGGTATGCAATGTGAATCCATCTGGTAGTGTTTGATTGGTTCCCATGTGCTGATAGAGATTTCCATGTGGGCCCATTTGTCAGAGTCCTAGCTTAATGAAATAAATCTACAACTGGTGCATGATCATAAGGAATATTCCTTGCCTTGCCAATCATGCACCCATCATTGGATCAGAATCTCAGTTTGAGTGGGCGCATTCTTAGGTGGCTTGCCAAGGTGTTGCCGATAGAGTGATTAGAGAAAATAGGAGATTGACAAGTGGCAAGTCTGGGCCCAGGATTTAGAGAGTCCTTCGTGGCTTAAAGGAAGGAAGGCCGAGGTGGGTCCCAATTTTAATGAGATCTATGGTAGTTGTATGATCTCATGGAATATTCTAAGCCCATGCAATCATGCGACTATCATCTGATGGGATTCCTTAAGTTGTGGGTCAATGACTTGTCTAATGGTGTTGATTTTCTCATGTTTCATTGGCTGTTGACTTCCACGGTGGCTGCGACCTGTCAGGTGGGTTTCTTTATGGTTTCTATCTGCATTTGGGCTGTTCATTTGCTGGGAGAAAAAGGATATCAATGGACATGTTTTAAAATGACTGGCTAACCATTGGAATTCAAATTTGAATATTTTTGCAGAGGTTTTTTCTAGTTTTTGATGCAGCGGCACAGTAGATCAAAAAATTTATGTCTCCAAGACGTTCATAGTTAAGGGAGAGATGATGAGGAGATTTGGAGGTGATCCTTGCTAGATTTATAGGGGTCCTATACCATGTGTTCATGTTGTGGGTTAATGAAAGGGTGCTTGGCACCATTAATTTGTAGTCCTTTCTCTAGGGTGATATGATTGATTTTGAGAGCCTTCATGGCTGAGTGGATTTGCAAGTGGGTGGTTGGCTCAAGGTAGTATGTCTGTAGGTGGTCCTAGTATAGAAATGATGTGCATGATGAGTTTTTAGATCTTTTGGCTGAAGTTCCCTCAGTGAATTAATGTGACCTGTCCCCCTAGGGTTTAATATTGTATTGTAAAATCTGTAACCCTGGTTAGTTCTTGACTCCTGCCTGCGTGCAGGGAGTGATGTATATATTGTTTTTTGGAGATTTTGAGCTCAGAGTTGGACAATTGTAATAGAAATTCACCTTTCTAAAGAGTTATCTGTGGCATTTTCTCTACCCTCTAGCTTCTATAGTTGTGTTTCTCCCATTGATAATACAAATATTACAGAGGTAGTTTGTGACAATCCTTCATGTCCCTGTGTTTCCTTACTTGCATTATCTCTTATTGGATTAAGGCCTATGAATTCTTTCAGTGATATTTAGGGTTCCTGATCCCTCTTACTTTTAGCTTATATGTGTACTATTGTGTATGATCTAATTTGAATGAGTTTGTGGGTATTCCTCACCCCCTTGTCATTCTGTCTCATTCTTGTGCCCTTTTGCTAAAAAGAATGTCTCCTCCCAAGTCACGAGTGTGTCTTATGTTCAGGCCCTCTTATGAAACACTTATGCAAGCCTATTTAGTAAGTTGTGATCTATTAGACCTAAATTTTTCATTTGTTTCATTCCTCTATACAGAGATCCAAACCCTAGTTTCGGTGCATCACCTAATAGGATAGTTTGCTTTCAGTTATTTCCATTTCATGCACTCCTTCTATCCCTTTTCCCCTCAATTTTTACTTTCATGTCAAGAAGAAAATTAAGGTGATAATCCAAGAGGAACTAGCCTAGAACCTAGAGGTCTCATCTCGGTTAGCAAAGGTCCCACAACCTTGAGATGATTCCCAAATTATACTAAGTTATCAAGACTACGAGAGCTTGAGATAAAGGTGCAAACTCAGTGTATAACAGGAAGTAAGGACTCTTAATGGAAAAGCATAAATGAGTTTTGTTGGTGCATTTGAATTGAGCATAGATATGGTTAAGGAGTAAATATATAGGAAACAATAAATGCACTTAGTGGATGAGATAAGTAATGTGTGCTTGTTTCATTTCTAAAAGTAAATGATGTGTTAGTTTGGTAAAGAAAATGAATTCATTAAGGGAACCTTAAGGAATGTACTTGCGAATAGTAGTGATGGTATTTTAGAATGTTAAAAAATAAATTGTTTGTTATAATTTTAGGTCATAGACCTGATTCCTTATAGGTTCCCTATCGGGGACATTACAAGGCAGGAGAAATAACCAAAATTCCAAGAGAAAAGATGGGGGATTGCAAGATGTAGCTACATAAAAGATACAAGATGCAAGACGTAGGGGATTTCATGAGCTCCAAGTGAAAATGTGGAGAGCACAACCTAGTTTGATATAGAAACAATAGAGACCTGCCAAGGATACTAGGATCAAAATGCCTTGTCACCAGCATTGCATAGGACTGATGTTAAAAAGACACGCAGGGTTTCCCTAGCATGACACATGATCCCAAGAAGGAGGCATGGTTGAAATGATGCTAGAAAAACCATAAACAAATGACATTTCATAAGTGCACCATGTAACCCATAAGATCACATGTGAACCTTGCAAGGGTCATGTCCAACTGACTCACAAGAAGAAGAAAGAAATCAAAAGACCTTGCCTTAGATTTTCCTCATTCATAGTGCACCATGATATAAAGGATCATGGAAACTTTGAGGAGAGAATTAACAAGAAGCCATAAAAAATAAACAAGATACAACTGAAAAAATCCAAGACCAAAATGATAACTCCAAAAGACATCCTTTGCCAAGGAGAGAGATTTGATTTGACTGATGGTGGGAAGATTGATCTGAACATGTGGAAGGATACATTGACATGAACCTAGTGTGATTGGTGGAAGATTAGGTCTAGCAGGAGGCAGGATACATCCTTAGGGACCCACTGATTGATGAGAGAATGAGTGTTATTATTTGATGGCAAATGATGATTCAAAGAATAATCACTGGGATCAAGAATAGATGACAATTCATGTTGCTAAAGTACAAGGTTGGGTAGCACAAGATTTCTAATCAAATACTATTGCAGGATTGACAAGGATTTGTACAACAAGACATGATGATTATGTACAATAGATGGGTTAAGATTTACAACTAATATGTATAGAAGCTGAGGATTTTGGATAGGAAGATCACGTTGTACAAGATATATAGATTAAGGTTTGTGCTATAAAAGATATGGTACAAGATATGGGCTAGCGGGATTGTGGATTTTATTGAGGATTATAAAAGAGGAATGTTGGGGGATGGTGGTGGGGATGGGGACGGTAGAAAAAGGATTGGATTTTTGGGATTGGGGGGGGATGGGAGTTTGATAGATAATGACTCAGTCCACTATGTATGGTGCCTATTTTCCATGTTTTCACCAACATACTTTTCCAAGGCACTTGAATTGCCAAGTTTTCACCATTGGACGATTATTTTTCTTTTCTTTTTTTCTTTTTTTCTTTTTTTTTATTTTTCTACTTTTTTAATTGATGCAGTCAAGGATGATGGATCCAATTAAGGATAGATCAACCATGGAGCCAAAAATCAACACAATGGAAATTCTCAACAACAATAACACAACAATTATTTTAAATTCTAATTTTCATTAACATGGTCGACTTTTAGGCCTTTCAGGTTAGGGCCAATTATAATAAAAGAATAATCTAATAGATCATAGGATACAATACAACTCCAACTAGCCCAGAACTAAAACAATTCAGAAACTAGTGGAAATCCTAAGGAAGATCTAAACTTGTGCTCACAAGCCACTAAGCAATCTCCTTGTCTCCAAGCCTCAACCACTAGATCTACTATTACAAACTATCAGATAATAATCTAATCTACAAGATATCACAAGATCTTTTCCACAAATTCACTTTTCTTCCACCTCTAATGGTGTTGTCCCTCTAAACAACTACCCAACCACCCCTTAAATACTAATCATCAGCCACAAGTCAGCTAGATGAAACCATTAACTTCTACAAACAAATATTAAATGTCATACAAGTTGGCTCACAAATTGTATACAAATATTTAATTCAACATGTCAGCCTCCAACAATAGCTACCAATGATAAATGCACCAAGTCAGCCAAAAAAATCATAAAAAACTCCAGTTGGTAAGCTAGAAACACCAAGCAATAGTAAAATAATCAAGCACACTAGGCATCTCCAAGCACTAGTGTCGACTGAGCACCGAGGGCATGACTGCATAAAAATTTCACTAAATTCTAGAGATTACCATTTTCCTTCATCAATCGAGCTTCTTACAATGACTGAGACCATCAGTTAAGGCTACAAATTGAGTAACACTAGACAAAATACAAACACTCATGCAGTTTCACTAAGGACAAAAAAATGCCCTTGCCTCAACTTGGGATGCCCCTACATCAATAATTTTTATGGATTTTATAAATATGTAGGATCTAGTTTAGGTATAGAACCTCTTTAGATGTATGATGTTGATTGGATCATTCAAAGGCTCACCTTCTAGTGTAGATAACTGATAGGCTCCAGAGCTAAAACATTTTGTGACAACATAGGGGCCCATCCAAGTAGGCTCAAACTTACCTTTCTCTTCTTTGTGTGCTTTGACCTTCTAATTTTATTTGAGGACCATGTCACTAACCTAGAACTATCTAGGATGGACCTTCTTGTTATAACTCCTTTTAAGTTGGTTCTGGTATGTAACCAAGTGATCATAGGCTTGTTGTTTCTTTTCATCTAGTAGATCCTGCTGTGTGAGATGTGCCACATTATAGTCTTCATTAGTCGTATAGTTTTTCATGTAGACTCACAATGATGGGAGCTCAACCTCGATCAACATAACATCTTTGGTACCATATATATTGGAATATGGAGTGGTTCTTGTGGGAGTGTGATAAGAAATATGATAGGCCCAGAGGGAGGTATTTATTTGGAGGTGCCAATAATGATCAGAATCATTGACAACCTTCCTAAGGATTTTTAAAATTGTTTTATTTGTTGCCTTAACTTGGATATTTCCTTAAGGAAAATATGGATTGGAGAAACAATGATGGATGTGGAGTCTAGCACATAGATCATGCACATACTAGTTTTCAAAAGGTGTTTTGTGGTCTGTGAAGATGGTAGATGGTATGTCAAAGTAGCAAACGATATGGTAAAGGATGAACTTGGATATGTGGATGCTAGTAGTAAGGGTGAGCAAAATTGCTTTGACACATTTTTTAAAGTACTTTGTGGTAGTTATTATATACTTATGTCCATCCCAAGAAAGGGGAGTGATTAAGTCAATGAGGTCGAAGCCCCAACATGAAAATGGCCATGGTGGCGCAATGGGTTACAAGTCTTGTGCTGGTGCATGAATCAGATTTGCATGTTGCTGACATGGTAGACATTTCTTGATAATTTCAAAAGCATCATGTTCCATGGTTGGCCAATAATATCTAACTCAAAGAAAATTCTTAGCTAGAAGCATGCCACTCATGTGGGCACCACAAATTATAGCGTGGACCTCTTGTAAAGTCATGATGACCTCATTTAAATCTAAACACCTAGAGAGGATAATGTGATATCCTCGACGATAAAGGGTGTTAGCTACAAGAGTTTAGTGGGAAGCTCTATGAATTATTTTTTGGAGTTGGTTATTAGTGAGATGGGGAGATGTGATACTATTCTTTAGATATGCATGGATTTTTTGGTACCATGGGGACTGAGGACCAACCAAGACACACACCATTTCTGCATCGGTGTTCTCATAAGTAGGTGTGTGTAGCTACTTGACTAATAATTTGTATTATGATGCATCACATGGGATCTCTAATAATGATCCAATGGTTTCCATTGCATTGGTCACTTTGTTCTGAAGCCTTGGTATTTGCATGAACTATAGAATTAGGAAATGCTCCTTTAGTTTGTCCACTAGTTCTTTGTAGGGTAGAAGCTTGTCATCCTTTGTCTAAAATTCATCTAGGATTTGCTTGATAATCAGTTGTGAATCTCTAAACACTTAGAGTTCTATGATATCCCATTGGATGGCTATTTTGAGACCTAAGATAACTGCTCATATTCTGTAATGTTGTTAGTACATGGGAATCCCAATTTGAATGATTTTGGAATATAGTCACCTTTAGGTGTGATGAATATGATTCCTACCCCTGATCCATGTGATGTGTAGGAGCCATCAAAGTAGAGTTTCCATATCAGTTGTTCTTTGATTATACACAAGTGTTCATCAGGGAATACCATGACTAGTGGATAGGCATCCACTAGTGGTGCTTCTACTAGCTGATCAACAATTACTTTCCCTTTGATTAATTTCTGATTGATGTACTAGATGTCAAACTCCCTAGGTAGCATGACCTATTTTTCCATGTGACCTATCAGAGTTATCCTTGATAATAAATATTTGAGGGGGTCCACCTTTGAAATGAGCCTGATTGTGTGGCTAAGCATGTAATGTCTAAGATTTTGAGTGGTGACCACCACTGCAAGACATGCTTTCTCCATTGGTGAGTAATTTAGTTCATATCTAACTAGAGTTCGATTGATATAGTAGATGGCTCTTTCTTTTTTATCATCATCATGATGTGCTAAGAGTGCCCCCAGTGCTGTAGTGGTTGCCAAGATGTAGAGTATGAGAGAACATCTTGAAATTAGTGGTACAAGAATTGGAGAATTAGCTAGGTTTTACTTGAGCTTCTCAAAAAAAATTTGATAGATGGGATCTGATTTGAAGCTTGTGTCTTTTTGAAGTAGGTGTGTGAAATTTTGGCACTTATCTGGTAGCTGGGATATGAACCAATTTAGTAATTCAAGCTTTCCTTGTAGACTCCTGAGCTGTTAGAGTGTTCTTGGTGTAGGCATTTATGTTATAGCTTTGGCCTTTTTAGGGTCGATCTCTATGCCATGCCATGATACAATAAAGCCTAGAAGCTTTCCAAATGTTACACCAAAGACATACTTCTTCAGATTCAGCTTGAAACAATAGTGATGGAGATGATCAGACACACTCTCAAGGATGTCTAGGTGTTCATGTCATGTTTTGTATTTTACAAGAATGTCATCCACATAGTCCTCCAAGATTTTGTGGATCATGTCATGGAATATGGTTGTCATCACTCTTTGATATGTGGCTCCTACATTCTTTAGCCCAAATGGCATCATGTTGTAATAGAAGGTACCCCATGGAGTTTTGAATGTTGTTTTATGTTGATCTTCTTCTACTATCTAGATCTGATTGTACCCTGAGAAGGCATCCATAAGTGAAAACATCTCATGGCCCACTGTAAGATCTATGATCATGCCTATGTTGGTCAATGGGAAATCATCCTTTGGACATGCCTTATTTAGGTCCCTAAAATTTGTGCAAATTCTGATGTCACCTAAAGGATTTGTGATAGACACCATGTTGGAGATCCAATATGAGTAGTCTATACATCTGATAATATTTTCTTGGAGGAGTTTCTTGAGCTCTGCTTTGACTAAAAAGGCCACATTTGGATACATTTTTCTTATCTTCTACTTGACTAGCTTGACATTAGGATCCACTACAAGATTGTGTACAACAAGACTTGGATCAAGCCCTGGCATGTCTACATATGACCATGAAAAATTTATAATGGATTCTCAAAGAAGCACGATGAGAGTTGTTTCTTCACCTTCTGTTAGAGATACTACAATGTAGGTGATTCTTGGACATTATTCTATTCCCAAGTTGACTAGTTTGGTTTTCTCTATGATGATACATGATTACTCAAGTCCATAATCCTAGATAGGAGGAAGAGGCAAGTCTCCATCTTCTAGCACCTTAGAAAGGTTTTCAATAGAGGATACACCCTTTATTTTATGTTTTTTGGAAATAGAATGTGCCCTGGAGGGGTTTTCACATAAGGATTCATTCATTTCTTTTTTATTTTTCACTTTTGCGACTAAAGCTTGCCTCTTCCCTAAAATATCCTTTAGGGTTGAGTTTAGAGATGTGAGTTGATTCTGGATCATGATTTGCTTGTTGGTTTGATGTTCCCATGAACCTTAGGAGTGCTTCTATTCTTTGGAACTTGTCGATATGTGTGATGCTTGGTTGGTTCTAGTCTATGAGTTTGGTGTGGATGAGGGGAAGTTCGATGAGGTTAATGGTGAGTTGTTGGAGGACATAAGTGTGAACATATCATCATATGATTTCTTTATTTCCTCTTCATGGATATCTTCATGTTAGAATAACTGAGAGGGGGGTGAATCAGTTAATCACTTGTCCCAATACAAAATGTATAATCAAAACAATTACTTCAACTTCTGCTACTCGGTAAACATGAAATAATTTCACTATCTGTGCTTTTACCGATTATTAGTCTAAAACATGTAGTAGTTACCGATAAAATATAACATGTAATATGAAAAGTATGATAAAAAAAAATATCGCTATCAACATATAACACAAGACTTTTAATGTGGAAACCCTATGAAGGGAAAAACCACCTGGGACCAGCAACCCAAAAACATTCACTCTTCTGAAGTGAGATCGGTGAAGATCCAACCCTGTTAAAGGTTTACAAACACACTGTTAGGTGTGACCTTTTTAGAGGATTTTAGACCAAGCATTATCATCCAACTAGCCTTCACTATGGGGTTGATAGGATAACAATGTTCATTATATGAATGATACATAATAACACTTTCTTAGTCCACTCACTTAAGAGATTTGACTATGTACAATGGTTAAATATGTAACAATATGTGATCTAATCTATTACAACTTCTATTGTAGATATACAGATCAATATTCAGCTCATACAAATCTTTTTTATCAATGTAACACTTTAGATTCAACAATATATCAACTTATTGTTCGTTGGTAATTACTCTCTGTTGCTTGGCAATTTCTCTATAGTTTGGTTCTCACTAACCAGTATGATCAGAATGCATGAAAACTTGTTCAAGTGATAAGTCTATAGTATCTTCTTTTTCTGACATCTTTACTATGAAATCTCCAATCTCTTATATAGACGAGTAAACCATTTTTTTTTTGTCCATCAAATTTTTCTACTTAATCTCATCCATTGATTTTTCCACTTTAACCTTCCTTAGCTGATGTATCAATAACATGTTTCAATCTACTCCATTAGATCTTCCTTGAATTATGTTAGCCGTCGATCTTCATAACAAACATTATCTATTACACTAACTTTGAGGTACTTTCTAGCTCATCAATCTTATCAGCTAAATTGATCATTTAATTCCTTTCTATTCTACTTGGTTAACAAAGAAATGCATTGGTAAACACAAGCTTAGTTAACACTACACTTGGTATACACTACACACCATCGATGTATACTGAAATGCTTCATTTACCGACCATAATGCTTTGGGTCTTTCAGCTCTATTCTTCATCATAGATGAATGCAACATAATAAAGTCAATATCATAAGGTCATGGACTCATCAACAAGTTACTCAATGTGTTCTTTATCCTCATCTATCATATACATCTTCCTCATGTAGATATTTCTATTCTTCATCTCCTTCACCTTTCTTCAGATGTTTCGGTATAGTAACTTACAAGATAAGTGTTGTCAAACAAGTTGACATCAATAAAAACATAATACTAATTTAATCATATTACATATCTAATCAACAACTCCTTGGTGATCTTTAATCACAAATTCATCAATTAGGTTCTAAATCAGTTGTAGATCATCAATCTCTCCCTTTGTCATTGATGGAAACTGAAGTAATATGAAATATACCATACACATACCAAACATGTATTCTACAACTCTATGATCAAATGCTATACAAGCTCTCCATAGCTTAATATGTTTAATCACTATGTTACAAAAAGCATTTACAAGTGCAGAATTAGTTCTACAGATGTGATGTTCTCAACTCTCCTATTCTTTCTTCTATTCTTAGTAACTAATCTTCAATACTCTCCCTTTCTTTCAAATTATCTCTCCCTTAGATAATTCTCATTGGTGCATATTGTTTCATATTGTTTATCTCTCCCTTTGACAACAATTTCAAAGAAACAAACAAAAAAAAATTCTTTCTATAGCCAAGTAATTCTTGTTGACCATTGCATTCTTTGTATCTCTGTATACTGATATGCCAATCTATTTCAGTTCTTCAAACTTAGTCACAACCTTGAACATGATCCAAAGTGTGAACTATACTACATCAACATGTGTGATCTTCTGATAAGATATCTCTGTATACTGATATGCCAATGTGTTTCAGTTCTTCAAACTTAATCACAACCTTGAACATGATCCAAAGTGTGAACTATGCTACATCAACATGTGTGATTTTTTTGATAAGATTAGGATGATGCAACATCCAAATCACCTTAGTGATTGGTAGATAGGGGACGGACCCCAAGTCTAGTCCTCAAGTATTCAAATGTATCCTTCATTATCAAACAAGAAGACTGATCAATATCAAGATAAAATAGATTACCTCTAGATTGCATACTAGTTCTGACAAGTCTTTCTCCATTATCATAAATCTTTACCTTTTTACTCTCAAAAGCAAGTCAGTGGCCTAAATTATTCAGTTGTGCCACACTTAAAAAATTATAGTTCAGTCCATCTACCTAGTATGCATTTTCACATTTTATTCTATCATTAATTATCAGTGTGTAATACCCCAAAAATGGGCTATAAGTTCATTAACCTCCTACATCTTCAAATCAAACAAAATCAACATCAAAGCCCTAACCTAAGGCACATCTGAACATCATCGAATCCTAATTGATTATCTAAATTCTGTATCGGAGAATATTCCAAGAAATACTCCTAATTATCTTAATTATCTTTAATTTAATGATTATTTGGTGATAAAATCAATTTATCCTAAAGTTTGATTAATTGAATATTCTAAATATTTAATTAATTATATTTAATATTTGCTACCTAATTGTTTAATTAAATTTAATTCTATCTATTATAAATTGTATTATTTAATTTTGACAATAAATCCAAAATCCTATGATTAATTGATTAAACTCTTATTTAATTAATTAAAGCAAGTTGTCATTATTTAATAATATAAATTTTAATAAAAGTTTGATTAAATGATTGATTAACCCATAAATCTATTGTTTTATTCTCAAAAATGAGTTAAGTGGAAATAAATCACTTTATTATTAAATTAATTCATAAATAAAACATGCACAATCAAAAAAGCAGACAACTATCAATTATCAATTAAAGCTAAACTCTATTTTGAGTTGAACTCTGCTTTTGCATGTTTTTGTGAGTTAAATATCCCTTATTTAAAAATAACTCAAAAATCAACCTGAGTTATTTGAGTGATTTATGGCTTTTTTTCATGCACCTCCAAAGCCCTAGATTTCTATAAAATTAAGGCTCATCTCTTCAATTTCATATCTCGCAAATTGCAAACTTACTCCATAGGAATCACGTCACATCAAATTTAGAGAATTTGCACAATTAAAGCTTGGAAGAACAATTTGAGAATTTGAGCTTTTGTGAGATCAATCTTGTTTTTACATTCATTTAGATTCATATTTGTATATCAGTGTTAGATAGATTTCATATCAAGTTTTTCATATAGATGAGATTCATATCAGTTTATCATTCTTATTACATCATAAAACCCCCAAAAAAAAGATTAATTGCATTAAATTCATATCTAGATCAATTGTATTCAAATCCTTCATTTAGGTGTCATCAAGGTCACTGACCTCGATTTCATTCTAAGAGCATCATACTCGCATCTATTAGAAGGCAGTAAATCGCTTGGTTAGTTCAGATTCAATTACTTGCAAGATTTTGATTATCGCTAACCTCTAATGTTTTACTGAAGTGTTGTGTATATAGATCAGGTACAAAATTCACATGTACATTTTTGGTGCCCACTGTGGGGCAACCCACCTTTACATGTTGGTGTTGATTTTTTTTTTGGAGCTAAAGCCTTAAAGTTTGAAAGATTTAATTTTATCTCTCAAATGGCCTAAAGTGTTGCTCTGAAATTTTTTTGCAGGTTGTGAACATATTAGGGAAGCTATAGTAAATAATTTAAAATTTTCTGAGATGTTTTCAATTTTTAATAATTTTTTCTTGAAATTATGGAAAAAATTAATATCTGACGCAAATCAGCATATTTTTCAAAAAAAATTATATTTTTTGAAATCTCTTTAAATTATATAGGGGGTCCATTCTTTGTGTTTTAAATTTGGATGCAATATAATAGCTGAAATAGTCAATTTACAAAAATTGGTCTATTTTGGTAAAACGGGTCTCTAGGGCACAAATGAAGAGATTTTCCTAAAATTTTTACATTTTTGGAAAGCTCTCTATTTTTAAGTAGGGGTCTCTATTTTGAATTTCTATTTTTGTGGCCAAAATCATAAAAAAAAATTAGATCTTGTTGACTAGGTCAAATGCAGTGAAAAAAATAAAATTTTTGTGATGTGTATGCACTTATTTTTCATATGATTCAATGCATGATATGAGTTGTCATTTGGATTAATTTATAGTTATTATTACTCCTAATAATTTATTTTTAGATCTAACCCTAGGGTTTTCATAAGTTGAATATACCTTGCATATCTTGTTTGCTTGTTGGCTTGTTGGAGAGTTCATAGCTTGCTTGCATGGTAAAGCTCAACAAGAATTGCTAAAAATTAGGTAAAATCTACTAAGTGTGTTGCAAGGATCCCAAGTATTCTGCTTCATCTAAAAACATTTCAATTTTGGCTTAAAATAAATCTCTTATGTGTCAAGGTTGTGTACATCTTTTCATGCTTTTGATCTATTTCTACACACTTGCATAATTGATACTAGGTTGTGACCCCTTAAGGATTCATTAAGTAGTCTTAGATACTTGTGATTGATCTTGATTTCTATCTTAGGTTATTGGAATCACTAATCCACTGACCCCTCATTCCACCCCATGGTTGCAAGGTCAATGCCACATTAAAGGGGAGGGGTCAACAGGATAGAAGCGTTAAGTGTTCCACCTGGCAACCCATTTGTGCTTTTAAGAACTCACTTGTTTTATGAGATGGGGACTCATTTTCAGCTTGTGTGAGGTGTTAAGTGTTTCACCTTGTGGACTCATCTCATATTCACTTTAAGTGTTAAGTGTTCCTCTTTCTTCTTTTTGGGTACTTTTGGTAGATTTGCTTTTGGAAACATACATCTGTGCTCACATAATAATTAGGCCCTATGAACACTATTCGTGATTCTTGAGGGATTGGATTCCTAGTGAAATCCTTCCTTGATTACAAAATCCTTGTAGGGAGGGAGGATAATTGGTGCATTTCACATTCAACTTGGTTAGTGTGTCTTCTCTTATTGATCGACATATTCTCTCTCTGGAGAGGTTGATAGATCATGCAGGGTTGACATCACGAGATTTGGTGAATCAAAATTGGTTAGTATGTCTTCTCTTATTGATCAATACATTCTCTCCTTGGAGAGGTTGATAGATCACATGGGGTTGACATCACAGACCTTGGTGAAATAAACTTTGTCTTAGCATGTCGGATTAATCTACTTGCTTTTTTTGGGTTAAAAGTGAAGAGGTGTCAAAACCTTGGATCTGGAGCCAAGTCCCCTTGTGGTATATATCTATGAGTCACCTTTAGAGAGGGTTAACCATAGCAGATGATCCATTCATAGGGAAAACTATGTTGACAGAACCTCAAGCGGTAATAGCCATTTCAGACATGGTAGTGACAACTGCTATATAAATATCCTTGTGGAAGAAATCTTCACAGGTGTGGTTCATTGTTGGGTTGTCAAATCTCCCTAGTAGCTCTTGAAGATTAAGTTCTCAGACTGTGTCAAAACCCTATTGCGTTGGGATTGGAGTTCACCCCTTTGGATCATAAAAGTTGCAGAGTCAAACCATTACTAAAAACCCTAGAGAGGCCAATTTTCATTTTTAGGAATATGTGCGTTATTGTAAAACTTTTCAGAACATACACAATTAGCACTCTCAGGGATTAGCACAATTTGGTCACTTGATTGTTCATGCACAAGGTTGCTTTTTCCCTTGTTTATTGTTTTCAGATGTTCTTGAAATCACTTGCTTGCTATTCTGTGTGCTTGTTTATCTACTTGGTTACCAAAAATGAACAAATCTAGTATAATCTTCAAATCTGGATAGTACAACTTGCAAACAATCCAAAATTGAAAACCCTAAAATTGCAAAATCTGAAGTGAAAAATCTTTTCTGGAGACATAAGTGATACAATTTTTGGTCAAGTGTCATCTGGTTGTGTACCCACTATCGTACGAGTCTTACTACCAGGAAATTTTTAAAAAGTTCAAAACTACTATTAACTATCATTTGGTCTTAAGCAGACTGTCATACAAGTTTTTCAACTATTGTTTCATTGCCTACCCACTGTAGTACGAGTCTGTAGAGTGTTGTTTGGGAAAATTTTGAAAAGTTGTCAGAAAGTTGTTAGAATTTCCAGATACCCAGCTTTTTCAGCCTAGTTCCAGAATCTATCGAACAAATCACTGTGTCAAGAATAGAGTAGTAGCTATTGAGAATCAGTACACATGTCTCAAAGAATCAGTAGATATGAGGAAGAAAATCTAATGATGGCCATGATGAAATAGATGCATGCTATGCAAGTTGAACTTAACAATCTTAAGAAAGAAAAGGAACCTAAAGAGTTCTCCATGGAAGCTCTATGCCCTTTTCCATTTGATAAAGACTTGTACATGTCACCATGCCCCTGGACAAAATTTGAGCAATCTGATAACCCTTATGATGCCTCTTCCATAGAGAGTGACATGCCCATCTTTGAAGACTATGATGACTATGATGATAGACAATGTAATGATACCTATGACACCTCTGTTCTTAAGAATCCTCCTTGTCGTGTGTTCCTACTTACTACAAATGGGCCATCACATTGGATAGATTGTGAGGGTGATCCATATGATTCTGATTTTGAAAGAGACTTTGATGACTTTTGTGAGCAATATCTAGATGACACGTCTACTTCACTTGAGGAAGAGAAAGTTTTTCATGTTGATTACAAAAGTAAATACTATAAGGATCTCTCCTCTAAGAACTCTCAGGCTGAAAATAAAGATTACACTCTCAAGCAAGATCATGTTAATGTTGGACCTTTATTTTTTGATAGTTCCCTTCCATCCCCTACTTCCTCCAATATCCATACATTTCCTAAAGCTTCTAAGCCTTTCAAAGCTTTCACAAAACCTTCATCCAACACAAGCCCTGATACTTTTCATATGGTTTCCTATAGTTATCCTCAAGGGCTACCTCTTAAAGAAACTCAAGACAACCTTCACTTGACTGCAAATACTTTCAATAATGATAAACCTAAAGAGCCTAAGCCTTCATATGCTACAATGCCTACTTCAGCTAGTCCTCCACCACCTCTTCCAAAGTCTTCCATATAATCCCAACATGGTTCCTTGTCCTTAGAACTGGCTCCATGTCAAGAGGACTCTAAAAATGATGAAGAAAAGAACATAAAGAAAGATCAAGATCAAGAACCCTCCATGTCATCCACTCCTTTTTATGATGTCTCTTATCTACCTTAGGGTTCTTTTGATCCTGCACACCCTTCCACATCCATTCCACCATGTCTTAAGTCTTCTCCTAAGCAAGATCAAGCTACTACTTACACTGTTGAGCTTATTGAAAATCAAAATAACCTTACTACACTTGCACTTTCCAAAGATGATACTTCCATTAAGGTTGGTAAAAATGGTGTTGTTACTTCCAATGTTAAGCCTATTGAAAATCAAGAGAAAAATTATGAGCTTATGCTATCCAAAGATCCTTGTCAAGATCAAAGTCTTCCATCTTCTTATTCTACCACTCCATATTCATTTCCGCTTTCTACTCTTCCTAAGTCTTTGCAAGCTTTGAACACTCCTATCAAAGAAGGTACTTGAAGATGTTCACAATCCTATTGAAAATCCTAATGCTCACTCTAAAGATGCTGATATCCTTGGTTGTCATATAGATGCTGATGAACTTATTGATTATCCTTTTGTATTTTCCACATCCATCCTTGGACCTCCTCCACCAATACTAAGGGCTTCACATCTTCCTTCCATCTTGGGTCCTTATGTCCCTTCACTTTCACATCCCAACTCTCCTAATTCACCATCCATCTTGGGTCCTTACATCCCTCCATCTCCCATCTTTCCTCAAGATCAACATAGATGCATACCCTTGAATCCTTTTCATCCACTTACCCATTTAAACCAGTCATATCCTCCTTCTTCTTCCACAAGTCCCAAGTCTTTTGGAAGTAACTTGAATGTTCAATACAAGAAAAAGAAGCAATACAAGAATCCATCAAAAAAAGGTCACCATGTCCCCTCTAATCGACATAGAGGTATAAAGTCAAAAGAGATATCTAAGAAAAAAACTACAAGACAAGTATGGGCTCCAAAATCCATCATTAAAGATATTCTCTCTAGATCATAAAAAGGAAATGAAAAGCCTATGGCTATATGGATTCCAAAGTCTCTCTTGAAAGAGTCTGGTGTTGAGCAACAAGTGAAGTTGACATTCAAGCTTCCAAAGACTTCCACTTCATCTTCTTCCAAAAACATTCTTCCATTCCATGTGCCTAAACCACAACCTCTACTATCCATTCGCCAATTCCTTCATTTAGTCCTTCATTCACATTTCCTCCATCCTCTCACCACCCTTCAAGGTGTGTGTTGATGTTGATATTTCCTTCCTTTCCATCTACCCTTTCACAATCCTTCCATTCATTATCCTTCTACCTTCTATCTTTTTTCCTCATTTTCCTATTCCTCCTATCTTCCAACCTCACTTGCTTTACATAAAACCTTTTCCTCCATTTTTCTCTTTCATCTCCCTTTCCCTATCAGCATCTTTAAGCATATCATTTTGAATCCTTGGCATATCATGGTTTATCCTTTCAAGGAGCATTATCTAAAAGCTTTCCTTCTTCAAAAAAAAAAAAAGAAATAAAAAAAATAAAATTAAAAATGTGCCTTGGTGAAAATATGGAAACAGGCGCCTTGGTAGAAAAAGTAAAGAGAAATAAATTCATCTTATGGTGAAAACACTCCCTTGTGGCACCTTAGATAAGTACCATGATGAAAACCTGGCAATCAGGCATCATGCATAGTTCTTCTACATATTTCATCCATTCCATCTTCTCTCTTTGATCTTGACAATGTTGATCTATACACGAATATTTGGCTATCTTGTGAGCTATCTTACGATGATCTTGCTTTCATTGCATTTCTATTTAGCCTTCATATCTATTTTCCTCCATTCATTCTAGCCTTTCGCTATCTTTTTCCCCTTTGGTCTTGATCTAATATAAAAAAAAAAGTAAAACAGGATTCTATGAAGCCTCTTGACATGTCTACTCCTTTGGACTACATCCTGTCCTTCTTGGGCATTATGCTTTTGTGACTTATCCTATGCTACTCTTTCATTGCTTGTCCAAATGTGCTTTACATGACATTTTTTTCCCTAGCTTGGGTATTTTGGAGGAGTTTTCCCTTGAGGATTTCTTCCCTTCATTCTCCTTCATTCTCTTGTCTTCCATCTCTTCCACCAGCTTGCCAATCGCTCTTGTTCTCCACCTGGCTAGACATTGGGACTACATGATATGATCTTGCTTGGGAGTTTTAAATGGAGAAAGAGGCTATCACATTTGCTAAAAACAATCCACAGTGTCAAGTACATGGAAACTTGATTCATGCTTCAGGGAGAGATCTAATTCCCTTTACTACACAATGGCCTTTTCAATAATGAGCATTTGATCTCATAGGTGCTATCCATCCACACTCTTCCAATGGACATACCCATATAATCACAACTACAGATTATTTTACAAAATGGGTAGAAGTGGTTCCTCTAACACAAGCAACAGGGAAATAGATCTCTATGTTCATCTTGAACTACATCATTTGTAGATATGAGATTCCTCACTCTATAATCATAGATAATGGGGGACAATTCAAAAACAAGGACCTAGATGATTTATGTGCCAAATTCAAGATTACTCAACATTGGTCTTCTATCTACTATCCTCAAGGGAATGGACAAGTGGAGGCTTCTAACAAAAATCTCTTGAAAATCTTGCACAAAATAGTTAATAAAACATGAAGAGACTGACATCTCATGATCAATTCAGCTCTCTGGGCCTACAGAACAAGTATCAAAACACCTACTGGGGCTACGCCATTTGCTTTAGTTTATGGGTCTGAAGTGGTACTACCTATTAAGGTTGAAATCCCATCACTTAGAATCAAAATGCATGGACTTGTCACCGACGATGACTACAGAGTGTCTAGGTTGCAAGAACTTGAACTACTAGATGAGCATCGACAAGGAACATATGATCATCTCAAAGTATATCAGAAAAGAATGTCTAGAGGCTACAAAAAAGTTAGACATAGAGAATTTCAGGTTGGCGATCTAGTCTTGATAGAAAATCCTAAAAATCAATCACATCGAGAACGCAAGGGGAAGTTTGAACCCAACTGGATGGATCCCTTTGTAATCACTACTACTTTTGGCTCGGGTACATATCAACTCTCAACAACTGAAGGAGAATATCTCCAAGAAGCAATCAATGTTCTCCATCTGAAGAAATTCTACGCTTAAGGCATTCAGTGCTTGGTAAATATCCTAAGAAATCTTAAAAACTGGGAAAGTCCTAAAAAAAATGAACATCTTCGTGAAAACCTAGCAATAGGCACCTTGATGATTCACAAAAAAAATTGAAAATATCAAAAGTACAAAAAAAAATTTGAAAAAATAAAAAATACAAAAAAATGAGAAAAAGAAAAAGTGCCTTGGTGAAAACCTGGAAACAGTCACCATGGTAGAAAAAATAGAATCTCTGCAAAGATGGTGAAAACCTAGCAAATAGGTGCCACTTGTTTCAAAATGTTCCATCTATCAGCGCAATCTTGGTCTTTCCTAGCTTTCAATCTGCTTTAGTCTCTATATATCCTTGTTTCAATAAAGTCGGTTTGTACACCAATCAGCTTGAGCGTCTATATCCTATCAATGTTCAAACTTGGAGGCAATCAATGTCATATCCTATGGCCTCCAATGTATCTTAGACGCATCATATCTAGTCAGAGTCCTTGAAATTTCAAGTTGAGTCAGTCAGTCAGTCTCATCTCCAGAGAGGATTTTGCATCAACAATACAATCAAAACAACAAACTAAAAAATAGTCTATGCTTCATGCTTTTATCTCCTTGTATGCTTACTAATTCGCATTGATATTTTTGTATATTTTGTTCCCATGAACTCTTTGATGATGTCCTTTACAGGATTTAGAGCATGATGACTGGGGGCATAATCTTTTCTTGGTTTTCTGCTTGTATGTGAAAATCTAATAGCTTTAGAAATTCTGGATTGAAATGGTGTCTGACTATAAGAGCCACTATCTTGAATTGGATGGCCATGCATACCTCAACCATTGATACCCAGAAAATTCAAGGAAGTTTGATCTAACTATTATCTTTTTGAAATGAGTTCTTTCTCCTACTATGAAATGTGATCTTGCCTAAGGATGTGAATGATAAAAGGTCACTATGGGTAATTCACACTGGATTTAGAATGATCTTTTAATTATTTGATGTGTTTGCAATGCAAGGCATATTCAAGTCATCACAATGTTTATGTTTTGATTCTTATACAAATTTCTATATCAAAATGGACATGATATTCAGGTCATCTTGGTGCTTGTGCCTTGGTTCTTATATCTAATTTGACATTCTGAAAACAAAATCAATATTCATATATCCATGGTTGTCTAACCAGTGGGTGTTGCATTGATTCTTGCACATACAAATTGATATTCATATGTCTATGGTTTCATGGCTAGTGGGCATTGTATTGATTTATCTAGTTACCTAAAAGTTCAATGATGATAACAAATTGACAAATGATCAGTGACTAGGTCCTAGGTCTTAGGTGGCATTTCATTCTACATGTTTCTTTTCATTTTGCATGTTTTCATGATCTCACAAATGTTTGAAACAAACTTCAAAAGCTTAACTGATTCTTCAATCATATCTTAAAATCTAACAAGAATTGAATCTCACACGAAGGTCCCTCCAGTGAAATAGCAAGTAGAATCCTTTTTTGGGATCAAAATCAAAATCTGAGATTGTTTATATTGTAAACTACTTGCATAATCAACCTTCAATCATCATAGGAATCTAGTATTCAACTTAACTGATTATCTTACATCAAACTATTGAAATTTCAACTTGGTTAACTATGGTCAACTCATGGTTTAACCTAGTCAAACTTGGTCTTCAGGACCTCCAAATGATGCAAAACACATTCTCGGACATGTATAACCACTTCTCAAAACAATTAACATGCTTCTAAATTATAACACTAAATTTTCTTGTCAAATTTCAATTTTAATCGTGAAGGGGGCATGATATTGCATATCATTTAGAGTTTGTGAATCAATCAAATTCTATCATATCTTTCATCAGTGATCAAGACAACAACCACATCTAATTGCTGATTCATCAAAACTCCTCATCGCTCAGGGAAAATCTATCATCGCTTGGGGCATATCAGATTCATTGAGATCCATATCAATCTGGTATTCTCTTAATCTTGTAGACTGTATCAGCTTTTTGCAAGTATCGATTCGTTAGAGTTATTTTCCTTGGTTCTTCGATAAATGAAGGGTTCAGATGTGATACCTATGTGATTCAATATAAGGACAATCAGGTTTGGAATCGGTCATTCACTTCTTTGTAATCATAAGGTTTGAAATCAGGTATTTTGACACTTTTTCACAATCATCGGTTCATTTGTTGTTATAATGAATATTATCTTTGGTCATTCAGGACCTAGTATCTTCATATCAAATCTTGCAAGCTTCATATCTTTCAAATCAGTTCCATATCTTTATCAAACACAGACTATCTTTGAACCACTCCGCTTTGTGCAGTAATTCAAAGAGGGGCAAAATGTAATACCCCAAAAATGGGCTATAAGTTCATTAACCTCATACATCATCAAATCGAATGAAATCAACATCAAAGCCCTAACCTAAGGCACATCTGAACATCATCAAATCCTAATTGATTATCTAAATTCTGCATTGGGGAATATTCGAAGCAATATTCTTAATTATCTTAATTATCTTTAATTTAATGATTATTTGGTGATAAAATCAATTTATCCTAAAGTTTGATTAATTGAATATTCTAAATATTTAATTAATTAGATTTAATATTTGCTACTTAACTATTTAATTAAATTAAATTCTATCTATTATAAATTGTATTATTTAATTTTGACAGTAAATCCAAAATCTTATGATTAATTGATTAAATTCTTATTTAATTAATTAAAGCAAGTTGTCATTATTTAATAATATAACTTTTAATAAAAGTTTGATTAAATGATTGATTAACCCATAAATCAATTGTTTTATTTTCAAAAATCAGTTAAGTGGAAACAAATCACTTTATTATTAAATTAATCCATAAATAAAACATGCACAATCAAAAAAGTAGACAACTATCAATTATGAATTAAAGCTAAACTCTATTTTGAGTTGAACTCTACTTTTGCATGTTTTTGTGAGTTAAATATCCCTTATTTAAAAATAACTCAAAAATC
The DNA here is from genome assembly GCA_027943335.1 of Chamaecyparis obtusa. Lineage (NCBI taxonomy): Eukaryota > Viridiplantae > Streptophyta > Pinopsida > Cupressales > Cupressaceae > Chamaecyparis > Chamaecyparis obtusa. The sequence goes on along the minus strand of BSBK01008166.1, from coordinate 249,765 downwards.
AACCTGAGTTATTTGAGTGATTTATGGCTTTCTTTCATGCACCTCCAAAGCCCTGGATTTCTATAAAATCAAGGCTCAACTCTTCAATTTCATATCTCGCAAATTGCAAACTTACTCTATAGGAATCACAACACATCAGATTTGGAGAATTTGCACAATTGGAGCTTGGAAGATCAATTTGAGAATTCGAGCTTTTGTGAGATCAATCTTGTTTTTACATTCATTTAGATTCATATTTGCATATCATTATTAGATAGATTTCATATCAAGTTTTTCATATAGATCAAATTTATATGAGTTTATCATTCTTATTGCATCATAAAACCAAAAAAAAAAAGATTAATTGCATTTAATTCATATCTAGATCAATTGCATTCAAATCCTTCATTTAGGTGTCATCAAGGTCACTGATCTTGATTTCATTCTGAGAGCATCATACTCGCATCTATTAGAAGATAGTAAATCACCTGGTTAGTTTAGATTCAATTGCTTGCAAGATTTTGCTTATCGCTAACCTCTAATATTTTACTGAAGTGTTGTGTATACAGATTAGGTACAAAATTCACACGCACACAGTGAACCTTTATCTCTTACCATACAAGGTGCATCATTTCCCATTCTCATAGATCCTCTATTATATTCATCAAGTTGATCAAGTTTCTCTACATCACTAGTCATATGATGTGTACAGCCACTGTTTATGATCCATGTATCATTTCTGCTTACTCTAGAGGTCAGTGTTGTTTCTTCATGTTTCTTTTCTTCCTTTGAGTCATCTTTCATAGCAACTGTGTCATCTTAAAATGGAAGCACTTCCATGTTAAGAGTGTTTAGCCCTCTGAGTAAGTGGTTTAGGGTCATGTTTGGTTCCTTGATTGGATCTTTACATGTACTTGGGTTTCTTCTCACTTTTACACTTGATTTCTTCATTCTAGGTGAAATTAGGGTTAGGATCTTAAGGATTCTTTTGATTTTCCCTCTTCCATGGCTCTATTTTATAGGTAGGATTTAGAAATGAGACCTCCTAGTCCTTCATCACATCAAACATAGGATTTTCTATTTATTCTAGACATCTAGTCCTATTTAGATATCAATTTCCAAGTTTTTGACATCTCTGGGACCTCTGTTGCAGAACCTGACAAATTTAGGGTCTGAGGTCAGGGTCGACCTCGACCTTGACCTCTTCCTAGAAAGATTTCAAATTTTCTTTTGTTGTCATGTTGTCTTTCGGGATAATTATTTCTCCACCTCTGGGTCGACTATTTCGGGCTTCAAAATGGTAAATTCTTTAATTGTATTTAATCAAGGTATATTTTCTAAAGGTGAGGACCTAATTGGGATTTAATTCTCCAAGGTGACCCATCTAGAGGAGTGTACCCTGGATCACTATAAAAGGAGGCCTTCCTCTCTCATTTTTACATCTCAAGTTTTCATGCTCAAGTGCTCAAGCTCTCAAGGTGATCAAGGAAGCATTCCATTCAAGCATTCAAGTCTTCTTCTCTATCCAAGTTCTCTATTGAAGATCAAGGATTCACGCATTCAAGCTATTGAAGGGATTTGGTTCAATCATTCAAGATTGATCATTCAAACGCTAGATCTAACCACCATGCTGGTATGATATTCATTCAAAATCCTTTGTTCATCTTCAAGATTCATATCATTGTTTCCTCAAGGTGGATTTCAAGCATACAATCATGGAGGTTTGATGATGTTCAAGCTTTCATATCAATATATTTGATTACATTCAAAATACATTAGCATATCTATTGAATTGCATAGCTTCATTCTTAGATTCATTTCTACTATTTTCTAGCATTCTCCTATTTCAATTTCAATATTAAGGTTGATTCCAAACCGGGGTTTGACCAAGGAAACCCCCCCCCCCCCAAAAAAAAAAAAAAAAAGAAAAGAAAGAAAACCATTTACTTGCACGTACAGGTGTGAAATCTTGGATCTGAGAGCAAATTTGGATACCCTTTTCGACAATCTTTCAGGATCTGCGAACACAATCAGAATCAAACTTAAAATAAATAATGTGGTCTTTGACCTTTTAAAAGGTCAAAGTTGACCTATGTGAATTTGGAGAAAAGATTTTTGGGTTTTTTCTACCTCGACATTTCTAGTCCAAAACAAGTGATAGAATCTTCAAAAATTTCATACAGAAGCCAAAATTCAGTATTTTCCAGATCTACCCTAATTCAAGGTTAATATTTGCACTTTAATTATTTCAGATTTCAAGCATAATCCAACTATAGGGAAGCATAGGGTTTCTCTCTCTCTTTCATATTCTTCATAGATTGATTTGATTGTGTATTAACCTTTTGGTTAATCAAATTGGATCTCTCCTTTGGGAATTTGGATTTAGGAGTGAATCTCACATTTTCCAAACACACTTACACAAATAGAGGTGATTCCAAATTACCACTATTCAGCAACAAATAAAACTTCTACATCATCATCAGAATGAGATTCAAATTCAATATCTTTGGCTATGTAACATACCTTTTTCCCTTTTTTTTTTTTGTCTCTGTTGTTGTATCGGTAGATCCTTTTGACTCTCCTCTCATATCTTCCTTCAGATCAGTCTTTGGATCTATCATCATCTTTTGTATGTGGACATATAGAAGTGATGTGGCCAACCTCTTTAAAATTAAAGCATACCAAAGGTAGCTTACCTCTATACCTTCCTTTACCTTTGGGTAACCTTCTGGCCATAAGAGCTTCAAGTTCATCAAGCTCATCATCAGTATTGCTATCACTATCATCATTCTTATTATTCTTGCTAGACTTACCAATCTTCAAAGGAGACATGAAAGAAGACTCAACAATCAGTACAACACTATTATCAAAGTTATTCAATTCAAAGGTTGTAAGCTTACCAATCAGAGTGTCAAGAGTAAGGCTAGATGTAGCCCTTGTTTCATGAATTGTAGAGATCCTGATTGCATAAACTAGCAGTAAAGTTTTGAGAATCTTTCTTATCACTGTTTCATCATCAATAACTCCATCTGATTCTCTAATAACATTTACTACCTCTTTTAGTCTATTTGACTATTGCACAACGTTCTCACCTTCCTTCATCTTCATATCATCGAATCTACCTCTTAGGCTTTTAGCTCAGGATCTTTCAACATTCAAATCTCTATAGTATATTAGAGTTAATTTGTTTGACATGGATTTGGCAGTAGCGCATCCCTTAATATCTTCAAATTTTCCATCAGTATAGCTAGAAACAAGTTCCATCATAGTAATATTATGTTCATGCCTATCTCTTAGTTGATCAAGGGTCAAGGGACTAGTGGCCGGTTGTATGTAGCCATTCTCCTTCAAATCTAGTACATAATTCCCAATTCTAGATATGTACAACTTCATTCAGCTTTGCCATACTATGAAGTTCTCTTTGTTAAGTCTTGGCACTTTCCTCTTATACATCTTGAGACCTTTGTGCTGAAGCCCTTAAAAATATTTTCTAAGAAACCATAGCTCTAATACCAATTGTTAGAATAATTGAGAGGGGGGTGGATTAGTTAATCACTTGTCCCAATACAAAATGTATAATCAAAACAATTAGTTCAACTTCTGCTACTCGATAAATATGAAATACTTTCACTATCTTTTCTTTTATTGATTATCAGTCTAAAACATATAGTAGTTACCAATCAAATCTAACATGTAATATGAAAAGTATGACAACAAACAAATATCACAATTAACACATAATATAAGAGATTTAACGTGGAACCCTATGAAGTGAAAAATCACTTGGGCCTGGCAACCGAAAAATATTCACTCTTATGAAGTGAGGTCGGTGAAGGCTTAACCTTGTTAAAGGTTTACAAACACACTGTTAGGTGTGACCTTGTTAGAGGATTTTAGACCAACCGTTATCATATAGCCAACATTCACTATGGGGTTGATACGATAATGATGTTCATTCTATGAATGATACATAATAAGACTTTCTTAGTCAACTCGGTTAAGAGATTTGACTATGTAAAATAGTTAAATATGTAATAGTATGTGATCTGATCTATTACAACTTCTATTGCAGATATAAAGATCAATATTCAGCTCATACAAATCTTTCTGATGAATGTAACACTTCAGATTCAACAATATATCAACTTACTGTCCATTGATAATTACTCTCTTGTTGGAAATTTGGTTGAGTTGGTTACATAGATGTTTTCATTATGACAACATATGAACTACATAAAGATTGCACAAGTCAGAGAGCTAGTATGTCAGAGTGCAATGTAAAATTGTCTAAGTATGAGATAGTGTGTTTTTGCCAGTGAACCAATAGACAATTTATTTTGGTGATGTTGATTGGAGTAAGTTTAGTGCTTGCGCACTTGAACATAGACTCTATGGTGACTACTGATGACTCATCTTAGAATGCAAGTCATTACAGTATGTACGAAAAGAGTTATGATAGTTTTACTACAGATAGTGTTAAGCCGATAGGACAAATTTTGAAGATAGAGTTGATAAAGAGTTAAGGGATTATTTTGTTTATCAAAATAATGACTTAACAATATAAAGGGATAACATCCTAGATGTTAACCCCTTGGATAAAGTTATTTTGTAATATGAAAATCGACCAAAAAAGTTATTAGCCTTAATAACTTGTATAAATATAATTGTAAATTGTAAAGAAAGATACAGACATAGCAATAGTGATATAGTGATATGATTTGAAATATGATGTACATGTAATTGCAATAGTGAAAGATCAGCAAAGAGATATTGATGCAAGTAGTGTACAGTTATGTACCTTGACCTCTTTTTGTAATCAATGAACATTGTATATTACTTGTTTGGGTAGCAGGCTCATCTGGTAATCACATTTTCTACTACCAACTCCTAATAGTGTTGAGGCTTCTAAGAAAGGTGTATAGTCCCTTAATTAGGACTGAGACACTATATGCTTGTAATAGACTCCTAACAAGGTCAACATCCTTAACATGATACTTTTGATTAGTGGATCTTTGTGGGTACCATCCCCATTAGGGTTTTCCCTTGGCTAGGGTTTCCTCAAGAACAAATAATGTGTTATGAGTTCTTTAGTTTTTATGCTATGCACATTGTTTAGCTTTCTATGTTATGTATGCATTAAGATTATGTGTTATATGCATAATTGGGCAAGAGTAAAAGTTTGTGGAATGCTAATTCACACCCCCCTCTCAGTATTCCCTATTTATAACAATTGGTATCAGAGCTTAGTTACTCAGAATAGAATCATTCAAGGAAAGCCTAGTAGCTTGAGTAAGATCTCTATGGATATGGATCAACTATAGAAGAATCTTGAAGAAGCTCTTGAACAAATTGATATGCTTACTAACAAAAGAGACACTCTAAAAGGAAAATATGATGGTGTAAAGAACCTAATTGAGAAATTGAAAAACAAGCTGGAAGATCTAAAATCTGAAAAGGAATCTGAAGTTCTTATTGAAGATTGTGATGACAATTTAGAAAAAGAAAATGAGATCCTTAAATATGAACTAAAGATAGAAAATCTGAAGCTAAGTTTGAAAGGTGGAAATAGAAAGAATGAAGAAAATCTGAAATATGAGAATGAAAAGTTGAAGATTGAAAATGAAGGACTAAAATCTAAACTTGGAAAAGTAACATTTGAATTTGAGAAAGTCAATTTGCAGTATGCTAAACTTGAGAAATACAATACAATTGTGAAAGGTGAACTGACAAAATCCAAACAACTTGAAAGGCTATATTCAACTAGTGAGAAGATTGATGAACAAATATCTTTTCAGAAACCATTCTATGATAAAACTGGTCTTGGATTCAATACATTCAAAACAATTGAAGAAAACAAGGAACCAAATCTAATAATATCTAAAAGTATAGATGAGAAGTCTGATGAGAGTAACAAGTCTGAAGATACACCTAAGGAAGAACCACCTAAGCAAGAGGAATCATCTAAAGGTATGCAAAGAGAATTCAAAGGAAGATGTTTTACTTGTAATACCATTGGTCATATGAAGAGAGATTGCACAGGTAAGCAATTCAAACCCCTTAATGGTTATTGTTATAATTGTCATGGATTTGGACATAGAGATATTGAATGTAGAAAATCTAAATTTGTTGAGAATAACAATAATAGTACAATGTTTACGAATACTAACCATGCAGATAAGAAACCTATTGAAGAGATGAACAAAAGAAATGGAGTAATATGTTACAGATGCAACAAATTTGGACACATTGCTAGAAATTGGAGATCATAGATCTATCCACCTGGACCAAGATATGGGAACAATAGAATTATTTGTCAGATATGCAACAATATTGGACATACAACAAGATTTTTTAGAATGAACAATGGAGTTTTTCATCCTAATGCTAACCCTAGAAATCATGCAAAAAGAAATGAAGATGCAAGTAACAGATAGAAATGATGCTATAGTAATTTAGATGAAGTGAAGTTATTTAAAAGCATAGACCAAGCAAACATATTCAACATTGAATGTAATAAAAAAGGTGAAGTATCAAGTGGTAAGAATGAATTCTTACTTGACCTATCCCAAAGCACTTAATTTATCAAAATTACAGTAGATTAGGAACTTAGATTAGTGTAGAAGTAGATGTATGATGAATTGAATCTTGTGCAATTAATCCAAGGTACTATATGATGTTCTAAATGTATGGTTAAGAGCTTAAAGAAAAATATTATGTTTTGCGAGATCGTAAAAACTTTTAAGTTTTTCAGGTTAACAGAAACAACTTTTTGGAAAGAAGTGGAAAAAGAATTGAATGCGATGTCAGATCTAAGTGAGATTGAAGTAATTAAAGGTTATAATTGGTATTATTTGATCATCAAAGAAAATACAAGTGTTAAGGAGATCAAAGAGCTATGATTGGAAGCATTTTGCAATGATTTGGTGAAGGATTTGTGCGCCAAATCTATGCAAGCCCTAAAATCATGAAATTGAGGTATTTTACTTGGTAGATCTTTGAATTGGTAAAAGGAATTAGAAGTAATCATGGATGTTTCTTTGATTCATAATGTTAGAGATAAAAATAGATCTAAGATGAAAAGGGAACTAGTAGAACCCTTGGAAGATGATCCTAGGTTAGCTTTATCATCCATAACAGATGGAGTTTTACATTTAGAGAATGTTAGAAGTTATCTTGGATGAAAACTAGAGACTATCAGTGAAATTGATTTCACCAAGGAATATCAGAAGATTTATAACTAGGACATGTCTTTGAGAGAAGGATTTGAATATTTGAAAGATAGTGAGATCATTAAGTATACATTACAGTATGAATTTGGTAATGAAGAATGTACTAAGATAATCCTTAGCATAATTCATAATGGGAAGTTTTGGTTAGAAGATAGAGTGATAGATATCACAGCTGATTTGATTCATGAAGTTATTGGACTATCTAAAACTAGAGCCATTCCTTTAAATGAGAAGAACATGAGGAAAATTGTCATAGACAACACAAATTCATCCTATAATGGTAGAGGAATTATGATTAGTAAGATTCAACAAGATGATGTCAGATACTTATGCAAGATCCTAACAATGAAGTTTTGTGCAAATTCAAGAGAGGATGACATGGTAGTTAGAATGGTACATATAGCTAATTTAATGTGTGTTGATAAAGTGAAAGTTAATATGTGTGAGATTCTAAGTATTCAACTATTTGAGAATTTGGAAAATATTAAGAAGACAAAGTATGCATAGTTTAGATTTTCATCTTTGATCACTTACATGTTTTTTCATCTATTGAGAAGATTTCCTTACACCATTGCAAATGACTGGAATGATGGAAAAACTACAATGGAAATGATTAATAAAGTTTATATGAGGCATGTTATTGATAAAGTGAATGAGAGTGCAATGTTGGTAATGAAGACATTTTAGAACTTGATAACTAATAGATCAAGGATCCCACAGTCTCTTGTGGAGAAGTACAAAAATGAGATATGTTTCATGATTGATATTGACTTCACTTACATTGCAGTAGTAGAACCTAGAGTAGAGTTCATAGACCCTCTTGGCTATGAAATATCTAAAATTGAGATAGGAGAATATGTGAGCAGGTTACTTAAGTGAAAAATTGATACTCATAGTAACATGTTTGGAGCCTTTGAGAAAAGCTTCAACACCGCAAAGACCTTACTTGAAGAAAAAAATTGAAAGAAAAGAGATGAGAGTACTATTAAGAGAATTATGAGAGATACATGGATGATAGAGAAAGAATTCTTGGTAGCAAAGCAGATAGTAGTAGTAGTTAGAGAAATTGGATAGAAAGAAATTTTGTCTATACCACCTTTATCATAAATTGTAGTACAACAAGGAGTAACACAAGTCAAGGTAAAAGTAGAAGAAATAGAGAAGGAACAAGAAGCAAGTAAACCTACTAGGTCAACCTCCACACCAAGAAAAAGAATAAAAGAGATTGCTACAGGACCCGGTAAGAGGTAGAAAACATTGGTGCCACTAGTTCCTAAGAAAGTTGTAGAAATTAAAGATGATGAGAATATTGTTAAGAAGAAAGCTTGGAAATCTAGAATTGAAAGAGTAAATGAAGAGATTATACAAGATGGAGATCACAAAGATGAATAAGTATTATGAATTATATGACTATGTAGATAGATTGAATATGGAAAATGTAGTGGTAAATCATATGATTCTATTTGATAAGAAGTTTGATACAATTAAGGGTAAGATACCTGATGACTTATACAAGAAACTTGTGAACAAGAAAAAGAGAGCATCTGAGGAAGACAACTATTAGAGAAAATATTGTGAGGAAAATTTTTGAGGTGAGAGATGATGAGCACCTTAAGCTGATCTTGACGGCTCTAAACACCCATTTGTGAACAAAAAGGAGAACTATTCAGATTATGGGAGGACAATATGAAGAAATTAAAGTAGAAACAAAGCAAGAAATCATTAAGGTTATGGAAGAGAATGTTGCAGAACCATTAGTTGTAGTAGAGCAAGTAGAAGAAGCATAAAAAGAGGACATTCCCTCTCCACCACCCATAAATAATGAGGAAGAAGCTATGAATGTTTAAGAGACAAAGATCACCTTGGATACTAATGATAATGTATTCAAGAATCTGGAAAACATTGTTCACAATTCATCTCTTCATGAACTAGATACATCTAAAGAAGTAGAGAAGACCCAAACCATTGTTGAAGAACCCAAAGTGATAGAGATTCAAGAACCTATTCCCACTGAAGAAGAAATCAGTCTTACTCTTGAGACTAGAAAGAAGAATCAGATTGGATCTATGATTGAGAATTTGGGAAAGGAAGTAGATGATGCTGATCAGATGGAATTGATCACATCTTTGAACAAAATCATTGGAAAGAAAAAGAAAGTTAAAAGTATTGAAGGATGTCTGAAGGACCTTACTGAGAAGTTACAAGGTGTTGTAACTACACAAATTACAGAAGCTAACCCTCTGGAGAAAGCAAAGAAATTAATGAGCACTTTTGACAACGAGTTCACAAATTTATCTGATATAGGAAAAGTGAAAGCTAAGGCAGCCCATGAGGCCAAAACACTCTTGAACATTAGTCAGAATATCAAGAATGATATCAATAATCTTGATATCTGTATAAAGGACTTGAGGAAGAATTTGGAAAGAGAAAAATCTTTGTACATTCAGTGTACAAAATCAGAGACCCTTGTAGTAGCAGAAATTCAGAATGAAACCAACTTTCTTTCTAGCCCCATTGTAAAGGCATTTGATGTTGAGAAGAAGATTCATAAGTTATTTGATGAGATTAGAGTTTTGCAAGATGAAAAGGATAGAAAAATGAAAAGATTAATTCTTTTAAGAGATCACACTTCTATGAAGTTGAGCATTATTGAAGGGCAATTGGAAGAATGTCTTTCAACTAAGACATCTTTTCAAAAGCTTAGTTTTGAGAATCTCCAAGCATGTGAGATAACATCTTATGGATTATGCACACTACCCATTGTGGTAGAATCTATTAAGTAATCATGGGAGAAAGAGTTGGAGGCAATAAAGATTGACTTTTCATATTGTGTTGCAAGCCTACCGGCTTTGCAATATTGAATCAAGGTATAAATTTTTTTTTAATACAGTTTTGTAACCCCCATTACCTTTATTTTGTCATTGTTGTCAAAGGGGGAGAGATATATAGAAGAAAATTGATAAGGATTGATACTCTTAGGGGGAGTACTATAGAGAGATAAGTTTTTTTTTGGAGTTGTAAGGATAGTATATATACATTTTATACTATGGCTACAATTTTGCAGTTTTTGAGTTTAACACTTAGCCAATTTTCTCATATGTTGCCACTAATGAAAAGAGGGAGATTGTTGGAAATCTGGCTGAGTTGGTTACATAGATGTTTTCATTATGGAAACATATGATCTACATAAATATCGCACAGGTCAGAGAGCTAGTATGTCAGAGTGCAATGTAAAATTGTCTAAGTATGAGACAATGTGTTTTTGCCAGTGAACCAGCATACAGTTTTGTTTGGTGACTTTGATTGGAGTAAGTTCAGTGCTTGTGCACTTGAACATAGACTCTACACTGACTACTAATGACTCATCTTAGAGAATAAGTTAGTATGATGTGTACAGAAAGAGTTATGACAGTTTTACTGAAGACAGTGTTAAGCCGACATGACAGATTTTGAAGATAGAATTGATAAAAAGTTAAGGGATTATTTTTTTTATCAAAATAATGACTTAACAATTTAAAGGGATGAAATCCTAGATGTTAACCCTTAGATAAAGTTATTTTTTAATATGGCAGTCGATCAGGAAATTTATTAGCCTTAATAACTTGTGTAAATGTAATTGTAAATTGTAAAGAAAGATACAAACATAGCAATAGTGATATAGTGATATGATGTGAAATATGATGTACATGTAATTGTGATAGTGAAAGAGAAATGAAGAGATGTTGATGAAAGTAGTATAAGGTTATGTACCTTGACCTCTTTTTGTAATCAGTAAACATTGTATATTACTTGTTTGGGTAGTGGGCTCATCTGGTAATCACATTTTGTACTACCAACTCTGAATAGGGTTGAGGCTTCTAACAAGGCCTATAGTCCCTTAATCAAGACTAGGACACTATATGCTTGTAATAGACTCCTAACAGGGTCAACATTCTTAATAGGATACTTTTGATTAGTGGATCTTTGTGGGTACCATCCCCACCGGGGTTTTCCCTTGGCCACGGTTTCCTCAAGAACAAATAATGTGTTATGAGTTCTTTAGTTTTATTATAATGCACATTGTTTAGCTTTCTATGTTATGTATGCATTAATATTATCTATTATATCCATAATTAGGCAAGAGTAAAAGTTTGTAGAATACTGATTCATCCCCCCCTCTCAGTATTCCCTATTTCTAACATCTCTATTTCTCGGTAATTGATCTTCAATTTGGTTCTCACTAACTAATATGATTAGAATGCATGAAAACTTGTTCACATGATAATTCTATAGTATCTTCTTTTTCTAGCATCTGTACTATGAAATCTCCAGTCTCTTATATAGGTGAGTAAACTATTTTCTTTTTGTCCATTAGATTTTGCCACTTAATCTCATCTATTGATTTTGCCGCTTTAACCTTCCTTGGCTAATGTATCAATGACACATTTCAATATGCTCCATTAGATCTTCCTTGAATTATGTTAGCCGTCGATCTTCATGACAAACATTATCTGTTACACTAACTTTGCGGTACTTTCCAGCTCATCAATCTTATCGGCTAAACTAATCATTTAATTCCTCTCTATTATGCTGGGTTAACAAATAAATGCATTGGTGAAAATAAGCTTAGTTAACACTGTGCTTGGTATACACTACACTCTATTGGTGTATACTGAAATTCTTCATTTATTGACAACACTTCTTTGTGTCTTTCAACTCTATTTTTCATCATAGATGAATGCAACATAATCAAGTCAATATCATAAGGTCATAGACTTATCAACAAGTTACTGAATGTGTTCCTTATCCTCATCTATCATATACATCTTCCTCATGCAGATATTTTTGTTCTTCACCTCCTTCACCTTTCTTCAGATGTTTTAGTATAGTAATTTACAAGATAAGTGTTGTCAAACAAGTTGATGTTAATGAAAACATAATATTGATTTAATCATATTACATATCTAATCAACAACTCCTCGATGATCTTTAATCATAGATTCATCAATTAGGTTCTAAATTAGTTGTAGTTCATCACTTGGATTTCTACAAGGTCATCCTGGCTATTAAAGAAGTGAACACTAGTAATGTTGGTGCCCCTAGTTGTGGTATTGGGCTCTTGTATATGAAGGAAAGGGGTATTAAAGAAAAGACCTTGATGTTGTGGGTTCTTTGATGCTATGATCAGGTCTTTGCTTCCACCTTCTTGTGGTCCTAGACCACTGCCATGATATTTTTATTATTTAGCAGCATATTTGTGTGATTGTAGATACTTGTCTTTGAAGTAACCGAGAAGTTGAGTGTTAGGTGGTGGGGATCTTTATACAACCACCTATCGATGTCAAGGTTCATCTCTTAACTATTTATGTTGCCATGGGACTCAAAAGTCATAGGTATCATTAGCTTGATTTCATGACTATCTTCAGCAAGATTTCTTTGGTGACTCGGGTGCTCTTGTGTATGTGGTTCAAGTGGGATGGCCCCTACTACAAATGCAACATTCAGGGTATATTCACCACAACCTTGGTTATTGAAATTGATAGAAGAGAAAGTGGAGGCAAGAATAATCATTGGATCGCAATGGGATTGGGATGAGCTAGCAACAAAAGTACCAATGTCAGTTCCAGGATAATAGGTGGAGTGTGGAAATGATGCTTCCATCGCTTGACAATATAAAAAGGCTTGGGGATTGGCATGGATGGTAACCTCAATGACTTGATGTGTAAATTTGATGCACTGATGGTAAGTAGATGGTACAACCTTAATGGAATGGATCCATGGTCAGCTGAGGGGGATGTTGAATGGTAGGTCAAGATCAACAACATGGAAAATGGTATCTTGCATTGCTGGGCCTAGCTAGATAGGAAAAAGAATAGTACCTTTAGAGGTATGCTTGAAGTTATCATATTCCTTGATAGTGATTACCTCATGTGATATGTCAGCCTCTATGAACCCAATCTTTTGAATGAATTTTAAAGTACACAAATTTAGGGCTGAGCCATTATCTGTCATGACCTATTTGATGGAAAAATATTTGACCATAATGCTGATGTGGAGGAGGAGATTGTGGTCAGGTGCAATAGCTGGTATGTTAGATAGTTTGAAGGATAGAGAATAGGATGAAGATATATTTCCTACAAGGTTCTTAAACTAGATGGTGTTAATGTCTATGGGGACATGTCCTTCTTAGAGGGCTTGATCAAGGATTTCCTAATGGAGGGGTGAAGTGGGGAGAAGGTCCAGGATGGATATTTAGGCTGGTGTGTTACCAAGATGTTCTATGAGGTTATACTATTCATTGTGTGCTGGTCTTGGATGTGCACCGATGATAGTTATCCCTCCTCTACAGGTAGTAACAACACACTGACTATCTTCTCCTTTGACATGGATGACACTGACTATGGGTTTGACTTGGGTTATGTAGCCAACAAACTTTTCATAATTTATATAAGAAATAGTGCAGTCTTTGTGGCCATTATGATCTCTTTTTTTCCTTTGCCTTGGTTCTTCCCAGTCTTGTGTTGTGGGAACACATTCTGATAGATTTTCAAATTGGCATTACGTGAGGCTTGAGCTGGTGTATCTACTTGGATCTCCTTTTGGTCAATGAGATCTTGGATGTAATTCTTGAGTTTCATACACCTTAAGGTAGTGTGTTCTTTGACACAATGATAATCATAGTACTCATGATCATTATACTAGTTAGGCTTAGGAGTCACATTGTCGAACTATTGGATTGGTGGGTATGTGATCAAGTTGGCCTTGGCCATTTGGTGAAAGATAACATCCAAAGGTTCATTGAGTAGTGTGAAGATTCTCTTCTAATCAGCTTGGGCTCAAGGCCTATTTTGATTAGTAGTAGTAGAGATAGCATTAGTCTGGTTGATTGGATTTCCTTGATGCGCTAGATGTGCTTGCTTCTGATAGTTCTGCTAATTGTTCAAAGCTTGATATTGTTGCATCAGTTGTTGATGGACCTAAGGAGATTGTTGATAGATGGGTGGTTTTTGATGGTGGTATGTAGGAGTTGGTGTAGGACCAGCCACAAAAATTTGGACATGCTTGGTGTCAGTGGCTCCATCAGTAACAACATTTTTGTTACGATTCTATTAATGAGGTTTGTCATTATTAGAGTTACTTTGGGAATCATTTTTGAAATGCTAGATTGTACCTTCTTCTAGGAGACCTCATTCAATATCTATACCCTTTCTTTTGATGTCCTGATTTGTTTGGATGCAGTTCATCTATATAAAGTGGGATAGTTTGGGATGGAGGCTATTAATGAAGATCTTGGTTAGATGCTTCTCTAGGGGCTGGTATGATAATCTGGTTGTGAGATTCTACCATCATTGCAAGTAGTTTTATAGACTTCTCCTTCTTTCTATTTTGAGTTGCAAAGGTTGAGCAAGGTCAACTCATTCTCAACATGATGAGCATATTGAGGAACAAACTTCTCAGAGAGTTCAACAAAAGTTGTGATGGTCCCACATGGTATCTTGTAAAAACACTCAACAACAGTTCCTCCCATGCTCTTGGGGAATAAGCATAAGAGATAATTGTCACTATAAGCCACTTCTTGACATGCCATGTAGAATTCTTTGATGTGGTTTATAGGGTCTGCTTTGGGTGTCTCAAATTTATTGGGGAAAGGAACAACTGTGATTGCTCAGTCAAATGGGTAGGGACACACCTCTTCAAGCTTGAAGATTTTATTCTTTGTGCTAGTTTGTAGCTCCTTAAGAGCATTCTTCACTACTTCCCACTCAACATTGATTGGTGCTGGAGTAAGTACTCCCATTTGGAAAGGATCTAGTGGTGCTAGTGAATAAGGGTGATTTTGAGGTGGATATTGTGGAGTGGGATGCAAAGATTTCCCAACAAGATAGGTGGATTAGAATGGATTTTGGAGTGATGATTGCTCAGGAGGATATTGTTACTAAGGCATAGGGGTGTATTATGGTGAAAGATATGGAACTGCTTGCTGGTATTGGGGGATGATGATATATTGTTGTTGGGGTGGATAGGAGGAAGCTTGTTGTTACTAGAGAATGATAGGGGTTCACTGCTATGGGGTGAAGTACTATTGTTGCAGAGGAGGTTGGTGAAATGATGCAACTTGTTGATAAGATGGCCCTTGTTTTACTTGCGTCTATGCTTGGTTGATGTAGGAAGGATGCATTCCCACATTACCTAGGGGAAGAATGGATGCAGGGAAATTGGAAGAGAAAGGTGGTTGGGCAAGGTAACTTGTGAGATGAGATGAACTTTTCTATTGGGGTGGTGGAATCACATGAGATGTGAAGGGTGGAACAGATAGCAAGTTGGTATATGATGGAAAGGATGAAGTTAGTAGAGGCTATGTTTTTTGTTTTTGTATTGCTTGGAGGAATGTAGCTTGCTAATTTGTAGGCACAGATGTAGAGAACAGGGTTGGTATGCCTAGGGATTGCATTTATTCTTTAGTGAGGCCCCAACAAGAACTAGTTCATGGTGGGAGTGGAAGATGTGGGGAAGGTAGATGTAATGGGAGTCTAGGACATGAATGGTGGATTCTGGAATCCCATGGAGGGCATACTAGTTGTGAAGGTATCTTATTGTGTTTTTACTTGGGTAAATGCTTTTTGGGGGGTGGAAGAGGATGCTTGTGTTCCCCACATAAAAGTTGATGCTGATATGGTATCTTGTTGAGTATGAAATGGAAACAATTGCACTGTCCCATGAAAAGATGATGTTGTGTTAGAGGTTTTTTGGGAGAAAGAGAGAAATGATTGTGTTGACCCCAAAATTGATGGTATGGATGCATAAGCTTATGGAGTGAAAGGGAAGGATGATTGGATTTTCATCAAAAAGAGTGATGCTACTTGGCCCATGAAGGGTGGAGGAATTGTTTGTGCAATAGCTTAGGTGGGAGGTGGTGGTTTGTTTTGCAAAAATATTTGGGTAGGAATAATGGATTGAGTGGCTATGGAGGATGATGGTGTTCCCATGAGAGGAAATGTAGTGGATTGCGTTACTTGTGTTGTAGGGTTTTTGAAACTACTTTTAAGAAGAGGAGGGATGGGAAAAGCTACTTGTGATATGTGAAGAAGTGGATTAGAGATTTGTTAGATGATGGTGTTGTATGCTTCTATTGGGATTCATATGGTGTCGATGGGAATGTGATGTTGGAGATATTGGTTCTGAGCAATGAGGGTACTAACTATATGTTCTTGCTCTAGATGATTCATGAATATTTCCATCATAAAATAAGTTGGGGGGTGTAACGCCCCGCCAGGCAACCCAAGAGGACAAGACATAAAACCTCTATAAAAAGAAAGTAGTGAATTTTTTTTTAAATTTATTTATTTATTTTAACTAGAATAATATTCATCATTACACTTCATATTTCTAAAAGAAGAAATAATTTTCTACTACTTGAATGTAAGATTTATACAACTTAAGTCCTCCCGGGTTCCCTAACGTCGCTACCTAAGCAACATCATATAAACCATTTACATGCATAAGATATTCACGAAATCATGAGCTTAAAAGATCTACATTCATTTTAATGCACCAAGTTAAATGTCCCTAACTTATTTCTTTTATTAAACATAGGTTAATCATCCAACATCATTATTCCTTTTATCAACTCATTCCATAAATTCATATTGATTTCATCTACATCTACTATCCTTTATATCACTTTTCTCTAATAATTTAGGTAAGAGATTAATATTCATTAAGGTAGGCATTATCCTAGGTATTTCATTAACATGAACATTATAATCAAGTTACTATTTTATTGCATTGTTTCATAACCATTCATTGTTAATAATTCCAATCACTAACCTATCATTTCTCAATAATTTCCTTGGATCTTTTCATCAAGAGAGAATACATTATTTTTGTGATACATCATTATATATAACTATATTTAAGATTATTTCCTTTACATATGGACAACATAAGAGGATAGGAGAAATAACATAAACACTTTCTTTTAATGCTAGTAACATGTCCAATATTCCACATTATTTTCCCTTTCTTTTACCTAGAACTACCCATTCCCTTATGCATTTCTTTGAATTGAGATTACATCAATACTACAAGACTCCTTTTAGGAGATTAAAAGTTACATGAATTCAAATACATAAGTACATCTCAACATATTAAAATATCCAATAAGAAATCTTCAACTGTAGATTTGGAAAGGAATATGTGCTAGGATCATCTAGAGAATCACGAACAATACCTCGATATAAATATTAACCACCCAACCACGTGGAACCAATAGGCCCACTCCCCCGAGCTAGGAGATAGAACCAAAGGCCCATACAAGAGGTAACAACTAGAAAATTCCTAAGGTGGTGATAAAAGTTCCCCAAAGTCACAACAAAAAAAGAAAAGACAAGAAGACCACAAGGAATACCAGAGGCATGATCAAATTTGATAGAGACTCTAAGCTACAAGCTAGGTGAGTGTCATCACATAGCCCTCACCCCTTGGGTTGTCCTGGTACTAGCCACTCTTGGTCCTGGCCCCCAAGTAGGCACATGCGGAACTGAATGCCTCTCGTATAGACAAGGTCATTCAGTTGTACCTATGCATAGGTACCTTCTCCCACTCCCATCCTTAGTCTTTACTAGCACTAAAGGCATGGGCAAGGCACAATTAATCTTGATTAATGTGTAATTTCCCATTCCAATAATCTCCCATTCCCAATTCATTTATTTAAGTTATCACTTGATTAAATAACTCATAGTAGGTTATCCTGGTACTAGCCACTTAGGGCCCCGGCCCCTCACTATGTGCCACTCACCTAGTGTACTTAGGTTCCCTAAAATACATATAAAAAATCATAAGAACATAATAGATTCATCATCAAGAATTCATATCAATTCCATAACAACATTTGATTGAGTTTAGGAAAACATATGTTGTCCCTAGTCCACTTGACAACCCTAAACCCAATATGGCATTCAGAATGTTCCAAACATATAAGAAGACATCCAAGTGATATTATAAACATATTCAGAGTATAAATAGATCCAATTAACCAAAAATAAATTCTAATAGCCTCTGGTAACCATACGAAACCTTAAAACTTAATGATGTTCTTAAATTGAATTATTTCAAGCAAGGATCAAATGCAAAGAATAGTCATCATAGAACAGTCATCCATATCTTCCACAAAACATAAAATAAAAGAAATCACTTCAGTGGAGATTTAGATAACATAATTATGGACTCTCAATTTTATTTTTAGGAAGATCCAATGGTGGGAAAGAAAGTTATGACTTCTAGTTTAAAACAGAAAATTCTGGTTAGGGTTCAGACCTGCCTTCACTAAAATGGTTGTAATTTTCACAAAACATAATTAAAATTCACCAAACCAATTGTAAATGAAAGATAAGACTTAAGATAATCTCTGATATCAAATTTAGACTTTTATATAATCATATCATCCTGTAGCATACGAATACATTTGACAGAAAATTTGGAATCAAGAATGGACATGCATAGTCTGCCAAAATATCAAAAATAAGGCATTAATTCGACCCTAAAAATAAAATCAGAGAGATACCCATTTTAGATCTGTGAATTTTACTTCCAGAAAATCAATTTAGTAAAATCATAGATGCAATTTAAATTTTTATAATAACAGATCTCCAAAAATGGGTTGCTAAAAACCCTAGGAAAACACATGCCAATTCTTACAAACAAAAACTCAAAACTTTAAAATAACCATAAAAATGAAAATTAAAGATATAATAAATAATGATAATATATAAATAGATCTATAATCTATCAAATACATCAAGTAACTAAAATATTCAATCCATACCTCATGTCCTACGAAGGTTGAATCGAAGAAGGAAGGAAACAAAAGAGAAGACAAATCCAAACTTGAGATGCATCCTTCAAACCCTATCCACTTTCAGAAATCTCCATGAAAGAAAGAAATAATTCCATAGCAAAGAATCCCTCTCTCAACTACTGAAATTCTCACAAAAATGTCTCTCTCCCAAAAGCAAAGATAACCAAAAATTTTTAAAGACATATGCTTACAAACTCTCTTTCACATCTCCAAGTTTTCTCTCCAAAATCTCCATGAAAAGTAAGGCCATCCTCTCCTCAATGCTTCAGCCCCAAAATCCCCTCTCTTCAAATGAGAAAGTAGTGCATATAAATAGATTTCCAAAGGTTGAGAGGAAAAGTAACCAATTCCCAACTAACTCTTAACTAAAGGGTATTATAAAATAACTTAATATCATACAACTATATTACTCAAATATACAATAAAAGATTATTTGTATTCATTCATACACACATGTAATATTATCCTAACATATATGCATATGCCATCATTAATTACATCAATATCTATATATATAACC
The DNA here is from genome assembly GCA_027943335.1 of Chamaecyparis obtusa. Classification (NCBI taxonomy): domain Eukaryota; kingdom Viridiplantae; phylum Streptophyta; class Pinopsida; order Cupressales; family Cupressaceae; genus Chamaecyparis; species Chamaecyparis obtusa. Next base: position 230,201 of record BSBK01008166.1, on the reverse strand, counting down.
TATCCTCATTATTAACAATTGAGAATAATATACCTCGCATTATTTAATATTTAATTATTAATAATATTATACTTTACATTAATCTCGAAATATACACCATCAACAATATCTACAATAATTAACATATAATCACATATAAATTATATATATATAAATACATATATGTGTGCACCCATATATATATTTCCATATATATATATATATATATATATATATATATATATATATATATATTTATATTTATATAGATACATGCCAAATACCAAACACTATAATCTATAAGATTATGAAGTAATAGATCACAATATTATTACCTATTTATAATTACTATAGGATATAACATTAAGGTAGAATAAAATCACATGCCTCAAAATAAATCTAATCATTGAAAGAGGCCATAAAAATCAACTATGAAACATATTGAGAAAACTATAAGATCAAACAAGGTCAACCAAAGTCAACAAGGAAAGTCAAGCCAAACTCTTGCAACACAACATAGAAAGATTAACTAAGAATCATACCAAGAAGGAGAAATAAATAAAATGAGTAAACAAATCATACAACCAAATGAATTCAAGTGGCCACAAGGCACTAACTACAACCATGCCCAACCGGGTGTGTTGGATCTGGGTTTTTGACCCAAAGGTTGACTGACAAAGAAGGAACCCTAATATTCTCAAATTGGAATAATGACAAAGGGAGACTCATGTAGGGGCCTTAGTACTATCTCCATAACAACAACCATCGAGGATTTGAGGGCATGCTCAGACCTGTGAAGCCAGGTGAAGTCGATGCCCGGTACCTGCAAGCCTACATCACAAAGAAGAAATACATATGCACGGATATACGTATAAAAGAAAACATTGCAGACAGATGACCAAGATCGATACATCGTGTGGACCTCAGCTATGTGAGTAACTATGACTTCATCCTGAATCATGAAAACACATCATGTATATATATACACTCAAAGCATGTAGCATCATCATAACGAAGGTTAGAGTCTCAAGCATTGTGTTAGTCTCTTATCAATACTAATAATAAATCAACATAATCAAATCATCAAGTGAGATACAAGATTCATCCAAAGTAACCTTAATAGAAGAAAATGTAAATAACCACTTATATATATCTATCAAGTACATATCATATAACATCCTAACTATGTTCATAAAGGTCTTGTAGATACTCAATACATACATGGAGATAAATACATACAAAAGTGATACCTTTAGATAGTATGTCTGATATTAGAATCATTGAGTACTAGATTATGAAATTATTATAAACAACTATAGGAATAGATCAAACAAGTATCATGTACAACTTAAGCTATAAGAAAACATCGAAGGATCTTAATTCTTTCAAAAACACAAAACTTATATTAGGGTTAGAGGGGTATTACAGGGGGGATATTGGGATCATCCCACGCATTACCAGATTATTGGATCTAGGGATCATAAGCTACTATCATGCTCATAGAAACATTGGGATCAGATGAGCTAATGGTCTTGTAAGGATAGATGTTCCTTCATTTTCTAAATCTTGTCTTGATAGGCATGGAGTCAAAATCTAAAGATGTAGATGCTAGATGAATGCATGATGTTCCTAAAAAGACTCTATAAAAATGATGGATGCAAGTCTAAGAAGCTTATAAGGATGGTGGATTTCTTGAATGTAATGCAAGGGTTTGGATCAACTCTAGGGATGGTGAAATGCTTTGAAGGATTGGTGAGATGCTCTGATTTGGATCAAGGATGGCATAAGATTGGTAGGAGACGGTGAAAGATTGTTGAAATGCTTGGCGATAATGGAGAATTGGTGGGGTGCTCTAATTTGGATCAAGATTTTGGTGGATGATTGGTGGGATGTTGGTGGAAGATTACTAAGTGTCAACAAATGAGCTATTAATTTCCTGATGGAGGATCAATGATAGGATTTGGTCAACCTGGGATAGACTAATGATCTTGGGTCAACTAGATTCTTATCAAAATAAGCCAATCTCTTTCTCGAGATGATGAGGCTATGCAAGGATCAGTTGGATTTCCTTTAGAAAATGCCATGTTCAAAGGGGGTGATTTCTAATTTAGGATAGGGATTGAAAAAAAATCAAAGGTTTTGAACGCTAATTTTTTGGATCTTTGGATTTGGTGCAAGGATGGGGGGTTTTGACTTGAATAGATGGATGTTCGATTTAGATCAAGGATTTGGGATTCTAATTGTGGATTGTGGATGGAATGATGGTGAAAGATGATGGAATGATCCTATTTATAAGAGGATGACCTAGATGCAACTAAAATAAATGACATATGATGCAACTAGGAAGATGATAATGAATGCAACTAAGAATGATTTAGGATGTAACTAGGGATTGGTGATGATGGACAGATGAAACTAGAATAAGCTAGGATGAAAGATTGTCGAGATAGAATTTGGGATCCCTAAGGTAGAATGGATATGTGATGGACCTAGCTAGTATTCTCTCTCAAGATTGACGTAGCGATGGTTTACTTGGAATCGGTAAGAAAAATGCTTGACTGTTGTGTTATAGCCCATGTTATCAAGCTTTTCTTAGTACTTTTCTTTGGTGTGGGCTGGTTGTATGAAAGATTGATGGCTTTTAAGATTTATCTCTACAAATTTCTTCTCTTGATAGGCTTGGGATTTGGGAAGTTTAGCCTTTGGGTTTTTGGTCAAATCAGACATAACCTAGGGAGATTTTGGAAATTGATTCGGAACAAGGTTCTGGATGTCTGATTTTGAAGGGATTCTTTTGCAAGGTTTATTTTCAAAGCTTTTAGACCAATTGTATGATGTCTTAGTAGCAAAAGACTAGCTTGACAATAGACACTTTGAAAAAAATATGGAGAAGGGACAAAGCAACCTTGTGGGATACAAGCAATGACTTTAGCTACTAAATCTAAAAGAAAGCTTTGAAAGGTGTATATTCCAACAAATGTTTTCATAGAGCTTTTGACTATTCAATTAATTCAAGAAGATCTACCTAAAGGGAGGTGAGTATCAAAATCCTTTCCCATAGCTTGATACCCCCTAGAAGGGGATACATATGGTGAGTATCTTAAGGTAATCTGGTAAACACCTTGGATCAGTCCTTACACAAGAATTGTGATACCTTTAGATGTAGATAGGGTAGTGTCTATTTTAATAGGTTTTTTGTTATTTTGTGGAGTCCTCCCAATTAGTTTCTATGCATGTGACTCACTTGAGAGCCTAGTTGGCCATGCTTGAATTGTAGGGATTATTCACCTACCTCGGGCTACCACCAACACGCATTGCCTAAGAATGAGATGTAAGTGAGAGTTTTCTTAGTGCTTTATTTATATATCAGTCGGGGAAGATACTAGTTTGAAATCATTCTCTGGAGAGAAAGAGGTTTTCTCCCCAAACAGGTCTCTCTAAAAGTAAAATGGGTGAACTTGTCTATGTTCAAGTGTTTTACGTAACTTAGATTAATAAGGATTTGCTGAATTTGGAAACTCCTAGACACATATCATGAAGATTCTTTTCCCAGATTGATTTTAAGTGATTGAATTGAAATTCTTCAAACAAAAGTGTTTAATATTTTGATTTGTTCTTTCTTTCTCTGAAAAGTAAAACTTTGAGCGATTGCAAGTTCTTTATTTTAGGCATTCAAGATTGATTTGGCATGTTGCTTTTAAGAACTTTGAAATGAGTTGAATCTTGAAAGATGAGGGAACACAAATGCTTTTCATTCAATTTTAAATCACTCAAGAGTAAGTTTGATTTGGACTCAATGTAAAAAATATTTTTTGGACTTTTGATTTTTCATTCAAGATTTGGTGTGTTAGTTTGTATGTTTTATACCCAAAATGAGATTCCTAGATTTGGTTTGATGAATGAAACTTTGAAAATCATTCAAGATTTTTCAACTTGAAGTTTGTTTTAACCAAGCATAAAACACTTAGGATGATTTAGAAGTATTTAGGAATGATTTAAGACTATTTAGGAACCAATTAGGAAAGATTTAGAAAAGATTTGGTTGATTTTCTTCCTAGTTTGCATGAGACTTTAAAAGAACTCTGAGATATTGCGAATGAAGTTCATTTTAGCTCTATTTGATGCATTTGAGTTTGATTTAAGAACATTTGAATGCATTTAGGACTGATTTGAAACCAATTAGGTTTGAGATCCATCTTTGAAGTTCTTTTTAAGCTTTCAAAACAAGAAATGTTCCTATTTTGCATGAATGCCTTCTAAGGTCCTAATTTTGCATGATTTTGAGGTTCATTTTAGCCAATTGAAAGACTTTATGGATGATCTTGATTTCTTTTAGAAAAATTTAGGAAGGTTTCAAGTTGATTAGGACTGATTAGGAAAAAATAGGAAAGATTTGGAAGATTCTTTGATTTTAGGCACTCAAGAGTGTGTTTAGTGTTCATTTTAAACAACCAAATGAATTTTTTGAAATTCCTAATTAATCAAACAAGTTGATGAGCCTTAAGGCCTTAAGTTTTTAGTTATTTTTTATGCCTTCCAAGGTGTACCTACAAAATATAGAGTTTATAACCTGTAAAAAATCAAAGTTCAACAACTTAGATAAAAGCATCATATTACCTCTTACTAGTATAAATGCATAGTTACAGAGAATAAATGCATAGTTTGAGGTGACATATGCGTAGACATAGAGAATATATGCACAACTAGACCTATTATGATGAGTAATGCTTAAAATCTAAGGTTTTTACAAAAAAAAAATGTCCATCTCTTTTGAACAAATGCATAGCTCTGTTGAACAAATGCGCAACTTTGTTGAACAAACGCGCAACAAAATTGAATGAATGTGTAGTTCTGGTAAACAAATGCATGGTTTTAGTGAAAAAATGTGTAGTTTTACATTTTTTTACACAAATTTACATTTTTGGACAACCAATGCACAAGTGAGACCAAGAATAAAATAGTGCAATCCATATTTTTGAAAAAATATTAGAAAAACAACCAAGGAATGTTGATTTTGGCGCATATCACTAGGATAGGGGTCCCACCTAGTGTGCCAAAATGTGATTAGTGAAAACCTAATCAGTCTTGAAAGGTGTAGACATGTTAAACATTATTTTATGAGCATATACCTAACTTACAAAGAAAACTATTTGCAAAGACACTCAGATAGAGCTTAAACGAGAGCACCCTGTCACCATTTTCTCTCGCTCTAGGGATGTGTGTGTGATCTCAAATCACTTGGAGAAATTACCTAATGATTATTAGGAGGTATTTGGATTGATTAGGGATCATAAGAACCCCATAGTGGCAGAAAAGTAGGTATAGAGCACCCGTTTTGTCCCTAAGGCCTTAAGGATCCTAAAAGGTTCAAAATGTAGATTATGCTATGAATGCTTATTCTAAGTTGATTTTAGTCCAAAATAGATATGATATGATTGAAGAAGCTATGAAAAAAAATGAATCAAAGTATTTTAATCCATTAATTCTAAGCTATGATGTTTGCTAAGAAAGCTTGAAAATGAGTTGAACTATCAAAATATGCTAAAAGCTTAAGATCTAGGACTAAACTAGCATTATTGTATGAGTCAAAATGTGACCACACTTCTATGAACCATTACTTGAAAGGTGGCTCAACAATGAGGCCTCACAAAGCGGCTCATAGCTCTCTATGCATGGAGTTGCAAGGGACTATGAGTTTTGCTCTCAGCTAGAGCTACAAGAATGTGACCTTGCTAGTCAACCATACAATGAGAGATTCAAGTGAAGACAAGGGCAAGAGTGCCAATGTCTCCAAGAATCTAAATGGGAATGAAATGCAAGCTTAAAATGGGTATGCAATGTAAATGTAAATGACAAATGCAAGCTTAATCTATCAAAATGAAGTGCAAACTAATCTATGAAACGAAATACAATAGATTTCAAGCCCCTACTTAAGCTATGTGAGATCTATTCTATTGCATAAAATGAAATCTAATCTATGGATGCCATGAGTGTAAACTATGAAAGCAAAACTACTATGAAATGCAACTAAAAATGATGAGGCTTCAAAGCTTGAGTGTCTTCAAAGAGAGCTCCAAAACCTGCAGCATAACATTAGCATCAAAACATGGTCTCCAAATGAAGAAGAGAGCTCTTCTTTTATAGGAAATGAGAGTCAATGGACGGTCAAGATTAAGAGGCAAAAGAACTTAATCAGCGATGGAGAAGAAAGGAGAGCTCAATCCGTGTGCACAAGATTCCTCCAATAGAAAAATTAGAGTTGACTTTATGTCCATGTGAGACAAAAGTGCTTTTATTTTTTTTGTAAAATAGGAATAATGCTTTATTTGTGCAACTTAGGATAAGAGGAAAAGGGTGGGATTTTTATTTAAATAAAAGGGGAGGAAATATTCCTTTTAAGTAAATAAAAACTTAGGATAGAATGGTTAGCCCATAGGATAAAATCCAATATATGATCGAAATTAAGATTTGATCAAGAAATTGATAATGTTGAAAATATTGATCATTGATCAAAATGATTCAGGATTGATAAATCAAATAAATGGGGCCCAAAGTCTAGGCGACCATTTTTGGGTGCATACATTTGCCCCTCTTTGACTAATGTGTGATCGATTTGGGAACACATGTAGTCAAAGAATGAAGTTGAAATGTGAGATCGATCTGGGATCACAAAACAACTCAGATATGAGGTCGATTCGGGATCATATCCAGACAAAGCATAAACAAAAGGCCTTTGAACATGAGGTCGATTTGGGATCACATTCAAAGTAAGAGATAAGAATCTCAAATTTGAGCAAAAGCTCACAAAGGATGTCTGAATCAAGAACATCAAGAAATCAGGGATAAGAATCTCATAAATACTGCCCCCTCAGAGTCAAAATCAAAATCAGGTAGAGGAGAGACAGCAAACTGATAAAGATTTGATCAAATCATAATAAATCACAATCGAAGATAAGGTCAAACGGTTAACCATTAGGCAGTGAAACATGCCCCAGTGAGGAAGTAGAAGAATAGAAATATAAGACTAGAAATAGAGCGAATGAAAGACTAGGAAATTTGAGAGACATGGAAGGAAAAAAAAAAGATCGAAGAATTATGCCTCAAATGGTCAGTCAGCTGCGCAGAAGAATGAGAAAATTTTGAAACATGATTTTGACTATCAAGATGGTCTCAGATTTTGATTTCAAGTCCAAAAATGGATCCAGGACGTTGAAATTAGGTTAGGGTGCAATTTTCGCACAATTCTGAGATGTTTTGAAAATTTAGCCAAAAAGTCAAAATACTATAGGAGTAGAAAAGGAGTGAAAAGAGATGTGATGTGAAAGAAAAGAAGTGAAAATGTGATCAAGAAGAAGTGAAAGGTGAGCATAGGTGACTGACAGGTCCACAAAAGATGAAAAGGAGAGCTCTCTTCATATGCAAAGATGCAAAACTAAACTATCATGAACCTAAAAATGCAAGCTACTATGAAAGTGGTTGACTTGCAAGGTCACAATGCTTATAGACATCTAATTATCATCATCGAGCGTTAGGTAGCATCAGAAGATCATACAATGCACACTAGTATAACTAGGTGGATATGAATATGATCTATATCAGATGGGAATGTGGAAATCTCACCTAGGCACCAAAGACATATAAGTCAAGATGACTAATGCAGTGAGACTACCTAAATTTAATATGGTGAGATTATGCTTATATCAAGACACATGAAAAGTCAGGATAGCTAAAAGCACACACTCGCAGAACAGTCAAGGATAATACCTTGTCAATCCATAGTGTCAAGTAGGACTAGCATAGATGCTCATGACAGTTAGGACCAACAAAATATACCCACAAGCAGATAAAGAAATAAAACATGGTCTTATTCCCTCAGTCTTCTAGCTATGCATCATCGAAAAATTCTCAGGGAGAGACCACTCATCAAAGAAATCCTCATAGACAGCACACAAAGAAAAATAAAGTCAACATATCTCAATCAAGTTGATTGTTTAAGTGTGTTGTGTTGGTCATAGAGTCAAACTCTGAGTATTGCATCTTCCAATAGAAATATTGCATCAAACTTAGACTGTTTAGGAAAGATATCTGATAAGTGTTGAGAAACACTCGACGCAAGGGTAGTGTTGAGAAACACTATTTGGGGTGTTGAAAAACACCGTTGTGAAATGCTCCTAGAGACAAACGCACCTAAAGGACCTATGTTGACAGTTATGCCCCCTAGACAAAGATAAGGACCAATTCCAGACCAAGTCAAATAAGGTCAAGTCAGGATGGAAAGAGGCTAAATGTCAAGGACGCATGCGAACAAATAGGGGTGCAAAGGCCTCAAGTAGCACCTGTTTCCAGGTTTTCACCACTTGGATTTTATTGCAATTTTTTTTTTTAATTTATTTTTTGTATTTTTGCTACCATGGCGCCTATTACTAGGTTTTCACCAAGGCACTTTTTCTATTTTTTTTTAATTTTTTTTTTGTTTTTGTATTTTTTGAATTTTTTTGATTTTTTTGATGAGACATCAAAGCGCCTATTGCTAGGTTTTCACTAGGATGCTCTTTTTTAGGACCTTTTATGCTTTTTAAAATTTTTTCAGCATCATATATCAATTTTTTTGGTATTTTTTCAGGATCAAAAAAATATGTACAAAGGATGCCCCCAGACAGAGATGGGCATCAAGGATAGAACTTCTTTAGGTGCACAATGTTGATGGGCTCAGGGAGCTGTTCTCCATCCTCATCTGACAGTAAATATGCACCAGTGCCAAAAGCTGTTGTGATAACGTATGGCCCAAGCCAATTAGGTTCAAATTTTCCCTTTTGTTCTCTATTCTATTGATTCTTAGGGTTCTCTCGTAAGACAAGATCACCTATCTGAAATTCCCTGGGGTGAACCTTCTTATTAAATGCTTTGAACATACGCTTCTGATATACTCTCATATGATCAAAGGAAGCCTTGCGCTTTTCATCTAGTAGTTCTAATTCCTGTAATCTCATGGCACGATAATCCTCATCTGTAATCAGTCCTTTGAGAGAGACCCTAAGTGAAGGAATCTCTACCTCTAGACACAACACTGCTTCAGAGCCGTAGGTAAGAGCAAAAGGCATAGCTCCTGTTGGTGTGCGAATGCTTGTTCTATAAGCCCAAAGTGTGAGATTAATTTGCAAGTGCCAGTCCCTACCATTCTTGTGTACTGTTCGATGAAGGATCTTAAGAATGGTTTTATTAGAGGCCTCTGATGGCCATTGCCTTGTGGGAAGTAGATGGAGGACCAATGTTGCTTGATTTTAAACTTTTTGCATAAATGTGTCAGGTCCTTGTTCTTAAATTGTCCTCCATTATCAGTAATAATTTTAGAAGGTATCCCAAATTGGCAAATAATGTGATTCAGAATAAAGAGTGAGATTGTTTTGCCTGAGGCAACAGAAAGAGGGACTGCTTCCACCCATTTCGTGAAGTAATCAGTAGCTATGATAATGAACTTATGTCCACTGGATGAGTTGGGGTGAATTTTCCCAACAAGATCAAAGGCCCATCGCTGAAATGGCCAATGTGAAATAGAAGGAATTAGCTCCCTACCTAGAGCATGGATCAAGTTTCCATGTTTTTGACATTTATCACAAGATTTAGCAAAAGCTACTGCATCATGTTGCATTGTGGGCCAGTAATACCCTGCCCTAAGCAATCGACAGGCCATGGCAAGACCATTAGAATGTCCACCACAAATGCCCTCATGGATATCAACTAACGCTTGGTTGGATTCCGCCTTTTCCAAGCACCTAAGAAGTGTCCCATCAAAACCCCTCCTATATAGGTCACCAGAAATGAGGGTATGGTGAGAGGCGTTACGAATGAGGTTTCTACGTTCAGATCTGTTAAAAGTTTCAGGGATAATGCCATCATGGAGATATGAATAAATGGCACCGTATCGGGAAGACTCATGAGTGACAAGGGTACAAATGACATGACTTTCAGGAGAATAAAAAATTGGATGACGTAGTTCTTCCACTAGGAACTCAAATCGGGACTCATGCTGCTCTAATTGAAAAAGTGAGGCTAATGTAGCCATAGCATCTGCAGCTTTGTTATCTACCCTAGGGATTTGTTGAAATGTTACAAAAGCAAAGTAGTGTCTCAAAGAATCAACCATCTTTTTGTAGGGTATTAACTTATCATCCTTAGTTTGATACTCCTTATTGACTTGATTTATTATCAACTGTGAATCCCCAAAGACATGTAACTCAATAATGTTCCAGTCTATAGCCAGCTTCAAGCCATTAGCTAATGCTTCATATTCTGCAATATTGTTTGTACATGGGAAGAGTAATTTGTATGACTTTGGTATAGTGTATCCATGTGGAGAAACAAACAATATTCCTGCACCCGACCCATTTTGCATGTTAGAGCCATCAAAGAACATCTTCCAAGGGCGAGATGTGACATGTAGTATATGCTCATCAGGAAATTCAACTTGTATAGGCATCGTATCCTAAACTGGGAAATCAGCAAGTTGGTCTGCAATAGCCTGTCCTTTTATGGCCTTTCTTTCAATGTACTCAATATCAAATTCTGACAATACCATCATCCACTTAGCGAGTCTACCGGTGAGAGCAGCCTTACTAAGCAAATATTTTAGAGGATCAATTTTGGCAATCAAGTGTGTAGTATGAGCGAGCATATAGTGTCGTAGCTTTTGAGAAGCAAACACCACAGCCAGACAAGCTTTCTCAATGTTGTTGTAATTGACCTCGTATGATACAAGAGTATGACTTATGTAGTATATGGCCCTTTCTTTTTCATTGTCATCTAACTGAGCTAACAAAGCCCCCAAGGAAGTATCTGTAGCTGAAATGTATAGGATCAAAGGTTTCCCTAGAATAGGAGGCATCAAAATTGGGGGATTAGCCAAGTATTGTTTGATTTGATCTAGACTCTTTTGACAATCCTCGTTCCAAACACAAGAAGCACCTTTATGCAATGTTTTATTGAAGGGTTGTACCCTATCTACAAGCTGAGAAATGAACCTCCTAATAGACTAGAGTCGTCCTTGAAGACTTCTCATTTGACTGATGTTCTTTGGAGGTGGCATGTCCAAAATTGCCTGGACCTTTTCGGGATCAACCTCTACACCTTTTGCTGATATTATGAATCCTAAAAGTTTGCCTGAGGTGACACCAAATGTGCACTTCTCGGGATTCAATCGGAGTTGAAATTGTTCCATGCAATCTAGAATTACTTCCAAATCGATAAGGTGTGCAGTCCTTTTTTTTGACTTAGCCAAGGTATCATCCACATAATCTTCCATGTTCTTATGCATCATGTCATGAAAGATAGTGGTCATAGCTCTTTGGTATGTAGCACCCGCATTCTTTAGCCCAAATGGCATGACATTCCAACAATAGGTTCCCCATGTGCAAGTGAATGCTATTTTCTCTTGATCTTCTGGTGCTATCTTAATTTGGTTGTACCCACTGAATCCATCCATTAGAGAATAAATTTCATAGCCGGCCGTCATGTCCACTATCATGTCAATATTTGGAAGTGGAAAATCATCCTTAGGGCATGCTTTGTTTAGGTCTCTAAAATCTGTACAGACATGAATGGACCCGTCATGTTTGGAAATGGGTACTATGATTGAAATCCATTCTGCATAATCTATAGCCCTGATAAATCCAGCTCCCAATAGTTTTTCTAACTCTGCTTTGACAAGGAGAGCAACATGTGGATGCATTTTTTGAAGTCTTTGCTTGACTGGCTTGATTCTTGGAGCTATGGATAGGTGATGCATTATAAGATTTGTGTCAAGCCCTGGCATGTCTAAATATGTCCATGCAAAGTTGATCTTTTTTCTTTGTAAGAATTGTGTGTATGCCTTCGTTTCTTCCTCTGATAGAGACTGAGCCAGATGAACAATTTGAGGAGGTTCTCCCGTGTTCAAATTAATGGGTTTTGTTGGCTCAATTAGCATTGATGACCTGTCTTGGAAATAACTGGGCAAGTCATTAAGTACCCCATCCTTAGGCACCTCAAAGAGGTTTTCACCCTTGGATACGTCATTTGTTTTTACTATTTTGGGTTCTGACACCACCACAAAGTGGTTTTCGCCATCAGAACTCCTATACTTTTTCTTTTATTTTTTGACTGAGGTACTTAATGTCAGCCTCAGTCATACTTGTAGTTGGCTCACTGGTGGAAGACACTACTATCTCAATAGCATCAAGGTAACATGCGGTCTCATAGTCATTCTGGAAAGTCAGCAGTTGTGGCTTTTGTGAAGTTTGCAACCAATCAATTAAATCACGGTGGACAATGGGTAGGTCTATGACTGGTTCAATATTGTGGATGTGATGGGTGTCATTTGTGGTGACCATATATTCAAAGTTCATCAAGTCCCCTTCTAAGATACCTGAATCGAGCTTTGTCCTTCCTAGCGAAGTATCATCCACTAAGGCAATCCGGGGAGTCCAGTCCTCTAGCCCTACACTAGACTTATCGACTACGTCGGGTTGGGCACTATAAGATTGAATAACATCAACTTCTAAGTCCATGGTTGCATCTTAGAGTGAGTCCCACTCAAACTCATGTGAGTCTATTTCTGAACCTTCAGCATCAGGATCTTGTGACGTGGAAGCCACACAATTTAAAGTGTCCAAATTAGTGTCACCTATCGCAGCTTGGATGACGACACTTTCCATGGTTAAATTCTAGAATTCTCCCCAAAGGAGATCAGTTAAGGGCACCCAATCTTCTGTCATGTCTTGCTAATTAGCAAGGTTGGGTGTGTATTCAGAATCAGAATTAGTATCTGTGGTAATTGGGACAATAGCATGTGTTGATGCATCCTTTTGAAAACCTAACCCTGTTGTTGATTTATCTTTCTGTGCAAAAAGTGCATGATCCAATGGTTCAGCTCTGGCATCTAGCCTGTGGTTAAGGGGACCATGTCCTGGATAACCCATGTTCTTGACTAGTGTGTACCCTCTTCCATAAGCTTTAGGCGAAGGAGCAAAACTTTCATTATGTTGGTACTTTTCCTCATGATAAATCCATTCTCTGATGGCAACTTCTTCTTTTTCTTCTTGAATAGGGACTGAAGACTCAACAAACCTTCCAAAAAATGTCATAGCCGATGAAGAAGGTTTCAGATTTGGTGAAGTCTTACCATAAGATCTAGGAGATATAGGCAATTTTGTAAAAGAATCAATCTTGTAATCTCCCATGCCGAGGTCAAGGATTTGAAGCTTCTCTTTGGATTGTTCTAGTGAAGTGCTAGAAGTGTCAGCCTCCCTATTCAAAGGTATGTGTGAGCCTACAGAAATATTTTTGACTGACAAAGTACTATCCCCAGGGATGCAAATCTCTACACCATTGTGAGGAAACTTGATGCATTGGTGGTATGTTGATGGGACCACTTGCATTTCATGAATCCACAGCCTCCCTAGCAAAATATTATAGGCGAAAGGTCCCACATCAACAATTTGAAATAAGATATCCTTTTCTACTAGACCAATACGAATTGGCAAAACTGCTAACCCTTTGGAACTCCTTTCTGCTTCATCATATGCTTTAATCGTGATCTTTTTCCTTGTGTCAATGACCTCTTCAGAATACCCTAAATCTTTTAATAAATGTAGGGTACAAATGTTTAACCCTGCACCCCCATCTATCAACACACGCTTGACATGAGTTTTATGAATCATGACTTCTATGTGTAAGGCCAAATTATGTGGGTGATGTAAAGATTTGTCATCTTCCTCTGAGAAAGTAAGGTAATGAGGGCTGGCCAAATGGTTGACCAAGTTCTAGAATTGATCCACATCTAAGTTTGCAGGGACATTTGCTGCTCGCAAGACATCCTCAAGGATACGCTTATGTCTTGGGGATAATTCCAATAGCTCAAAAATAGAAATCTATGCTGGCGTACATTGTAATTGGTCTACAAGATTGTAGTTAAGCTTAGGATCAACAGTAGACTTAGAAGGGATCTGTTTGGATGTAGATTGTCTAGGCTTGCCAGAGTTGGGACCTCTAATAATGATAGGAGACTGAGTAGCTTGATTCCTAGTAACCGCATGAAGATGCTGAGACTCCTTCCGAGAGTTAGGGCCCTTTAACACCACCACGGGTCCATCATAAGGCACTTGTCTTAGATCATTATTATGCTCATAGGGATCCTTCTTTCTCATCATATTAACATTCTCTTCGACAATCTCAAGCATGTTGATGACGTTGTCCGCCTTGGTATAGGTGTAATTTATTGAAGCCTTACCCTTGTTGTCATTGTTAGATGCTTCTCCTTTCTCATACTTAGGCAAGGGCTCTTTGAAAGCTTTGTGATCTGAATTGGAAGTTAAACCATCCACTTGCAATTGCCCATTCTCGATAAGGTCTTGGACAAGATGTTTGAGCTTAAAATAGTTTTCGATATCATGCCCAATTCCATTATGGTAAATACAATACACCTTCTCATTCAACCAATATGGCTTCATCTCAGGAATACAAAACTTGGAAGGATCTTGAGGTTGTACTAAGTTATAAGCAAGAAGAGTCTTAAAAATATGCTCATAGGAATCTCCAAGTTTTGTAAATTGTCATTTCTCTATCTTCGACTTTCCTTGATATTTTGGTTTACTAGCTTGTTGTTGTGAGGATACTTGTAACTTCATGGCTTGAACCGCATTGGAGAGATTAAGGACTTCATTCTTAGGTGGAGGCGAGTCAACAACACCATCATTGATCACCTGTTTATTCTTGTTCCAATAGTTATGTTTCTTGTCCTTGTTTCCATGATTGTTATTGTTATTTTGGCTATTGTTATTTGTTGTCTTGGCCAAAAACCCTTGTTCTTTTAAAACATCTTCAATGCAACATGCCACATCAACCATAACGTCAAAAGAGCTGAAAGGATACTTCTTAACCTGATACCTTAGCTCGGGTATCAAATTATTCACAATAATATCAATCCTCTCCTCTTCAGGAATTGTTCTTGAGTACTTTGCACATAAACGTCTCCATCTCAGTAGGAAAGCAACAAATGACTCCCCCTGATTTTGTTTTAACTTACATAGATCAAGCATGGTGACTGGTCGTGTCAAATTATAAGCAAAATGTTGGACAAATCTTTCCACAAGCTCTTTAAATGTTTTGACTGGTGGAGTTAGGTTAGTGAACCACTCCATAGCTTGTCCCTTGAGGCTTCGCGGGAATAATCTCATTAAGTAAGAATCCTCATGGTGGAAAGAAAAGCTCATGATATAAAACTATCTAACATGGTCATGAGGATCGCTAATACCATCATACTTGTCATATGTAGAAAACTTGACCTTCTTAGGGAAATCAACCATCACAACACTTTTATCAATGGGAGTAGGGCAAATCGAATCCAAGTTGAATGTACTTTTATGAGCCCTCATATTATCCATAGTTTGTTGCAATCGCTTAATCACCTCATCAGTTGATGGTTCTTGTTTCTTCACCTTTCCATTCACATCAAAGTCAAAAGGAACCCTAGCACCTTTGTTGATTAGGATTTCCAAGAATTGATCTTTGTTTTGTTCAACATACTTCTCGACATAGGCTTGGAATGCTGGCTCTTGTTGGATGGCCATGAAATCTAAAGTATCCAAGTTGTCATGTACCCGTTGATAGGGTTGTCTAGAAAGTCTAGGAGGTGGACTTCCTCTATGATGATCGTACCTTGACGTTCTTCTTCCTCTCGGGGGTGGAGATTTTGAGGGTGTCCTGGACCTCCTTCTAGTCCTTGGACTTTGTGATGGAGTTGATGGGGGAGAGTTAGTCCCATGATTAGTCCCCCTACCATGGAATTGTCTTTGAAGGCGTTGCGCATACATTCTATCTTCTTCTTCTTCTTGTAAGGCTCTTTGCTTCATCTCTATAAAAATCTTCTCCTCTTCTTCCAGTCTCCTTAGTTTCTCTTGTTTCGCAGCTTGTTCTTCTTTGAAGGCTTGCTTAGCTTTTTCAATAGCTTTTAATCTGGCGTCAGCATGCCAAGGGTTTTCTTTGGGAGGAGATGAAGGTCCTGACACATTATGCAAGTTGGCTGCGTTAACATGATACTCTATTTCATCATCATAATGTTGGGATACCATTTTTGAAGAATCATGTCTATGATGCCTTTCTCTTCTTTGTTGAGGATCCAAATATCTTGTGTTGATCAAAGGTGACTCAGGGGAACTAACAGCCCTTCTAAATCCATCTGGTACATGACTGTCATCCCTAAAGCTTGAAAACATCTCTTGAAGATTTTGGTTAAGTACCTTTCTTGAGTTCTTGATGTCTGACAAACTCATGTCGTTGCCTGATGAATAGTGTGTCTCAGGTGTACCTTTCTTAGGAAGATCAGTTTCAACTTCTGGTTGACTCCTAGGAGATTGATCAAAGAGAGGTTCCTTTCCTTTATGCTGTCGACGGGTTCTAACTGGAGGCAACTGATTAAAGATAACAGGAGGTCTCTTCCCTTGATTCACTTGGTATCTTATGGTAACTGACATGAAATAAAGGGATTCTAAATGATAAGTTGTTCTCTCAAAGTGTTAACTCCAACTGAGGGTAATTGGGGTTCTCTAATGTCCAAAAGAAAAAGATGAAAGATAGAAAAACAAAGGGCGTCACCAACACTATCAAAGAGGTGCTTCAAATCAAAGGATGAATATCCTTGCACTTTTGAATCAAGAGGTTGGACTTAGCCAAAATTGCAAATTAAGAGATGTATGAAATGATCTGGATAGTAAGAGGACCAAAATTCTCCAAGGGTGTGATCAACAGTTCTGAAGATAAACTTCTCACTAAGAATAGCTTCTTAACTTGGCAAGTTATGTTTAAGGGAGCCTTGTGAATCAATTGAAATGATACCTAGGTATGCTAAAATCAGGAACTCGCAGCCAAAATGGTGTCTAACACTGATAGTAGGTAACCTATTTAAAAGCCAAGCCGTACCCAAAGTCAAACTAATGTCCAAGGCAAAGATCACAACTAAAATTTTCCAGGTGATAGACTCCAGGCATACAGGGCGATAATTCTCAGACTGAGCGATACTTCTCCCGAAGGCAGGCGATAAACCTTAAAACTTCCGGGTGATATACTTTCTAACTGTTGGGCAATACAAGTTTTGACGTGAAGTATCACGTGATATTTCTGGTTAAGGCAGGTGATACTGTTGTAATTTTTGACCAATTTGTGCAAAATTTCAAGTTTTTAAATGTCTGATTTTGAATTTCTTGAGTCTGAGGGTGTAATGTTGGACATCAATTACAAGTTTAACAACAATGGGACAAGTTTGCAAATAGTAAGTGATCAAACATGTCTTCAAACACTTGAAACAAGGGCAAAAGCAACCTTGCCAAGACAAACACTTGTGATATCGAATTTGAGAAAGCACCCTATGAATGCTACCGCTTGTTTGTATGTCAAGAACGTTTACACTGGTATAGCACTTTTTGAGAACACTTCAAGCAATATCTACCTATAAGACAAGGCTCAATACTTATCAACTTAGCCCACAACTTGATGCCCCCTTGCCTCACACCAAGTGGTTGCCCACAAGAGATATTGGCTTTGACGTGGAAGTGTTAAACAACACAACCAAAGGGACACATATGGTGAGTATCTTGGGGTGATCCGGGTTATTCCACTTGGATCAATCCTTGCACTAAGAAGATAAGCGGCTGAAAAGGGTAGCTTCTAACCTATGGTTCTTAGTAAGGATTTCCATTCACAACACCCCTCTTGCTCCTCATAAAGGACTAGGACCTCGCAGCCTCAAGAGTACCTTAAGCATTCTTACTCAATGTTTTCCTCATGGTCACAATCCCACAGGTACTTACATCAAGTGAAGACAAGTGTTATGTCTACCAAGGTTTTGTGTCCTTGATAGCCTTGAGATTATAGTGAGTTGGAATCACTCGCCACCAAGGAAAATGATGACAAGGTTTTCCCCACTTGGGTCATTCCTCTTGATTGCTCAAGAGCAGGCCCTCTAAAGGATTTCTATACTAAACAAAAAGTGGATTAACTCTTGAGGTTCAAGGTTTTTGGTTCACCACAAGGGTGAAGAGCATACTCCCCTATCTCAAGAATCTCTCCCAAACACACCAAGCAAATATTCAATTACCCCCTTGCTTTCAAAATCCCAAGATGGGTCAAGATTTTTGTTTCACCACAAGGGTGAAGAGCATACTCTCCTACTACCTCAAAATTCCTACAACAAGGTATTAAATGCCTATGAAATGAAATACTAGTATATGCCACACTTAACAAAGAAAGTATCTAAACAAGAACTTAGTTTGGTTTTTAAGCTTAGGGCAGCCCTGCAACAATCATTAGTAGCCCTCTTTGACATGCGTTATTTTTGGCAAAAAAAAAAAAATTTCAAGCAAGTGTACCTACAAACACCACTTGTTAGGCAAACTCAAAATCTAAGTAAGTCTAAAAGTTCAAGCCTCCTACTATTAGCAGTGTTTTCAAGGCACCAAGGTGGAATACTTAGCCAACCAAGTAGACATGAAGTGAGTCCAAAGATGTGGAACACTTAACACTTCATATGAACTCAAAGTAAGCTAAGGTCTTAGAAAACAAGTGAGATCAAGGAAGCTTAAGAGGGTGAAAATGTGGAACACTTAATGCTCTTTTCAAGTAGACCCCTCCCCCTATGTATGAATGCGGAGATTGCATCCAAAGGGCAAGACCAAGGGGTGATTAGAAATAAGCAAGTCCAAACCCACTTTAGCCACCAAGCTCAATCACAAGTAATCATCCAAGTCATTACAAAGTGAGTCCAAAAGTGGAGCACTTAACCCCTCAAGCAAACATGAAGTGAGCCCAAAAGTGGAACACTTAACCCATCAAGTCAACATGAAGTGAGCCCAAAAGTGGAACACTTAACCCCTCAAGCCAATATGAAGTGAGCCCAAAAGTGGAACACTTAACCCTTTAAGCCAATATGAAGTGAGCCCAAAAGTGGAACACTTAACCCTTTTAGCAAATGTGAAATGAGTCCAAAGATGTGAAACACTCAACACTTCACATCAACCCAAAGAGAGTCCAAAAGTGGGACATTTAACCCTTCATACCAACCAAAAGAGAGTCCAAAAGTGGGACATTTAACCCTTCACATCAACCTAAAGAGAGTCCAAAAGTGGGACATTTAACCCTTCACATCAACCTAAAGAGAGTCCAAAAGTGGGACATTTAACCCTTCACATCTACTCAAAAGGAGTCCAAAAGTGGAACATTTAACTCTTTGTATCAACTTAAGACAACCCACACTCTAGAAACTAATGAGATCAAGAAAGCCAAGAGAGTGACAATGTGGAACACTTAATGCTCTTTTCAAGTAGACCCCTCTCCCTATGTATGAATGCTGAGATTGCATCCAAAGGGTGAGACCAAGGGGTGATTAGAAATAAGCAAGTCCAAACTCTCCTAGCTAACAAGCTCAATCAAAAGTATCTAAAGCTTGCTTATCAACACTCACTCACAAGTGCAAAAGAAGAAGCAATGGAATATTTAACCTTCCAAGCCAACATAGGGTGAGTCCAAGATGTGGAACATTTAACCCCCCATGCTCACAAGGAATGAATCCATGTCTTTAATCACACAAATGAGGTACTTAATACTAGAAAGAAAGAATTAACTATCTAACAAGCTAATATAACTAAGAAATGCATACAACTATGAAAATTAATTCTGTCTAAAAGCAGCAAAGTATATTAATTAAACTAGTTATGATCAAAATCAGAAAAAAATACTAAAATTGCAAGTCTCTGTCGGATCAGGCAATATTCTAGAAAGTTCACCAGTATCGCGCGATACTTCTTACAGTATCCGAGCGATACTTCTGCAGTAGGGTGATACTTCACTCGAGACCAGGCGATACTTCGCCTGAGACTAGGCGATAAAAGTACCTGAAGCGTGCGATACTATTTTTTCGCGAACTATCACGCCAAGACAGAATGTTTATCGCGCGATATTTGTCAGCAGTGTCGCGCAATAATCTAAGACAGAAAACCAGAAAATGCAGATTTTTTTGAAAAATAATCCGAAAATGATGAAAAATGCATCAAAACAAAAGGACAAAGCTACTACTCTGCTCCATGATGGGCACGAAAGATGTATGAGTTAAAATGTGACCACACTTCTATGAACCATTACTTGCAAGGTGGCTCAACAATGAGGCCTCACAAAGCGGCTCATAGCTCTCTATGCATGGAGTTGCAAGGGACTATGAGTTTTGCTCTCAGCTAGAGCTACAAGAATGTGACCTTGCTAGTCAACCATACAATGAGAGATTCAAGTGAAGACAAGGGCAAGAGTGCCAATGTCTCCAAGAATCTAAATGGGAATGCAATGCAAGCTTAAAATGGGTATGCAATGTAAATCTAAATGACAAATGCAAGCTTAATCTATCAAAATGAAGTGCAAACTAATCTATGAAAGGAAATACAATAGATTTCAAGCCCCTACTTAAGCTATGTGAGATCTATTCTATTGCATAAAATGAAATCTAATCTATGGATGCCATGAGTGTAAACTATGAAAGCAAAACTACTATGAAATGCAACTAAAAATGACAAGGCTTCAAAGTTTGAGTGTCTTCAAAGAGAGCTCCAAAACCTGCAGCATAACATTAGCATCAAAACATGGTCTCCAAATGAAGAAGAGAGCTCTTCTTTTATAGGAAATGAGAGTCAATGGATGGTCAAGATTAAGAGGCAAAAGAACTTAATCAGCGATGGAGAAGAAAGGAGAGCTCAATCCGTGTGCACAAGATTCCTCCAATACAAAAATTAGAGTTGACTTTATGTCCATGTGAGACAAAAGTGCTTTTCTTTTTTTTGTAAAATAGGAATAATGCTTTATTTGTGCAACTTAGGATAAGAGGAAAAGGGTGGGCTTTTTATTTAAATAAAAGGGGAGGAAATATTCCTTTTAAGTAAATAAAAACTTAGGATAGAATGGTTAGCCCATAGGATAAAATCCAATATATGATCGGAATTAAGATTTGATCAAGAAATTGATAATGTTGAAAATATTGATCATTGATCAAAATGATTCAGGATTGATAAATCAAATAAATGGGGCCCAAAGTCTAGGCGACCATTTTTGGGTGCATACAATTATAACACTACTTAAAAATGAAAGGTGAATTGGTGTTTTTATCTTAGGAAGTGATGGTGTTTATAGGATTTGGGAAGGGCTTAGTTTAGGAGGATAAGTTATGCTTTGGGGTAAGGTTTGAGGTAAGGTTAGAGGTAGAGTTAGGGGTATGGTAAGGTTTACCTTGGGTTAGGGTTGCTCACAGATGTGTGAAAAACACTAGGGAAGTGTGCACAAGGGATAAGTGTGGAAGAGGAGACATGGGTCTCTTTATGATGTTGTAAGAAGCCTTAAAGAGTGTGTAAGAGGTTGAAATGAGTGTGTATATAAGGTTCATTTGGGGAAGGGTTTGACTAAAAGGTCAAAGAGACTTGCATTAGCTTAGGAAAATTAGGTAACTTCTCCTAAATAGGTTTAGGGAAGATTAGAAGGGTTTAGGAAAGGTTAGAAGATTCTAGGCTTTTGAGGCTTTAAATAAATATTAAATTTATTTAGGGATTGTGACATCATTTATTGAATATTGATCCAATAAAGAGAGGAAAATTATTTAAATTTCATTTAAATGCTTTGGGGAATGATTATTTAATTAAAGACACTTAATTAAAATAAAGGAATTTAATGGCATAAAAATATATTAATTAATGAAATAAATAATTAATTAGTAAATGATGATGTCATCAAGGGTTTTTCAAAAAATAAAAATACTTTTATTTTCTAATGGATTTTTAGGTGTCTACACCAGCCTTTCTTTGTTCCTTGTGATTTTTAAACACCCATTTTGTTCCAATGACATTTTTGTTTTCTGGTCTCGACACCAAAGTCCAGGTATCATTCTTTTCTATTTGATCTATCTCCTCATTCATAGCTTTAATCTAGTCTTCATTTTCTAATGCCTCCCTTGTTGTCTTAGGCTCAAATTCACATAATAAACAAGTAGGTTCTTTCAACTTACTTATGGTCAGAAGTCCAGTTTCTTTGTCTCTAATGATTTTCTCAGGCTTGCAATGTATCCTTATATACTGTGACAAAATAGGTTCAGATTTCTTTTCTCCTTGCTCTTCAGGTTCATCAATAAGATTATTAAAGATTCAGCCTCTGATTGCTCGACAACCTCTTCCTAATGCTCAACATCATCCTCCCATCATTCAACAATATCTTCTTGATACTCAACAAAATCCTTCGGATGCTTGACATTATTTCCTTGATGCTTAGGATTTCTAACTCGAGACTCTGCATCAGGTACAAGTGTGTTACTTGCCTCTCCTTCACCTCTATAGACAAAAGATCTATAATCTTCACGCTCTATTTTTCTTTCCTATTCATTTTTATCTGCATAATTGTCAACCTTCACATCTATACTTTCCATAATTTTGTTAGTGTTAGAGTTCAAACACTTGTAAGCTTTACTCTTTGTGGAATAACCTAGGAATATGCCCTCATCACTTTTAGCATCAAAATTTCCATTCCTATTGTCTTTTAGTATATAGCATTCTCTCCCAAAAATTCTAAAGTATTTTACATTAGGTGCATAACCCTACCATAGTTTATAAGGTGTAATATTTGTACCTTTTTATATTTGTACTCAATTTAAGGTATAAACAAATATACTTACAACTTCTTTCTAGTACTTTTGTGAAACTTTTTTCTCAATCATTAGTGTCCTTGCACAATCCATGATATATCTATTCCTTCTCTCTTCTATACTATTTTATGGAGGTGTTCTCGGTGCTGACATCTATCTCTTGATTCCTCTATCATTGCATAACATATTGAACCCATTTGATATAAACACTCCACCTCAATTAGATCTCAGGCATTTCAGGTTCCTACCTGTCTCCTTTTCAACCTTAGCCAAATACCACTTAAACAACTAAAATGCACTAGATTTTTCTTTTAAAAACATTACAGTCCTCATCCTAGTGTAATCATCAACAAACAGAATAAAGTATCTAGCACCACAATAGCTTTTTACACCCATAGATAGCTTCATCATCCTAATGCTTTCATCCTCATTCATTTTTAGCTTCTCCATCTTTGTCTTCCATTTTTACAACTTCACTTATTTGGTATGCTTGTCTCCCTCATATAGTGCTTCTAAGCTTTCCCAAATTAGGTATGCCGAATCCAAGTCTTTAAATTCAATAAAATCTCCTTCAGAGAGTGTGCTAATTAGTTCTTCTCTTGCAATTATGTTAACTGAGAATATCTTATTTTCATCCCTAGTAGGTGTGGGCAGCTCATCTTCAAACTTTATATCCACCTTGATCCTTGTGGTCAACCAATAGTCAATGCCTAAACAAAACAGGTGAGTCCTCATCTTGTTCTTCCAACTGTTAAAGTTCTCAAGATCAAATTTTGGACTATCCTTCCTATAGAAAACCATCTCCAAGATCACCTCAAGTTGTTAATCTTTCTCTCTTAAGGACTAGTAGCTCTGATACCAATTGTTAGGAATAACAATACAAAATAAAAATGAGAGGGGGGGTGAATCGGTTGTATAGAAGATTATTAAACTTTAAACTTTAAGAAACAACAATATCAGGTCCAATGAACATAATAAATACCAACACAATAACACAATATTTTGGTCATGGGGAAACCTTTTTAAAAGGTAAAAACCCTGGTAGGAATCAGCACCCACAAATGATGTACTGAGAGTATAGTTATCCTTGTTAGAAGATATAGCCCTATTAGGAGCTTATTGAAACATCATAGTACATAGTCCTTGTTAGAGGAAAAACCCTATTAGGAGTCAAGAAGAAAGGGAAGTCTCACTACCCAAAGAAGGTTAAATCCACCTTTAGAACTAATTATTCACAACACAAGTGTATATGAGGAAATACATAATCCTTTTGAACTATTTTCCATAAACTATCTTTTCTTGATTAGTTCTAATGAAACCCACCAATAATCCTCTACTCTACATAAAAGAAATAAAATCTCACAACTTTCACAAACTCTCTATATCATCCTCTTGACATGCATATCTTTTCCAAAGAAAAGATCTTTCATTTATAGCCTATTGAAATTCTCATCAATAGGTCAGCCCATAAGGATTTCCTAATTACAAACAATTACATAAAACCTTGCTAAGATACACATGGTATCTAAAAAAATTATACAATAATCATATTACAACAATTAAGGACCGACATCCTTAATTCAAATTTTCCATCCATCATACATGTTACATATCTGTAGTTGGCTCCCAAATAGGTTACTTCTAGAGCACACATCATAGCTGATGTCACCAAAAGTTTTGTACCTTTCACTAACCAATGAACATCCTTCAGTACCTTTTCTATCATCCTTGAATCTCACATGCCTTGAATCCATATCATGTGGAAGATATACCAGATTCATAGAGACTAACTCTGGTATTTCTCACTCTCACAGTATAGTGGGTGATCTTCACCAAAATATCTATAACTAATCCAATATAAAACATTACATGATGCAATCTTAGATGGAAGACCAAAACATCTTCCTAAAATCTCATATGTCTTCACAACATCTGAAACATCCATGTACAATAGTGTTTGTACACTATGGTAATCAACCTAATCTCCTCACATAAACATATGTTGGAATAAGTGACAAAGCATAGATGATAATAGTATGAATACCCATTCAATAATGTAGTGATTAAACATATTAAATGACTCAATCACCTTTCCATACATTATCAATATCCAAAAATCTACCCTAGTAGGTTCAAAGATACATTTTTCTATTTTTTGGTCCAATAGGGTGTCCTTAAGAAGAGCCAAGTTGGCTTAGGATAGGATCCTCCCTATCAGATTGGTATTAGAGCCCAAAAAAACCTAGACTAGTTGAAGTTGATTTTGTATTTCGTAGAGTCAGTTGTTGAGTCCACAATGGTGATGAATGCAGACCTAGAAAAGAAGGTAGATGACCAAGAGGAGGAGAATAGACTCCAAAGATAACAATTGGAAAAAATCTCAACAATGATTGATGGAGTGAAAGAAAATATTGAAGAAGTTAGTGAGAAGGTGAGAGAGACAAAAGGAAAAGGAAATTTAGTAGCAGAAGAGAATGAGGTACTAGAGCCTAATCCAGTTCTACAAGATGAGCCATTCCTTAGGGCCTTCAATGCAATCAATGGAAACTCACTAGAAGGTGTACCTTTCTTTAGTTTAAAAATGGAGGCATAGGTAGTAATAGTGTCGATAGAATGATTAGAAAACAATTTTGAGTATGTGAATGTGACTGAGGCACAAAAGGTGAAAGTATCTAAGTCTAGGTTGAGAGTCACTACCCTCACTTGGTGGAAGTTTGTGAAAGTTGAAAGGCAAAATGAAGGAAAGAACCCTATCTCCACTTGGAAAGGGATGGTTTCTAAGGTTAGGGGAGCCTATATCCATAAGGATTATTAGAGACAACTCCACAAAAGGAGACAAAATATTAGACAAAGAGAGTTTGATGTCAGCACTTATATAGAGGAGTTCTACAAGCTATGTTTAAGGTCCAAGGTGACAAAATAAGAAATTATTAAGGTGGCTCTCCATCTAAATAGACTGAGATCAAGCATATAAGAGGAGATAAAAATTTTGACACCTAATATAGTACATAGATGTTATCAACTTGCTCTTAAAGTTGAAGAAACAAGCAAGAGGAAGAATGAATAAAATACTAGAGGAATAGGAAGAGGCAAATACTCTAGAATATATAGAGGTAGTTATGGTGGTAGAGGGATTGATTCCACACCATAAGGTGAGGAAAATTTGATAGAGAAAAGTAATGAAAATAGTGGAAGAGGAAATTATGAAAGGGGAAGAGGAAGATTTGGAGGTTCTGACAAAGGTTCCTCTTTTGCAAACATCAAGTGTTATAACTACCACCAATTTAGCCATCCTAGATATAGGTTCCCTGGAAAAGCAACCTCTTCTCAATCTAAGAGAAGATTTAATTATGTGCAAGAGGAAACTAGTAGTACCAAGTCTCCTAAGGTCAACCTTGATTTAGAGAGTGGGTAAAATTTATTGATTAGAAGGGTCTTGATTATAGAACTAGCTATAGAAGAGCCTAAGTAGAGGAGATAATTCTTTAGGGTGAAGTGTAAAATTCTTGGCAAGGTATGCATATTTATCATTGACCTAGGGTCAACTAATAATATTATCTTAGAGGAAGTAATAAGTATACTTGAATTTCCAAGGATACCTCATGGGCATAGATATAGGGTGACATGGCTAAACAAAGGACAACATGTCCTAGTCAATGAACAAACATGGGTGGAATTTACTATTGGAGGGTATAAAGAAAAGGTTCTCTTCCATGTACTCCCTATGGGTGTCAGCCATCTTTTGTTGGGAAGACCATTACAATTTGATAGGAAAGAAATGGATAATGGAGAGAATAATTATTACTCCTTTGAAAAGGATGGAGTTACCTACAACATCCAATATTTGATATAAGAAGAAGGATTAAAGACTAGTGATCCCAATATACTGATGGTTGGTGGGAAGGAGTTCATAAGTGATCTCAAGAAAGAGGGTTAGTAGTTATTTTATATTATGATGGAGCCTAAAGAAGAGAAGATGAAAGACCATACACTTTTAGCCAAGGAGGTTAAAAAACTTATAGAAAATCTTAAGGACACTATTAGTGATGGAACACCTAAATTTATAACTCCAAAAATAATAGTGAGTTATCAAATAGACTTCATACCTAGGGCATCACTCCAAAACAAGTCTTCCTACAATCTAAATCTAAAAAAAAATAAAGAAATAGCTATATAGGTACAAGAACTACTTGATCAAGGTTTGGTGAGGAAAATTATAAGCCTGTGTGCTTTTCCAGTGGCATTTGCATTCAAGAAAGGAGGTAAGTGGATATTATGCATTGATTTTAGAGAAATCAACTTGATCACCATAAGGTATAGATTCCCAATTCCTAGGATTGAAGACTTGATGGACTATCTTGGTTGAGATCATTATTTTACCAAGTTGGACTTAAAGAGTGGCTACCATCAAATCTAGATTAAGGATGGGGATGAATGGAAGACAATCTTCAGGACTATAGAGGGTTTGTATGAATGACTTGTCATACCATTTGGGATTAAAAATTCCCCTAGAACATTCATGAGGTTGATAAATGAAGTTTTAAAGGACTACATTGGTATATTTTTGGTAGTCTATCTTGATGACATACTCATATTTAGAAATAAAAAGGTAGAACACCTTGAGAACTTGGAGACTATGTTGAGGAGATTGCATGAGGAGCAGTTAGCCATCAATTTGGAGAAGTGTGATTTCTTGAAGCAAGAATTAGTATAACTTGGGTTTGTGGTCTCACAAGGGATATTGAAGCTGGATCCTAGCAAGGTGGAGGCTATACTCACCTGGCCAAATCCTACATCAAGTACTAAAATAAGAAGTTTTCATGGGCTTGCCCAATTTTATAGGAAATTTACTAGGGGTTTTAGTGCCATTTGTTGTCTAGTTTTGGATACCATCAAAGGATGGTTTAAAATTAAGTGTAGGTGGAATAAAGAAGCCAATGAGGGGTTTGAGATGTTGAAACAAAAGTTGGTCACCTAGCCTAGCCTTGTTCTTCCTAGTTTTTATAGAATGTTTCCAATAGAATGTGATGGTAGTATCATAGTTGTGGGAGCTATTTTAACTCAAGAGGAAAGACCAGTAGCATTATATAGTGAGAATATAAATGAGGCCAAGAAGAGATATTCCTGATATGACCTAGATATTTACACCTTAGTTCAAGCCCTTAGGAAATGGAGGAATTATCACCTACCCAAATATTTTGTGGTGTTCACTGATAACCAAGCCTTAAGCTTTATCAATTCTCAAGATAAGATAAGTAATAGACATTTGAAATGGATGGAACTACTACAAGAATATACATTTAATATCAAACATAAGAAAGGCTAGTTGAAAAAGGTTGTAGATGCCTTGAGCTAGAGAATTCTTATTGTCCAAGAAGTACAATTGTAGAGTATTAGAGTGGAGACCTTTAAAGACCTTTACCAAGAAGATAAGGACTTATCAAAAGCTTACAAGGTATGTGTATAATTCAAGAACCATTTCCATAGTCTATTTGTAGACTAAACATTGCAGAATGGATTTCTATTTAGGAAAAGATAGATGTGTGTGCCTAGGGGATCTTCGAGAGAGAACCTTATCCAATAAAAATATAATGGAAGTCTTAGTGGATATTTTAGTCTAAATAAAACCCTTGATCTGGTTCAAATATTCTACTATTGGCCTAGGATGAAAAAGGATGTGAGGAAGTATGTTGAACAATGCATTGTGTGCCAAAAAGCTAAGGGAATTGTTTGTAGTGTCAGTTTCTATCATCCATTAACCATTCCAGATAGTCTATGGGAATGTATCAACATGGAATTCATAGTTGGATTACCAAGGAAACATTATGGATATGATAGCATGTTTTTTGTTGTGGATAGGTTCAATAAGATGAGCCATTTTTTCCATGTAAAACTACACATGATACTAGTTATATTGGTCAATTATTTTGTAGGGAAATTGTGAGAATCCATGAATAGCCCCTTAGTATATTTTTAGTCAAGGATGTAAAATTCATGGGATATTTTTTGAAGACATTATGGAAAAGGCTAGGAACTAACTTGTCATTTGGGTCATCTTTTCACCCTACATAGATGGAAAAACATAGGTCATAAACAAGGTCTTAGGAAACTTTTTGAGTTTCTTAAAAAAATAATATGGACAAGTGTGGGATCAATTCCTACCATGGGCATAATTTTCCTACAATGAAAGTGTCAATAGGGAAACTGGTAAGAATCCTTTTGTAGTGGATTATGGTGTTCAACCCAAAGGAATCTGTAAAATTAGACACATGTTAATCATGGAGGGAAAGAGTGGACATGTAGAAGACTTCACCCAATAAATGAGAGAGGTGCATGACCAAGTAAAACAAACACTCACTGAGGCAACACAAACATTTATTAATGATACATCTGAATAAGTCCAGGTTGAAGAAAGGCATTCCTAGAAATTTGCAGATGAAGAGGATAGGTCCATAAAAGATATTGGAAAAGTATAGACAAAATTCCTATAAAGTTGATCTACCAATAAAGTTAGCAATCTCACCAATATTCAATGTTTAGGACTTAGTTTCATACAAAGGTCCACTACTAGTAGAGAAAGTTACCGCTAGTGATGGAGAAACTATTGCAGTGGATGTGCCCTTACCAACATTGAACATGCCACAAGAAGAGAGGGTACTAGACTCCATAATTAAAACAAAAAGATGAGACATAGCCAATTCATGTGGAACATATCATTAAGTGGAAACATATTCCTGAGGTAGAGGCTACTTGAGTTTCCAAATCATAGTTCAAGAAGTTGGGAATATATATTTCCTTGATATCCCTAGATGTACCTTGACTTCTTTGTCCAGGGGGAGTATGGTACAAGAGCACCTAGGAGTTTGAGACCTCAAATTTTTTTTGAGAGGCCTACTCTTGGTCTTAGTTTCTAATAAGGTTATCCAATTATCTTTATGTTTGGTTTGATGTAGTTTTTTTAAGTCTTGTATTTTGTTTGGTCTTTGTGGTCCAAGAGATCCTTTTGGTGTCCTAAATGGCAAGATAGGTCAAAAGTTGAAAAAGGCAGCTAGAGTGTATAAGATAACTTATTTGGATGTTTGAATAGGGTTAGAATGTGGTCAGGAGTATTAGGAAACCAATATTGTGGGTTTGAGCATACAGATAAGAAAGTATGTAAAAGTTGCAAGCAAATATGTAAAAGTTGCTTGAGAACCTTTGACAACATTTCAGACAAGAATCATTAAAAACCCTAATTTTAGTTATGGGTTAGGATTGGTAATTATCATAATTGATAATTATCACAAGTAAAAATACCTATTTAAGGACTTTGGATAATCTATAAGGAGGTTGGAAAATTTTTGGAATACAATTCCCAAGAAACATTAACTATCTAGTTTTTAGTTTTTGTGTGTTTAGATACAGTTAGTTTGATTTGGTTTGGACTCCATTAAAGATGGATTGAAGAAGTTTTTTTGTGATTAGAATAGTTTCATCTACCTTTTTTCCTCATTCTATAAATAATTTTCATTTTCATTTGTCTAGTTTTGTTTTCTTGGAAAAATCCAACTTTCCTAGAGTGATCACTACTAGTGAGGGAGTTGGGCTTGTAAATATGGCTCTAAGTTGATTTTCCTCCATTGGATCTTTATGGACCATAGAGGATGGAAAATAGAGCCCCTATATATTATTTATTTTCTTTTACATATGCTAGAAGTGAAGTTTTCTATTTTTATTTCCTTCCCCTAGGAAAGACTGGTTGAGCCGAGCTAGTAGAAAGAAGATAATAGTTAAAACATACTTGTAGGGTTGGATCAAATGGATGAAATTAGTGATTGAGAAGTGAAAATAATGTGTTGGAGAAAATTTGGAACCAGTGGTGAGAGTTGAGGAATCCATCTTATCCAGTGTTGCTTGCAATTTAGACACCGATCCCCAATTAGCCCTATTTTTAAAGACAAAGACAGATACGTCACAAGGAATTGTTCAAAGGACTTGATGGTCCCAAACCCTAGAAATATTTTATGGAATATAAAATCATATCTATATCATTGAATATTTTGGAGCTCCTTTAGGAATTTTTCAAGTTATTTGGGTTTAGGATCTTAACTAGTGCTACAAGAGCTATTAGCCATGTCCACTATGTAATTTGGAACCTGGTGGAGAAATGATTGAATCTTGAGCAAAGATTTTCAAGATTAGATGCAATATAGTGAATTTGGAGTGAATTGGACCCTAAAAACTGACTGATGAGATAATATGAGGTTTTTATGGGAATCTACCCTAGTAGGTTCAAGGAGAAGGTGCTCTATTTCTTGGTAGTTAGGCCCTTTGTGATTAGGGAATGAAACACAAGTATTTTACCTAGGTTGGGCTTGGAGAAAGAACCATTAGAAGCTCTAATAGGGTGATCTTAGGAAGAGAAAAGTTGGATTAGGATAGGATCCTCCCTATCACTTGGCCCATTCTACAATAGTAGAGATCTCACTCGAGAAATTTGAGGTGAACTATGAGAAGAAGAAAGAAACATAGAGACAAAGAGAGAAAACCTTTATCAGATGTAAGGGTTTGAATTTTGAGGAAGTTCTTATCCTTTAATTATAGAGGGAGCCTTTCAACATGAATAAGTTTGGGCACTAATTCAAATTGACCTACTATGCATTATACACAATCCTATGAGTGGATACAGTTGATAGGATGCTTGTGTGGATGATGTTGATGACAATGAGAATGTAACATAAATATATAAATGTTAAATAGGATTTTGTCTCTTATATTTCCAAAAATATTTATGAGGTCCTTATCGATGCTGAAATTAATTTTACAGAGGTAAAATTCAAATATTCTTCTCTTCTTTGTTACTTAATTTTCTTTCAACACAAGTTTAAATGGCAAAGAGAATTGGGATTAAGTTTCTTGGATGGTAGATTAAATATGGCCCCAATAGAGAGATGACATTAGTTTTGGGATAGGAAAAGTCATGTGAATAAGTTGTAACTTATTTTCCATCATTATTTTGTCAAAAAAATATGGATGGTTGGGAGTTCTGATGGATAAATTGCGTCACAAGATTATGCTGGTAATGAGACCCCAAAAATTAGGGCTTGATAAAATTGGTAGATTCAATTATGCTAACTAGTTCTTCTTCTCCGAGATTACACAATGATTAGAGTGTATAAATACTCACTGTGTGCTAAAAATGTGTCACACTTCTATGAGTCATTAGATTCAAGATCACTCAAGAATGAGGTCTCAAATGGTGACTCATAGCTCTCTATTCATGGAATGTAAGGGATTGTATTAGAGGCCCTCAGATTGACCTAGTTATACCCATGAAAGTACACCAAGAAATGAGAGATTCAAAGAGAAATATAAAGAATGCTAGTCTCCATGATCATCAAGTTATTGCATGCAAATGAAAATGGAAGCTATTCTAGATTATAAAAATGCAAGAAAGTAAACTATTCTATTGAAAGAAATACTTATACAATGTTAATCTACGAAATGAAACATGAATCTAAACTATTATGTAAATGAAATGCTAATCTAAACTATGGATTTCCATGAGGCATGAGAGAAGAAGACAAGAAGAAAGAAGTCTCAAATATTCAAGCTCAAAATGCTCAAAAGCTTCTTCCAAGATTTCTCTCCAAACCGGCAGCATAACAATAGCCTAAGAATTCTAGATATCAAATGAGAAGGAGAGGGCTCCTTCTATAAGAAAGTGTGAAGGGAAATGCATCCTCAAGGGAAATGTGGGATAAATCCCTAAAGAGGGAAAAAGAGGAAAGAAGGCCCACCACTTGGAAAGTGAAGAGGGAAAAAGAATTTTGTTTATTTTATTTGATTTATTTCCTTTTCCATCACAAAGAAAGCTTTAAGTGGGTAATTTTATTTATTTAAAAGAGGGGTCCTTTTTTAATTAAACAAGATAAGATTATTTAAATTAAAAGAGAGATATTAAATAAGATAAAACCATTTAATTAAAAGTGATTTTAATTAAATAAGATTATTTCATTTAAGATACTCCTTTCAATTAAATAAGATTATTTTATTTATTTCAAAGGGAATGTTTATTTTAATTAAACAAAATTATTGATGAAATGATCAAACCTTAGAAATATTTGAATTAATTGTGATTTGATCAAGGAATTTGATTTGAAATGAAAAGGTTGCAAAATATCAATTTAGGAAATTGATAAATTAATAAATGAGGCCCAAAGTCTAGGCGACCATTTTAGGGTGCATACATGTGCCCCTTTTTGAATAATGTGTGATCTTCATGGGAACACATGTAGTCAAAGAATGTAATTAAAATGTGAGATCGATTTGGGATCACAAAATAACCCAGACATGTGTTCGACAGATGGGAACACATTAGGGAAATGATAAGCTAATTGAAAAAGACAAGGCTAACACTCCTATAAATAGGTAATTGTCAAGTCTCAAGCAAGGTTTGATTGATAGGTTTGATAAAGATGAATCAAGTATCGAAGTTTGATAGGTACTACCCCATTGTGATTGAAATCAAAATGAGATAGAGGAGGAATAGTAAATTGATAAATTTGATCAAATCGAACTAAAAATAAGGTTCTTGATGTAAGATGAAAGATTTAAAGATCATAGATCCAAGGTAGATCATCAAGAAAGATTATGCCCCAAGGTTGAATTAGAAGAAAAGAGGTGGGGTGAAAACAAATGAGAGATAGAATTTTGGAAGAGGTGAAAAGAAATTGATGCAGGAGCATCCTGGGTGTAAGAGCAATCTTGCATCACCCAAAAATATTTCTATTTTTGTATTCAATAAGGGATATCTTGTGTAGAGCTGCTATTTATGGAAACTTGCTATTTGTAGTAAGTTGGTCATAAATCTCAAAAAGTTCTAATTTCACATATGGGGGTTCATCTCAGTCATATCAGCCTGCCAGTAAAGTTTCATTGACGAATCAAGTGTAGCTTTGTAGATATTGAAGACTTTCGGTATTGGCAGCAAGGTACAAAAACTTTGAACTTAGTTTTGAAGGCTTTAGAATTCCTAGATGAGGTCGAGAATTTGGGTGATAGGTGCTTGTTCCAGTCAAGCCTGTAGAGAACTTCATGGCCTTTCTGAATTGGGGTTGTAATAGTCAATCAGACCAATTGGAAATGACTTATGGTCTTCGAAAGTTGAGTCACCTGAAATGGTGGAAAATAATTTTCCTTCAAAATTTTTGTTCGTGTTTCAAAAGTTATTTTGAGCTGAATTTTATGTAATAAATTGAAAAATAAAATAATTCTAAGTTTGGTCGGCCCTATGGGCTAAATTTCTAGAACCTTCTTAGGCGGTGGAAATTGCCTATATAAAGAAAGCCCGTAGTGTTGTCTTAGGCAGTTCTGGGTAGTAGATCTGGATAATAATTTGAGGCTTTGTCCTACAAAATATTGTAAGGTAATTCCCATGTGGCTTTGCATATTGTAATTTTAAAAGTTTCTAATTCCACATTTGTGGAGATAATAAGAAGCCATTTTTTTGTTCCTGCATATTGTTGTTGTTTCTCTATTTCTGTTATGTGTTTGTGGTATTAAGGGGAGCACAATTCATCAAGTGATATCAACACGAGAGTTCCTGAGTGTGTAAATAGATCACCGACTATGAGGTAGTTTGCACCAGGACCATTGGTTAGGGTTTCTATGTAAGTAGATTGCCAATTGTGAGGCAGTTTGCATCAGAACCGTGGTTAAGGTTTCAGCGATACGTGTGAAAATTCCTCCATGAAGAGAGTGTGGTGGAAGAGCTGGTGTTGCAACACCTGAGGTTAGAGCACTCTAGAGACAAGTGCGAGCATTGCAAGAAGAGATTCGCAGAGGAATAAATCTTAATGTCAAAGACGAAAGCGATTATGAAGCCAAAGAAGGAAATTCTAAACAAGGGGAAGTCAAAGTTTTGAATCCAGAAGAAGAAAGACTTTTTTGGGCCATTTCAAAGATCGGGAAAAGACCTAAGATTGAGGTTCCTACATTTTCAGGGAATCTTAACCCATAAGAATTGATCGAATGGATCAATGAAAGTGAAGAATATTTTGAGTATGAAGATGTTGAGGATCCTGATAGGGTCAAATTTGTGAAGGCCATACTAAAAGGTCATGCGAAGATCTGGTGGCAAGAGATCCAATTGGAGCCAAATTGAAGAGGAAAGGAGAAAATCACAAGATGGGATCGGATGGTGGATAAATTGAAGTGACAGTTCATTCCTATTGATTATGAGCTTGACCTACTAAAGAAAATGCAAAGTTTGAAGCAAGCAGGAAGATCTGTTCAAGAGTATACTGAGGAGTTCTATCGGCTCCTCATTAGAGTAGGCCATGTAGAAGCTGATAAGGAGAAAGTTTCCTGTTACCTTAATGGGTTGAGGCCAAGCATTCAGGAGGAGCTAAATCTGGTTCGAATGAACTGTATTGAAGAGGCATACCAATTTTCCCTAAAATTAGAGGAAAAATTGAACAAGAAGTTTGAGAGCAGACAAAGTGGAAGAGGTCATGATAGCAGATCTGGTGGATGGTCATATAGAGATCGAAATGAAGATCCAAAAAAGTAGGATGACTCTAGTAACAGTTAGAATTAGAGAGGACATGATTTCAATAATTTCCATGATCAGAATAATAGAGATCAGAGAGGGAGAGGAAGAGGACAAGGATTTGGAAGAGGAGGCTTCCGTGGAACATTTTCTCACTGTGGAGAAGGTCATAGGGCATTTGAATGTCCTCAATGCCAAGGAAGGAAAGATAGGAGAAATGAAGGCCAGGCCAGAGTTATGTATGTAGGTGAAGATGCCAAATCATCCCATTTTGAAGATGTTGAAAGAGGAGAGACGCTGATTAGTAGAAGAGTCCTGTTGAGTGGTGAGAATGAACCTGAGCAAAGGAGGAGCCTATTTCATACCTGGTCGAAGTGTGAAGGTAAATGTTGTGATGTGATTATTGATAGCAGCAATACTAATAATTTGGTGTCAAAAAAGATGGTGACAAAGTTGAAGCTCGAGAGGCAGAAACATCCACATCCATATGGGGTTGCCTGGGTGCAAGATGACCACAAGGTCATGGTCAGTGAATAGTGCTTAGTGAAGTTCAAGATTGGCGGGTACCAAGATGAGGTACTATGTGATATCATATCTATGGATGCATGTCATATGTTGTTGGGTAGACCGTGGCAGTTTGATAGACGTGTTGTACATGATGGTCATGTGAATACATATTCCTTGATAAAGGATGGAGTGTGACATAAGCTAAAGCCATTGAAGGAAACTGAAGAAAAGGTATGTGGTAATGCAAAAATAAATTTTGTTGATAGAGGAGATTTCTTAGATGGTATGCGGCATGAGCATAAGTGTTTTACCTTAATTCCAAAGGTTGGGAAAGGGGAAGTAGAAGATGTACTTATAGAAGTTGCAAAATTATTGAACAAGTTTTAGAAAATTGTATCTGATAATATACCTGATGGATTACCACCAGTAAGAAAGATCAGTCATCTGATGGACTTGATTCCAGGAGCCAGTTTGCCAAATAAGGCAGCACATAGAATGACACTAGCAGAAAGAGAAGAGTTAAAGATAGATTTGAAATTTAGTTCATCACATCATCCATAGATTATATATGGTAGTAGTCCCATAAATGCATCCGAGTTGAGAAAATTAGATAAAGGAGAAATAAGTAGTGCTGAAGTTGAGGATTTTGCAGAACATTTGAAGAACATCCATGAGGAGGTGAGGAAGCATATTTCCAAGATAAATGCACAATATAAAGATAAGGCAGATCAGAAAAGGAGGCATAAATAATTTTAGGTTGAAGATGAGATCACATCAGCACAGTGGAGTATTCCAGCAAGTGGTTCAAATACTGAAGAGATTGAAGACATACTAGATAGTCGAGCTGGTAGAAGCACAAGGAACAAGACATATGAAGAATATTTGGTTAAGTGGAAAGGATGACCTGTTGAAGATTCATCATGGCTGACAAAGGAGGAGGTTAACCGTCTTGGTTTTCCTCTTCACACCTGAGTCATGACAGGGTCACTTCTCAAATTACCCTAGGTGTCTGATGCAGGAGCATCCTGGGTGTAAGAGCAATCTTGAATCACCCAAAAATATTTCTATTTTTGTATTCAATAAGGGCTATCTTGTGTAGAGATGCTATTTATGGAAACTTTCTATTTGTAGTAAGTTGGTCATAAATCTTAGAATGTTCTAATTTCACATATGGGGGTTCATCTCAGTCGTATCAGCCTACCAGTAAAGTTTCATTAACGGATCAAGTCTAGCTTTGTAGATATTGAAGACTTTTGGTATTGGCAGTAGGGTACAAAAACTTTGAACTCAATTTTGAAGGCTTTAGAGGCCCTAGATGAGGTCAAGAATTTGGGTGATGGGTGGTTGCACTAGTCAAGCTTGTAGAGCGCTTCGTGGCCTTTCCAAATTGGGGTTGTAATAGTCAATCGTAGCAAGTGGCGATGACTTATGGTCTTCAGAAGTTGAGTCGCCTGAAATGGCAGAAAATAATTTTCCCTCAAAATTTTTGTTCAGGTTTCAAAAGTTATTTTGAGCTGACTTTGATGTAATAAATTGAACAATAAAATAATTCTAAGTTTGGTAGCCCTATGGGCTAAATTTCTGGAACCTTCTTGGGTGGTGGAAATTGCCTATATAAAGAAGGCCCGTAGTGTTGTCTTAGGTAGTTCTGGGTAGTAGATCTAGGTAATAATTCGAGGCTTTTTCCTATAGAATATTGTAAGGAAATGCCCATGTGGCTTTGCATATTGTAATTTTGAAAGTTTATAATTCCACATTTATGGAGATAATAAGAGGCCAATTTTCTGTTCTTGCATATTGTTGTTGTTTCTCTATTTCTATTATGTGTTTGTGGTATTAAGGGGAGCACCCTTCATTAGAAATGGAGAGAAGAAAGAGAATTTTCCTCAAGAAAGAGGATGCCTCAAAATCAATCAACTATTTAAGATAGGAAATTTTGATTGAGATCATGAAATAAGATAAGAAAATGAAGATCAAAACGTGACCACAGTTGATTAAAAGTCCAAAAGAGAGATGAATGAAAATCCTCTCAAACTCCTAATGTAGCCTAAAAATGCAAATTAACATGAAGTCTAACAATGCAAGCTACATGAAAATGCATAGGTGTACTTGCAATAAAGAAACTATAACATAGGATTTGTGTTTATCATTCAATAGAGAATGTTCAGGAACTTATTTTCATCATTGGGCCATTATTAACAGACATCAAAAAATCACACAATCATCACTAGTCACAAGTGCAACTATGAAGATACACATGTGATTTATATTAGATTGGAATGTGGAAAGATTCTAACATAAGAATCAAAGATGAAAAGGTCAAGATGATTTCAATGTTAGCTCACCCAAGTTAATGTAGCAGAACCACGCTCACATCAATGGAAAAGATGTCAGGATGACCATAAGAATAGTTGTGCAAAAATAGTTAAGGATGATGTCTCAAATCTCCTAAGTATTTCAAGGGAACAACAAGAGACACTCAAGAGGTTCAAGACCACAGCCACAAGAAAAAAATAAAATAAAAAAATGCCCCATGCCCCAAGTCCTCTAGCTATGCATCCTAGAGAGACTTATTAGACAAGGACACTCAATGAAAAATCAATAACACTTAGCACACAAAGAAAAGATCATGACATAGCTCAAGCATTAAGTTTTGCATTTAAAAAATTAAGTTTGTTAACTGATACTGAGTTCCGAGGATAAGGATGGAATGCTTGCAAGAAGGTAAGATCACATGAAAAAACTAGGTAAGACCAATCCAAGAAGTATTGAAAAAGAATCGATGCCAGGGGTTGTGTTGAAAAATACAGTTGGAGATGTGTTGAAAAACTCTATTTGCGAGGTGTCCAAAAGACTAACGCATCCAAGAGACCAAAGATAACATAGTTATGCGCCCTAGAAAAAGACAAAGACCAATTGCAAACCAAGGCAACAAGGACAAGGAATGATGGAGAAAGGCTAAGTGTTGAGGACACATGCTAAGAAATAGGGGTGCAAAGGCCTCAAGTAGTGCCCATTTCCAGGTTTTCACCACTTGGATTTTATTGCAAATTTTTTTTTAGGACTTTTTATAATTTTTTTGGTATTTTTGCTACCAAGGCACCTATTTCTAGGTTTTCACCAAGACATTATTATTATTATTATTATTATTATTATTATTATTATTATTTTGAATTTTTTGAATTTTTGGAATATATAATTTTTTTGAGATGCATCAAAGCCGCTATTGCTAGGTTTTCACTAAGATGATCATTTTTTCAAGACATTTTCCAATTTTTAGAATCTTTGACAATATACCATTTTTTATTTATTTTTCAGGATCAATAAGTATATACAAAGGATGCCCTGAGATAGAATGGGCATCATGGATAATACTTCTTTAGGTGCAAGACATTGATAGGATCAGGGAGCTGGTCTCCCTCTTTAGTAGATAATAAATAAGCACCTATCCCAAAAGCTATTGTAATGATGTAAGGTCCAAGCCAATTAGGTTCAAATTTTCCCTTTTGATCTCTACGCTATTGGTTCTTAGGATTTTGACATAGGACAAGATCTCCCACTTGGAATTCTCTAGGGTGAACCTTTTTGTTGAAAGCTTTGGACATACACTTTTGATAGATCCTCATATGGTCAAATGATGCTTGGCATTTCTCATCTAGAAGTTCTAACTCTTGAAGTCTCATGGCACGGTAGTCTTCATCTATAACTAGACCTTTGAGGGAAACTCTAAGTGAAGGAATCTCAAGCTCTAAAGGTAACACTACTTCAACACCATATGTAAGGGAAAAAGGAATAGCCCTAGTAGGAGTACGAATACTCATTCTATAAGCCCAAAAAGTTGGATTTATCTGTAAATGTCAATCTCTACCATTCTTATGAACTGTTCTATGTAGGATTTTAAGAATGGTTTTGTTTGATGCCTCTACATGACCATTTTATTGTAGGAAGTAAATGGAGGACCAATGTTGTTTAATCTTGAATTTCTGGGAGAGTTTTTTAAGGTCCTTATTTTTGAACTAACCTCCATTGTCAATGATAATCTCAGAAGGTACTCCATATTGACAAATGATATGGTTCAAGATGAATAGAGAGAGTATCTTACTTGAGGAAACATAAAGTGGGACAACTTCTAGCCATTTAATGAACTAATCAATAGCAGTGATGATAAATTTGTGTCCACCTAATGAGTTGGGATGAATCTACCCAATGAGATCGAAGGCCTTGTGCTAAAATGGCCAATGAGATATAGAAGGAATAAGCTCCCTACCTGGAGCATGTATTAGGTGACCATGTTTTTAACACTTTTCACATGATTTTGAAAAAGCTACTGCATTGATCTGCATGGTAGGCCAATAATACCCCACCCTAAGCAACCTTCAGGCCATGAAAATACCATTAGAATGTCCCCCACATATGCTCTCATGGATGTCAACTAACGCTTGATCAAATTCTTCCTTTTCTAAGCATCTAAGAAGTGTCCCATCTAGACCCCGCCTATACAAATCACCAGAGATGAGGGAATGGCGAGAAGCGTTTCAAGTAAGGTTTCTTCATTCAGATCAGTTAAAGGTTTTAGAGATAATGCCATCACAAAGGTATGAGTAAATGGCACCATAATAGGATGACTCATGACCAACAAGGGTAAAAATAACATGGCTTTCTTGGGAGTCATAGATAGGGTAGTGTAGCTCTTCCACCAGGAATGAAAATCTAGATTCATGTTGCTCTAGCTGAAGCGATGAAGCAAGTGTGGCCATAGCATGAACTGCTTTATTTTTCAATCTAGGGATTTGCTGAAATGTGACAAATGCGAAGTATCATCTCAAGGAATCAACCATTTTCTTATAAGGTACCAGTTTCACATCTTTTGTTTGATATTCTTCATTGACTTGGTTGATTATCAGCTATGAATCCCCATAGATGTGTAATTCTATAATTTTTCATTCTATAGCCATCTTGAGTCCATTTTTTAAGGCTTCCTACTCTGAAATGTTCATGCATAGAAACAATAACTTATAAGACTTAGGAATTGTGTACCCATGAGGAGAAACACACAACACACTAGCTCATGAACCATTTTGCATAAAAGAGCCATCAAAGAACATCTTCCATGTTCTTGCAGTCATGTACATCAGATGCTCATCTAGGAAGTCAACTTGAATAGGTGCATTATCTTGAATTGGGAAATCAACCAATTGATCTGTTATAGCTTGTCCTTTGATTTCTTTGCGTTTAATGTACTCTATCTCAAACTCAAAAAGAATCATCATCCATTTAGCAAGTCTACCTATGAGGGAAGCCTTATTGAGTAAATACTTGA
The DNA here is from genome assembly GCA_027943335.1 of Chamaecyparis obtusa. Lineage (NCBI taxonomy): Eukaryota > Viridiplantae > Streptophyta > Pinopsida > Cupressales > Cupressaceae > Chamaecyparis > Chamaecyparis obtusa. The sequence goes on along the minus strand of BSBK01008166.1, from coordinate 189,173 downwards.
GTGGATCAATTTTTGCTATCAGGTGTATTATGTACACAAGCATGTAATGTCACAACTTTTGAGAAGCAAACACCACTGCAAGGCAAGATTTCTCAATACTGGTGTAATTAACCTCATATGAAACAAGAGTATGACTAATCTAGTATATGGATCTTTCTCTCCCATGTTCATCAAGTTGAGCTAATAATGCCCCCAAGGAAGATTTAGTTTCTAAAACATACAAAATAAGTGATTTCCTTGGGATAGGAGGTATTAAGATGGGAGGATTTGCCAAGTATTCCTTGATTTGATCTATGCTCTTTTGACAATTCTTATTCCAAACACATTTGACTCCCTTGTGTAAGTTCTTATTGAAGGGTTGAGTTCCATCTACCAACTATGAAATGAACCTCCTTATGGATTGAAGACATCCTTGAAGACTCCTCATTTACCTAATGTTTTTAGGAGGTGGCATAAATATAATTGCTTGGACCTTTTCAGGGTCTATCTCTATTCCCTTTGATGAAATGATGAATCCTAGTAACTTTCTAGAGGTAACATCAAATGCACACTTATTTGGATTTAATCTTAGTTGGAACGATTCTATTTGATCTAGAATAACTTCTAAATAATCTAAATGTGTGTCCATTTTCTTAGACTTAGCCAATGACTCATCCACATAATCTTCCATATTTTTGTGCATCATGTCATAAAAGATTGTTGTCATAGCTTGCTAATAGGTGGCTCCTACATTTTTTAATCCAAAAGGAATAATGTTCTAGTAATAGGTACCCCATGCATAGGTGAATGCAGTCTTTTCTTGATCTTCAGGAGTTATCTTAATCTGATTATATCCAGAAAAACTATCCATCAAGGAATAGATATCATAACCTGCAGTCATGTCCACTATCATGTATATATTGGGGAGTGGAAAACCATCCTTTAGGCATGCTCTAGTGACATCTCTAAAATCTATGCAAATGCAAATGGATTTGTCATGTTTGGAAACTAGGACAATATTTGATATACATTTAGCATAGTCAATATCTCTTATGAATCCTGCACCAAGAAGCTTTTCTAATTCTACTTTCACTAGGAGAGCTATGTGAGGATGCATCTTTCTTAATTTTTGTTTGACTAGTTTTACACCTAGAGCTATGGACAAGTGATGCATGATAAGATTAGTGTCCAATCCTAGCATATCTGAATAAGTCCAAGAAAAATTAATCTTCTTTCCCTCTAAGAACTTAGTGTAAGTTTCTTTTTCTTGTGTTGACAAGGACTGAGGCAAATGTACTATCTATGGAGCCTCATCCATACCCAAATTGACTGCTTGTGTAGGTTCAACATGCTTTGAAGATCTATCTTGAAATTATCTAGGGAGATGATGAAGTACCTCATCCTTAGGCACCTCAAAGAGGTTTTCACCTTTGGATACATCATTTATTTTTACTTTTTTTGGTTCTGACACCACCACATAGTGGTTTTAACCATCAGAAATCTTATTCTTTTTCTTTTCTTTTCTTTTTATCTTGTGACTAAGGTAATTGATGTCTAGTTTTGTCATGCTAGTAGCCAGTTCACTGGTGGAAGAGACTATGGGTTCAATGGCATTCAAGTAACAAGTTATTCCATAGTCATTTTGGAAAGTTAAGAGCTTGGGCTCTTGATAACATTCAAACCAATCAATGAGGTTAGGATAAGAAAGAGGTAAGTCAATGACTGGTTCAAGGTTATGAATGTGAATGATATCATCTCTAGTGATCGAAGAGTCAAATTCTATCAAGTATCCTCCTAAACTACCCAAATCAAGATTTTTCCTAACAAGCAAAGAATCATCCACTAAGGCAACAGGTGAGTTCAAATCTACTAATCTTACATGTGACTCATCAGCTACCTTAGGTTGAGAATTATAAGTATGAATCACATCGACATCCATGTCAACTATAGAAGAATTTGAGAGAGAGTCCCATTCATACTCATGTGAATCTATTTTTGAATCCTGACTAGGATGTTAACACCATGAAGGTTTGAAAAAATCTTGATGTGGAAGCTCTAATGTCATCAAGGGTAATATCTCTCTCTAGAAAATGAATAATTTTCTTTCATTGACATTCTCTAATGGTATTTTATACATCTAATTCTACTTGTTGTAAATTTACAACTATCACATGAAAAACTAGACTATCTAAACCTCCCCAAAGGAGATTGGTGGAAGGGACCCAATCTTCGCACATATCTTGCTGGTTTGTCAAATTGGGCATGTATTTTGGTTCATCTTCACTATCCATCTCATCAAGGATAGGAGCAATGTTCTTTGTATGATTCTCAAATCCTAGACCAACCGTCTTCTTAGAGTTGCATCCAAAAAGAGCATGATCAAGAGGTTTAGCTCTAGCATCCAATCTATGACTAAGAGGGCCATGTCCTGGATAGCCCATATCTTTGACAAAATTATACCCTCTTCCATAATCCTTAGGAGAGGGAGATAAGTTCTCATTGTGCATGTATTTATCTTCTCTATAAATCTAGTCTTTAATAGTCACCTCTTCTTTCTCATCTTGTATAGGTATAGAGGACTCTACAAATGTGTCAAATAAAGTCATGGCTGAAGAGAAAGGTCTCATTTCTTGTGAAGGCTTTCCATAAGACCTAGGTGAAATTAGAAGCTTTGTGAAGGAGTTGAGTTGATATCCTCCCATGCCAAGGTCTACTGACTTAAGATTTTCTTTACATTGTGCTAGGGTCGCATTGAAATCTTCTGCTTCTTTATTGAGGGGAACATGAGTCCCTACTGAAATTGAGTTGATAGATAAAGTGCTATTCCCAGGTATAAAAAATTCTACTCCATTGTAGGGGAACTTAACACACTGATGGTAGGTAGATGACATTGCTTGCATATCATGAATCCATGGTCTACCAAGTAAGATATTGTACGCAAGGAGATAACATCAACAATTTGAAACAAAATGTCTTTCTTAACAGGGCCAATCCTTATAGGAAGGACAAACAACACCTTGGAACTTCTTTATGTGTCATCATAGGCTTTTATAGTGATCTTCTTTCTGGTATCAATCACTTTCTCAGAATAACCCAATGTCTTTAAAAGACTCAAGGAATAGATATTGAGCCCAGCACCCCCATCTATCAACACATGCCTAACATAGGTTTTATGGATCATGACTTCAATATGGAGGTTGAGGTTGTGTGGATGGCTCAAATCTTTATCATCATCTTTTGAAAAGGTAAGGAAATGAGGGCTAGCAATATGGTTAACCATGCTTTGGAATTTATCCACATCTAAGTTATTGGGAACATTTGTTGTGCGCAGAGCATCCTTAAGGACTTTCTTGTGTCTTGGGGACAACTCTAAAAGCTCCAAGATCAAAATCTGAGCTGGGTTTTGCTACAATTGATCAACAAGGTTATAGCTCAATTTAGGGTTGACCATTAGTTTTAAGGTGGTAGTCTTGGATACCACTTGCTTTGGTTTAGTGGGATGGTTTGAACTAGGCCCCCTAATAACAATAGGGCCTTGACTTCTTGTGACAACATTGAGAGCTTGGGATGACATCCTAGAGTGAGGACCCCTTAGTACCACCACAGGTTAATTATCAAAGATAAGAGGAGAGTTTTCATCAACATCATAGCCATAGGGATCTTTATTTCTCATCATTTTGACATTTTCCTCTACAACTTCAAGCATGTTGACAACATTCTCTACAACTGTGTAAGTGTAATTGATCTTAGCCTTGTCATTATTTGGTTTAGAGGTTTCTCCCTTCTCATACCTGGGAAAGGGTTCTTTGAAAAACTTATGATCAGTGTTAGTGTTCAACCCATCCATCTTAAGTTTTCCATTCTCAATGAGATCTTGAATGATATGCTTGAGCTTCCAAAAATTTTTAATAGTGTGTCCATTGCCATCATAAAACTTACAAAAGGCCTTTTCATTCTACCAATGTGGCTTAACATCAGGTATGTAATACTTTGTGGGATCTTGTGGATGCACGAGATTGTTGGCAATAAGTGTTTTGAAGACATCCTCATATGAATCACCAAGTTTTGAAACTGGATGCCTTTCTTTCTTAGGCTTATCTTGGTATCTTGGTATGTTCTCTTGTTGATGAGGTGCATTGATTTTCATGGCTTGAACAACACTAGATAAGTGAAGAACAACTTGTTCTTTAGGTTGAGAGGAGTCCACAACTCCATCATTGATCACTTGTTTGTTCCTATTCCATTGTGCATTCTTCCCTTTATCTTTGCTATAATTGTTGTTATTTTGACTGTTGTTGTTGTTATTTCCATCTCTGGTCAAAATTCCTTGCTCTCTCAAGTCATCCTCAATCCTACATGTGGTTTCAACCATGGTATCAAATGAATTAAAGACCATTTCCCTAACTTCTTACCACATTTTAGGAACCAAGTTGCTGACAAGGATGTCAATCTTCTCATCTTCATGAATGGTCCTAAAATAGTCAGAGCATTGTCATCTCCACATCTATAAGAAGGCAACAAAGGACTCCCCTTGATTTTTCTTTAAGTTACATAGGTCCAACATGGTGACAGATCTTGAAAGATTGTATGCAAAGTGTTGCACAAATCTATGAACATGTTCTTTGAAGGTCTTGATGGGGGGAGTTATGTTGGTGAACCACTCCCTTGCTTGACCTTTGAGACTCCATGGGAACAACCTCATGAGATAGGATTCATCTTGGTGAAAGTCAAAGCTCATAATGTAGAATTGGTGCACAAGATCATGTGGGTCCCCATTACCATCATATTTGTCATATTAGGGGATTTCCACTTTCCTAGGAAAATATTTCATGCTCACACTCATGTCAAAAGGGTTAGGATAAATTGAGTCAAGTGAGAATGAACTCTTAGGTGCCAAGAGTTTTTCCATCATACTCTTCATTTGTTTGATCTCTTCTTCTTGAGATGGACTTTACTTCTTAATCTTTTTATCCACATCAAAATTGTAGGGGACTCTAGCACCTTTGTTGATCAAGCTCTCAAGGAACTTATCTTAGTTTTTCTCTATATATCTCTCCATATACTGCTAGAAGAGTGGATCTTGTTGCATCTTCATGAAATCTTGAGCATTGCGATTGAAACTTGAGCTACTACCTCCATGTTGGGAACCATGACGAGCACATTGTGAAGGTTTTCATGAGTTCCTAGGAGGTGTTTGTCTCCTATAATGAGCATGTTGTCAAGTCCTTCTTCCTCTAGGACTAGGAGATCTTGAAGGGGTTCTTGAACACCTACCACTTTGTGGGGTCCTAGAAGGAGTAGATGATGGGGAGCTGTTTCCACTATTGACACCCCTATTGTTGAATTAGGTATTAAGCTGTTGGGCCAAAAGTCTATCTTTTTCTTCTTGAGAGGCTTTCCTTTCTAATTCTACAAGGCTTGTCTCTCCACCTCTAGGAGTCTACACTTTTCTTCCTTTGTAGCTTGCTCATCTAAAAAGGATTTCTTTTCACTCTCAATTCTTTTGAGTCTTTCACTTGTATACCTTGAATTTGTATGGAGTAGTGAACTTGGTCTTGAATGTTTAAACAAGTCATTGGTATACATTGCATTCACATGAGCATCACAATGTTCATTGTCTTGGTCTTTGTGTTGTGACCATTCCTCTTGGTGAGCTTGTTTCTTATGCCTTTTAGCCCTTTGATGTGCATCCAAATATCTAGTAGTAGTAAGGGATGAATCTAGTTGATTATCATGAGAGGAATTACCAAATAGAATGTTGTCTCTATGTCTCTCAAATTTGTCATCAAGATTTTTATCCATTGCTTCCCTCTCTCCTCGAGTCATTGTGTAACTCATATCCATACCTAAGTGGGAAGATGCTAAGGGGGTACTCAACTCACTAAGAGTACTCTCAGGATTAAACCAAACTTCAGACTGGCTCCTAGGTGATTGGTCAAACACATGCTCTTTCCTTTACATTTTTGGTGAGTTTGAATAGGGGGTAATTAGTTAAAGACTATCTGAGGTCATTTCCCTTGATTCACTTGATACCTTGTTGTAACCAACATGAAAGAAAAGGTACTTGCTGATAAGATGACCCTAAGAAATGTTGGTATCAAACTAGGATAGTAGAAGCACTCACTTGTCGAAAAGAGAGGTGATAAGATAGAATTTATGTAAAAGGTGTAAATCAAAACTACCACAAAGGTGCCCAATAGTTGGGTGAGTTCCCTAACACATATGGATCAGGAGGATGATGTACCCAAGTTATATTTGATTGAATTTTAAATTGGATGGAAGTGAATTGGACAAGAGATTACTAAGACTCTCCAAGTGTGTTATCAAAGAATCCAAAGGTTTACTTTCTCAACAAGAACAATTTCTAACCTACCAATTACAAGAAAGGTCACTTGTAAAATCAAAGATCAATAATTCAAAAGGTCAAGACATAATATCCCAAGGTGAAAATAGGCTTCTAATAGTGGGGTAAGTGACCTACTATAATCTGGATCAACCAAGGAAAACTAAAAATGACAAAAATCAGCTCACTGTTCTAATAGACCAGGGGATAGGTTTGCACAAGAGAATGTAGTCCCACATGAGGAAACACCAAGGATCACATGAGAAAATGAAATATCACATGAGAATTGCTAGGTTCACATGAAAATATGTAGATCCAGGTGACAAAATAGGATCAGGCTTCTTAACAACAAGTTTGTAAACTTAGGAACTCAATTTTTTTTTGTTCATTTTAAAAAATCAACTAGATGTGTCAATAGATTTTTATTATTGAACAAGAATGGAAGACAACAATCAAAGAGATCAAGCAATAAAATGTCTTCAAACAATGAGCAAGGGAAAAAGTAACCTTGCAGATGAACAAGAATAGTGACTTGGTATTTCTACTCCTTAAAGATACTACTTGTGTAAGTTCTCCAAAATATTTTTCCAATCACACACATAGTCCTAGAAAGAAAAATTTGGTTGCACTATGGTTCTTACTAATGGATTGACTCTATAAATTTTTCAAGTTCAAGAGGGTGAACTCCAATCTAGGTGCACTGGGGTTTTGACACATTTCAAGAATTTAATCAATTCGAGATGCTATGGAGATCTGATAGCCCACGAAGAAACTACACCCGTGGAGATTTCTTCCATAAGGAAATTTATATAGCGGTTATCACTACCACAATGAAAATGGCTATTACCACTTGTGGTTTTGTACATGTGGTTTACCTAATGAAGGGAATACCCACTATGGTTAACCCTCTCTAGTAAGGTGACTCACAAAGAGGACCACATGGGGACATGGTTTAGATCCAAGGATATAAGTTTCTGATACTACCCAAAAAGGGAGTAGAGCATATTCCTCTAGCCTCTTCACTTCACCCAAACATAGCAAATAGATTCATTGACATGCTAAGATTGAATCTATTTCACCAAGGTTTATGAGGTCATCAACTATGTCTATTAATCTCTCTAGAGAGAAAATGCATCGAACAAAAGCTAAGGACCAAATCTAGCGAGACTAAAAAATAGAAACAATATCCTTCCCTACTTACAAGGGGTTCTCTCATTGAGAAGAGTTTCACTAGAAACTCACTCTCTCAAGAACACCACAAATAGTGTTCATAGGGCCTACTTGCTATGTGAAATGTTTATTACAAAAAACATGAATCTATGTTCTTTTTAGAGCCCCAAAATTGAAATTTGGTCTATGAAAGCAATAAATCACTGAAGCTAGATACACAAGAGATTAATTTTATGCCTAAAATCTAAGTATTATAAAGATTGTAGCAACTCACCTCAAGTCTAAAGATCTGCAATCCAATGCTATGCTACCTCAAAAATCAAAATTAGGGAAATAAACACAACAAGCATTAATGTTAGAAAACAACAAGTAAAACTAGAAAATCTAGAAACATAGATCTTTGTCATCAAAATATCATGCAAGAAAACACAGTACCACACAAAGAAAACATAGAAACTCACGCAAGAAAACACAGAACTGTAGGTGAAAACATAGAAAGTTTGCGTGAGAAAACATAGAACTACATGCAAAAACATATAAAATTTGCATGTGAAAACAAAAAAATGTACGCAAAAGCACATAAATTTTACGCCTTGAGAAATCACACAATCACACATGAAAAAATAGAATCTCACGTGAAAACATAGAAATTTTGCATGAGAAACCATAGAACTGCATGCAAAAATATATAATCTCATGCGAAAACATAGAATCTCACATGAAAACATAGAATCTAATGTGAAAATATAGAATCTCATGTGAAAACATAGAATCTCATGTGAAAACATAGAATTTCGCATGAAAACACAAAAAGTTTGCACAAGAAAACAAAGAACCGCACGTGAAAACATAGAATCTCGCACAAGAATCCATATCAGAGATGGGCAGAAGTACAAACAACACATGAAAATCATCAAATAAAATAAAATGCTACGAGACAAGAAATGCAATTTCCTGCCCCACGGTGGGCACCAAAAATTTGTGCTAAAAATGTGTCACACTTCTATGAGTCATTAGATTCAAGATCACTCAAGAATGAGGTCTCAAATGGTGACTCATAGCTCTATATTCATGAAGTGCAAGGGTTTGTATTAGAGACCCTCAGATTGACCTAGTTATGCCCATGAAAGTACACTAAGAAATGAGAGATTCAAAGAGAAATAGAAAGAATGCTAGTCTCCATGATCATCAAGTTATTGCATGCAAATGAAAATGGAAGCTATTCTAGATGATAACATGCAAGAAAGTAAATTATTCTATTGAAAGAATGGCTTATACAATGTTAATCTATGAAAAGAAACATGAATCTATATTATTATGTAAATGCAATGCTAATCTAATCTATGGATTTCTATGAGGCATGAGAGAAGAAGACAAGAAGAAAGAAGTCTCAAATATTCAAGCACAAAATTCTCAAAAGATTCGTCCAAGATTGCTCTCCAAACCTGCAGCATAACAATAGCCTAGGAATTCTAGATATCAAATGAGAAGGAGAGGGCTCTTTATATAAGAAATTGTGGAGGGAAATGCATCCTCAAGGGAAATGTGGGACAAATCCCTAAAGAGGCAAAAACAGGAAAGAGGGCACACCACTTGGAAAGTGAAGAGGGAAAAAGGATTTTGTTTATTTTATTTGATTTATTTCCTTTTCCATCACAAAGAAAGCTTTAAGTGGGGGATTTTATTTATTTAAAAGAGAGATTGTTTTTTAATTAAACAAGATAAGATTATTTAAATTAAAGGAGATATTAAATAAGATAAAATTATTTAATTAAAAGAGATTTTAATTAAATAAGATTATTTCATTTAAGATACTTCTTTCAATTAAACAAGATTATTTTATTTATTTAAAAGGGAATGTTTCTTTTAATTAAACAAAATTATTGATGAAATGATCAAACCTTAGAAATATTTGAATTAATTGTGATTTGATCAAGGAATTTGATTTGAAATGAAAATGTTGTAAAATATCAATTCAGGAAATTGATAAATTAATAAATGGGGCCCAAAGTCTAGGCAACCATTTTAGGGTGCATACACTCACAATCCCCTCTCCAACTTCCATACCATGTGTTTGGTAGGATTGTTTTTTTGGAGTTCATATGGAAGTTCTTGTGGATGCAGGTGACCTATTTTAAAAAGGAGTGGAAGAGATCATTCATTCCAAAGATCACCAAGTGTTGGGATTTCCATGTTGGAAATGATGCCTTGTAGGAGGTACAAAAATTTCTCATTTCTAGGTATTCATTTAAGTTTAGGAAGCTGAGGATTTATGATCCAAAATTTTCTACATTGTTAAAGACATGACCACCTCAATCGGGGGGAATATCTGCATGAATTTGATCATAATGAGCATGTCATTAGGAATTGCATGGATTATTCTTAGTCACCCAAGGACAAAAGAAGTGGAAAATCCTACTAAGGATTAAGGATGAAATGAGGATGAGGTATCTAGGATTTACCACTTATTATCCATATGAGAAAACTCCAATCAAAAGGATTGAGTTGATGCTAAATAATTTTAAAGATATCATCTAAGAGAAAAGATTGAAATAAAGGATCCTGATAATGTTCTTGAAGGAATTTATGTTCCAAGCCAATAGTTGGTTCCTAGTTTTACAATTAAAATAGGAGAAGAAGTGCAACATGTGGCCAATAAATTGGTCACTTGAGTTTAAGATAAATTAAAATGAGGTGGAGCAGCCTTTGGCTTCACATCCAAGAGAGTGGCCTACGATTGAGGACCCCATTATCAAATTAGATTAATAAGATGGTCCATTTAGGGAAGACGAAAAATATGAAAGAATATAACTACCATAATTTTCATGAGTGATGCTAATTTTTTGAATAAGACTGAGTTCAAAGTCTTATGGATAAAGATGAAAGGCCCATTAGAAGGTGTATCAAAAAATGCAACTTTGGATGACATTGAGTTAATTCATCTAAGTCCTATTGGAGCAAGAAAAATAGTAAAGGAAAGTGAGATGTTATTGATTCTTGCGTGGAAATGAGATGATTTATTCATGCTAGATCATATTAGACAACAACTAGACCTTATATTTTCTTCATAATTTAAAAAGGATGGGGGGTTTACTGGTTTAGGGTACCATCCAATATTGAAGGCATTGACTCAGTGGGTCAAGGCTCCTATTATAGAAAGACCTTAGCTACTGATTGGTGTAGAATAAAGGGGAGGTGATGAAACCATTATCAAAACCTTGAGATATACTATAGAAGTGGAGGAATCCACCTACATAGTGCATGCCACCATGTTCACTAGGGATGAAACCATGCTTTAGGAAAGGAAACTGTAGATGTTAATTGAGGAGAGGGTTGAAATACATGCCAATTACACTAGGGTATTGTTTCATAATGTTCAATTGACTACAATATTAGAAATTTTACAGTCTTGTGGTTCTAAGAATTTACAATAAAACAAGGAGAACATTCCTCCCTTAATGAGGAAATATCCAATATAAAGTTAGAATCATAGGAAGCTACCCTAAGGATAGAGGAGAAAGAAACAGAAATGGTACAAGAAATGCTTCTGGCTAAATATAAAGTCAAGAAAATGGTCATGTGAACCCTTTCCCATTTGATAAAAGGTATTATTGGTAAAATTTGTAATGTTTATTTATCTTTTACAATAATTGAACTAAAAGTGTTGATAAGTGTGAAAAGTCCCTGAGGGACCTTGGAGAGAAAAGTTAAGCTATGAAGCTAGTACATAGGAAGATTGATGCTCTCAAAACTATAGTTAGGTTCACACTAAATATTCCTCAACAAATCAAGGAATTGTGTAATAATATGATATGCTAGTATGTAAAGGGAGGTTTTTAGAATGAAAAATAGGGATAATGATGGATAAAATTAAGGTATTCAAATAATTGAAGCATTTGAGAATCCCCTCTATTATAAATAAGGAGTACACACTAAAATATTTAGATGAATGGTCAAAAGAGTATGACTATATTATTTTATATAGTCATTAGTAAAATGGGAAGTGGTGATGTTCTAGATGAACATATATACTATGACACCATTACAAAATTAATTTCTACTAATGGCATATTTCCAAATTCATCCATGATTCTTAAGGGATTCTTCATGGAAAGTGGGTGACCCCACAATCATGGGTTACACCTTTTTAGACATGCTATTTTTTAAGGAAATAATACACTTTTAATAAAATATGACAATTTAAGCTTTGAGAGGTTCCATTTGAAGGAATTAATTACAAACGGTTAGCTCAAATCCTCTTAGATACAAAAAACATTGACTTATATAAAATCTATACAACTCCATTCATACAATGGAGTCTCCTTCGTACCTATTAAAAATGCATGGAAAAAACTCACTTTGACTTTATATTTTGGTAGATCAAATGAATCTATTTGAAAAACCTATCTATTTAGTTAGGTACTACTAAGAAAAATATTTCCAATGATTATAATGTTAATATATATTAAGTTTATTATGAATTTTTATTTTTAGTTTTACTAAACATAGATATCTCACCCTTTGTCTATCTCTATGTTTGATGCTTATGGAAAAATAGTAAATGAGAGAAAAAAAATAAAAAATATGTATGTCCTAGGTATTGAAGTTATCTTTCTATTAAAAAAAAAATAAATTAGAAAAATTCACAAGTTATAAACTATGTAGTCAAGGTATGTCAAAATCATAGTTTAGTCAACTTCAAACATTAATAAAATATGAAATAATCATGATATTTTCATAAAACAAGTTACATTCCCTCCTGATGGATGTTAAAAAACTAAATTCAAAAAAATCACATTAATATCTATTTTAGAAAAAAAATTATGCTCTATGAAAACAATGTAACTCTTTAAAAATGATGTTTTAAAAAACATACAAGTTTTTATGGGAGAAAGAAAAAACCATTCAAATAAATTCAAAAATAAAAATAAAAAATATATTTACAATCTAGATAGAAAATCCTAAAAGAATCTAATTTAATTCATATTCCTATTTCAAATGGTTTAACAAAAATATGCATTTGAATCTGAAAGTTTTTCCCAAAATGTAGAGTTCAGTGTCCGTTTAGGAAAAAATGTGTAGCCCACTATTGTGGGTTCACCCAAGTTTTAAAAAACTAGTTAAAGGGTAGTCAAAATCAAGGCATTTGGTTGACCTATAGGACTTGAAATCAATTCCTGGTTTATAATGTATTGCTAGTAGGATGAGGTGGGCCTGCTTCTAGAGGAAGAAAAAGGACAAGAAGAATAATATTGTTCCTAAATTCAAGGTGTAATGGTGAAACCATGAGTCATCCATTTAAAATGAATATTTTTTTATAATTTTAAAATGTGTACAAACTACCTTTCATGCTACTCGATTTTATCTTCTATGATATCTATTGCAATAATTTGGTGCTTAGTCATTCTACTAGTTTTGGATTATGTTGGTGTCCTTTAGTATGATGTAGTATCATTTTCTATCCTTGAATCATTTTGGAGGCTTGATAGATTCCTTTGAAAAATTTTAAGGTTTCGAAATATGCCTTTGGAAATATTCTATTGAAGAGCAATCACATTTTGACAACTATCAACAACTTGTAGCTTGTTTTGCTCCATATTTCTATCAAAGGGAATCATGGTTGTTCGAAAAGGGTTTTAAACTTTTAGGAAGTTTTGTACTCATTTTTCATATAGTAATAGTTTAGAGTGAGGTGTTAATGGAGTCCTGTGTTTGATTTTTTTGTTGTTGTAAATTGTGCATTTGATAAGAATGAATGAAAATCTCACCACCAAGTTGTTTCCTAATATGTCCTCTTATTATTGCATGAGTTCTTCTGTTCAAAATAGATTAATTCATCTTCTTGAATATTCTTAGGAATGTGTGATTATGTAGTTTAAGGTTTCCTTTGAGGAACAAATTTAATACTTACTAGAAATTATAGGAACAATTTGAGGGAAATAGTGATATAAGTAGAGAATGATTTAATGGTGTGATGTGTTGAATACTTTAGCTAGGCTTTAGTTTTAGTAGAATGCATGCAAACTTGTGCTATTGGTTGAATGCCATACTCTACCCCAATGTATAAAGTATTGGTCTATTTTCTATTATGTCTAAGTAACTATAGTTTCAAGAAATCCTTAGTTTATTAATGTTTTATAGTTGTTTTATAAAAGTGTAATACTATATCTTAGGAAGTAAAAATGCAAATAAATGATATATTATGATAGAGCCAATTTATGTCTACATTCTACATTATTCTAATTTATCAATTTGAGAAAATTTTAGTTAAATAAAAAAACAATTGACAAAGTATAAAGTACCTCCTAAAGTTTCTAAGGTTAACCCACCTTAGTTTTACAAACCCCAAAGTGAAGGAGGTAAATATTGTTTTCAAGAGGCCTCAAGTAATTTTCCATTGGTCTTCAATAGCTTCTAGTAGGAGAAGGGAAAATACTCAATCTATATTAAGACATTAGTTGGAAACACCAACAAACTAGTGACCGTGATAGGGAATGCCATTTGAAATTGGTTTGTGAAAGGTCAATTGAAAAGGCCTTCAAACTATATTCTTTTTTTCCTTTTAAATTTTAATATACAGTGGTCTCATATGGGTAGAGATTTTGGTCCATCTGAGTATCATCATATAGTATATTTTCTATTCTAATAAATTTATTCTAAGTTTCAAATTTTATATGTATCCTAATAAGGGTGGTAACTCTAAAGGTTTCAGTCTAGTTGAAAATTAATGTGTTATAAAGTTATAACATATAGGTACACACCATCTAACAAAAGAAAATGAAAATCTCAGTATTCTCTAGTGAAGAAAGAAATAAACATGCATGGAAGGTCTTTACAACAAGGGAATTCAAACCAAGCCTTTGGTGATGGAGGGAAATCATGGAAATAAAAGGAAAGAATAAGTAAGCCATCTTCATCTTCTAGGGATACTTGTCCTCACCATTTGGATAAAAATGTTTTAAATAATGTAGATTCACATCAAAATCCTTTAATATTCAGTCAAAAGGATTCTTCTTCTAGTGAACCATCTCCTAGAGCTCGTAGGTACCATTATGAGATAAACTAAGAATTATAGGTATTATTACTACAATGATGATGGTGATCAGGTATATCAAGATGGGAAATTAACTAAATGTAAAATCCCATAATGAACCCCCTAAGACACCCACTAATTCTTAAGAGTTTCAAAATGAGAAGTTCAAATATTTCAGTAATAGGCTTGAGTTAATGTCTAAATATTTATATGAAGAATTAGATAGGGAAGCCCAGAAAGGACGGTTATAGAAGACAATTGAATTTAATTAGGAAATAAACCAAGATAATTAAATGAATTTAATTTTGATTTAAAGATGAGCATATTAGAAAATAAATCTTAGCGAGGAAGGAATAATTTCTTAGGAGAATGTAATATTTAACACAATGCATCTAGCTCTAAAAATCAAGATGGAAATAAATGTGATGTGATAGACCTCCTTAGAGGAAATGATGATATATCTACACAAAAGTAGAATGAAAATGAAAATATCCCTCCTCTTTCTCCATTAAGGATACCACATATTTCTACTCCTCAATTCCATCCTCCTCCAAGAGCCCAACCAATAAATCCTATGCAAGATTAGATGTACAAACAAATGTTGCAGCAATAAAAATAATACAAACAATTACTATAATAGTTCTTGAACCTACAATTTCAACAACATAATGTCCCTGCACCACCACTAGAAGTCCCTCTGGTCCCAATTCTACCACCTAGTTTGGCCAATGTCCTCCCAAATATCCCTAATCTGAATCTTTAGGTAGCCCCACAAAAAACTAAAAATCCTTTTTCTAAACCTCTGTTGGAGATTTGCCAGTAGGCCAGTACTGAATCTATGTTTTTCTTTGATGACAAAATATGGTAAGTAGAAAACATGGAAGACTTATGTAGTAAGATTTAAGTATATGTAGCATGGACATGTTATCAACATGATATCATGGACACAGAGGTTAACTATTAGTACAGACAATTATATAGCAACTTGTATCAACAATGTTCCTAACAGAGTAACAGGAAATGTTTTGTGTATGGTTTTCTGTATAGTTGTCATGAAGCCTTGTGCCCTTTGATATATGATGGAGACATTTTAGTGATGTTATGTTCATGGACGCAGAGTCTGATGATCAGTGCAAGTGAAGTTATGTAGTCTCTATTCACCAATAGCAGTTTCATGTGTTTGTTCAAAGGAGCCAATATATATTATATTGGTTCTAGAGTTGCATCTATCATTTCAGTATGCACCGTTGGATTAAAGCTTAGAGAAGAGTTAGTGATGTTTAGTTAAGAGTGCATGAAGTAGTTTAGCTTGAGGAGAAAGAACTAGCTATTTTGGTAGAGCCGACAGTGTGAAGCGTGCATCTACAATTATCTTATTGCATAGGTCCCAGAATGTGTTGCATGCTTAGTAGAGCCGATTAAATTATTATTGGATTTTTTAATAGCTTCTCTATTGTGATTTCAAGGTGGTTCTAATAGGCCAACTTGATTATATCACTTATAGGAAAGATATTTATAGACAATCATTCGTGATTATTTGTGTGTGGTTTGTGGTTGATTTTTAAGAGAAGAGAAGAGTGTGTGAAGTGCTGAACCATCAGAAGAAGGTCTATGTGACCAAGTGAAGTATTTGTGCTATACATTGGAACTAATCTAGATAGCAGGTCAAAGCATAGTTCACCAAGATCTAGATATAGTGTTTATCTATTAAATAGAAGCTTTTAACCTACACCCCTTTAAGTAGTGTGCTCTTAGATAGTGCATCCTCTCCCCTAACAGGGACTATTCTAAAAAACTCCTAATAAGGTCTGACCCTTGACCAGGTCTACTATACTAAATATTGTTAGAAAGTAAAGACCACCAAGATAACCAAGAGGGGGTGGGGGTGCATCAGTTATCAAATAGTTATAACCTTTATCAACTTCAATAGAATTTAACCATGTAAGAAATGTAATTACCAACCATAGAAAGATATTCATCCACAATGTCACAATAACACAAGATATGTTGACTAGGAAACCTCTTGATCAAAGAGTAAACCCTAGTGGGAATGATGCCCACAAAAAGATGCACTAATATGAATATTCCTTATAAAAGGATGGAATATGTTAGGAGTCTTATGAAATAAATTCAGTACATATGAATCCTTGTTAGGAGATTTTGAATCCCTGTTAAAAGATTCTAACCCTATTAGGAGTTATGGAAGACAGAAGGACCCACTGCCCAAACAGCTTCAGGGTAAGATCACTGAACACACTATCCAAATGACCTTAATATTATTCAGTAGAATAATATGAAATATGTTACCTCCTCACTATGCCAAACCATAATCACTAATACATCAGATCTCAATTCCAGATCTTTGTACATCTCATGTCTTCCTCCACAATTTCATTTTCACAAATTCATGCTTACATTTGCATTCAACCATACCATGCTCACACTTCTTTCACATTACTAATACTTTAAAATAAGAAAAAAAATTCCTTCCTTTATACCACACTCAAATAATTACAAATGAATCAACACACAAATACAAAATAAAAGTTTCCACATGCTACATCAAAATTACACAAACCTGTCAGCTTCCAACTATAATAACTCTTCACTCGTGTGACCTCAAAGTTTTCACAATGAACCACATCACTACCAATGTGTCTCTAACTTCCCTTTAACTACACAAAACTAGATTCCATCCTGATTAGGAGATATCATCTGATTTCCATAAGCCACTACTCAGGAACACTATATGAATACCGCTTCCACCAAAATGCTCATAACTTTCATGAATGAAATAATTATTTTTTTTGCTCTTAACCATAGACATATAACATATGAAATAGTATAACCTCAACATCTCATATCACCAACTAAAATATCCCAAATGCGCTAATCAAAACACTATCTACTACTCTGCGAGTCTCTAGAAGATAACTGTGTTGACATTAATGACAATCATATTCATGAATACAACAGCAACTACTATAGAATGACTGCCAATCATTCATTCCTAACAATCTCCCCCATTGGCATTGATGGAAACATAGATGGAAAACATCCAATGTTCCAAAAATCCAATACTACAATACTGCTGCACTGAAAATGCTTCAAGTCCTCTTCATCAATCAAATCTTTCTTCATTTTCCTATCCAGTTCTCTCCAATAGATGGTAGAACTGGTACAAATGGTTTTTCATTTACACTTCTCCCCCATTGACATCAAAGACAAAAATTTCATCACTATTTTAAAAAAAACTCAATGTCAAAAGACACTGTTCAGAAAATACAATCACAAGAGTTCTCATGACTTAGCTTAGATACACATACTCCCCCATAGAGGAAGTACCAACATCCAATCCATAAGAAAGATAGGGCTCATATACCACTGGACGAATGCAACCTACTACATCATTACTCAAAAGTAGGCTGGGGCATAACCCCAAGCATACCTCTCAAATACTCAAATATATCCTTAGGAAAAGGCTTTTTAAATATGTCTGCTATCTATTCCTTTGTGCTTATGTACTCTAGTCTAACTTCTTTTTCAGCTACTTTCTCTCTTACAATATGATACTTGATCTTTATATGCTTTGTCTTAGAATGTAATATAGGGTTCTTAGACATACTAACTGTACTGGTATTGTCACAACATATGACAATAGACTCAACAAATTTTATTCCAATATTCTTCAGCATCTACTCCATCCAAATTATCTAGTTACAATTGTTTTCTACTGCTACATACTCTACTTCTATTGTACTCTGTGAAATAATATTCTGCTTCTTGCTCATCCAGGAAACCAATCCTCCTCCAAGAAAAAAGGCTCCACCACCGGTGCTTTTCTTATCATCAACACTACCTCCCCAATCAACATCTCTATATGTACATAGGGTAAAATTATCATATTTTTCATACCAAAATCCATAGTCCATTGTGTCTCTTAAATATCTCAATATCCTCTTTACTGCTGCATAATGTGACTCTCTAGGTTCAGCTTGAAATTTTGCTACCAATCTAATTGAATGTTCTATATCAGGTCTAGTATGTGTCATGTACTATAATCTACCAATCATGTATTTGTATTTCTTCTGCTCAATTGCCAGTGTCTCATCTTTGCTAGATAGCTTATGTCCTCTAACCATAGATGTTCCAACTAGTTTATAGTTCTCCATTCCAAATCTTTTCAGAAAATCATTCAAGTACTTTGTTTGACTTACAAAGATACCATCACTATTCTTTGTTATCTATAATCCCAAAAAGTATTTCATCTCACCAATCATACTCATTTCAAATTTAGTCTTCATTTCATTAGCAAATTTGTCACCAGCTTCATCTTCTCCTCCTAAGATAATGTCATCAACAAAAATAACTATAATCAAGAAACCATTTTCAATTTCTTTTGTGTACAGGTTGCTATAAGCTGTTCCTTTTGTAAATCTCAATTTTAATAAATACTTATCCAGTCTTGCATACCAAGTTCTAGGTGCTTGCTTTAGTCCATATAATGGTTTCTTTAACTTACATGCCATGTCTCCTTCTTGAGTCAAAGGAAAACCTTCAGACTGCTCAATGTAGACTTCTTCCAATTGACCATTCAGAAATCTGGACTTCACATCCATCTGATACACTTTAAATTTCTTAAAAGCTGCATAAGCCAAAAACATTCTTACTGCTTCAATTCTTGTCACAGGTGAAAAAGTTTCTTCATAGTCAATTCCTTCTTGCTGTGAGTATCCCTTACATACCAATCTTTCTTTGTTTCTGTAGACACCTAAAAATCCTTTAGAAAATAAAGTATTTTTATTTTTTGAAAATCCCTGATGACATCATCATTTATTTATTAATTATTTATTTAATTAATTTATTTATTTTTATATCATTAAATCCCTTCATCTTAATTAAAAATATTTAATTAAGAAATCCCTCCCAAAAATGTTTAAATCTCATTTAAACATTATCTCCTTATTTATTAATGCCAGAATGTGAGCAAGGCTTTTAAGGATCCTGTTATCTATTTTGAAAGGCTCAAATCAATCAAATGTTAAGAGTTTAATCTAGCATAAAATAAAATCAAAATAAGGAAACTCTAAGCTAAGCCACCTCAGATTGAGCTAAAAATAGGTGCACCCAAGCACTGTTTGATTTGCTCTTGCTTAAGGGGATGTGGGTGTGCTCTCTAAGCACTTGGAGCATACTCTAATGCATTTTAGGATGATTGAGATCCATGAAAGCCTCATAAATGACACAAAAATAGGTATAGAACACTTGATTTTCCCCTAAGGCCTCAAAGATCCAAATGATGTTGAAATGAAGATTAAGTTATATGATGCTTATGCTAAGATTGATTTTAGACCAAATAGAGATGTGATATGATGCTATGCTTATGCAAAACAATGGAAGAAACTAGGTTAATCCATTAAAGCTATATTAAGATGAGCTAAAATGTTTGAAAGTAAGCTAAATTAAGATGATTATGCTAAATCTAGAGCTAAATGGGCATGATAACAATGCTTGAAATGAAAGATGAATAATGGATTTGCTCTTGAAAGTAGGAGCATTTATAGGATTTGGGAAGGAAGAATGAGTGGCCAGGATCAAAATCCTTAAGAGAGGCCAAGATTCATTCAAAGGGGAGCACATGGATTGTGCTAGTTCAAGGCCACCTCCTTGTGAAAAGTGTCACAAGGGCATTGGGTTGAAAGATGGGAGGGATGTGCACAATTTGAGAAATGTGCTTAAGGTCAAAGGTGCATGAAAGGGGTGAGGGGATTCTTAAATGCATCATAAATGCATGTTACAGGGATAAGGAGGCCTTAAATGCATTTAATGCATGTAAGAGAAGTTTTTAGAATTTTGTTGACTTTGGGTTAAGCTTAGGAGTTGGCTAACCTTGGTTAGGGAATGTGACAAGGTTTAAGGGGGGGATTAAGATTAGGATTAGGATTAGGACTTTCTAGAAGAGTCTGGAATTTCCTTAGGATAAAGGAATTTAGGAAATAAATAAAGATTTATTTATTTCCATGGTTTAGTTTTGAGAATATTCATTAAAAATAAATTTAATAAACATAAGGATTAAATATTTAATCTTAATTAAATATTTTGAGTTGGGATTAAAGTTAGGAAAAGATGGGATTAGCCTTTAATCAAATTTAAAGAAGGATTTAGAAGATTCAGGAAGAGGTGAGTGGTCTTAAGGGAATTGGCCAAGTTTTGGTTAAAAAATAAATAAATTATTTATTTTGGGATTTTTGGTCAATTTATTAAATAATTAATAAATAAGGAGATAATGTTTAAATAAGATTTAAACATTTTTGGGAGGGATTTCTTAATTAAATATTTTTAATTAGGATAAAGGGATTTAATGACATAAAAATAAATTAATTAATTAAATAATTAATTAATTAATAAATGATGATGTCATCAAGAATTTTTCAGAAAATAAAAATACTTTATTTTCTAAAGGATTTTTAGGTGTCTACATTTTGTCCCTCTTTGATGCGATGCCGTAAGTGGCATGGCGTCAAAGACAAGAAAATAAGATTCTCAAGGCTAGAATTTGAAGAATAAGGGGTTGTGCCCCCTTGAGAAAATAACACAAGGAGTAAACGTTGCGGAATTTTCTCTAAAGGAAATAGAGAAGGAAGGAGCTAGGAAGAAGGGGAGATAAATAACCAAGCTTCCAAGAGCAAAGATGAGTGAATGCAAGATGAGATGGAATGCAAAATGTAGGATGTAGCTACATGAGAGATGTAAGATGCAAGATTAATCTATATGATGCAGGATGGGGGAAGCTCCAAGTGCAAATGTGGAGAGCACAACCTAGTTTAATATAGCAATACTAGAGACCTGCCAAGGATACTGGAATCAAAAGGCCTTGTCACCAACGTTGCATAGGACTGATGCTAAAAAGACATGCAGGGTTGCCCCAGCATCACACATGAAACCCGAAGGAGGCATGGTGAAAACGATGCTGAAAAAACCACAAACACATGACTGACTCACAGGCAGAAGCAAAAGATCAAAAGACCTTGCCCTAGATTATCCTCATTCGTGGCGCACCATGATATAAAGGATCATGGTGACTTTGAGTAGAAAATAATGAGAAGCTATAAAAGATTAACAAGATCCAAAGGACAAAATCCAAGACCAAAATGACAAGTCCAAAAAGACATCCTTTTCGAAGGAGAGAGATTTGATTTGATTGAGTGATGGTGGGAAGATTGGTCTGAATGTGTGGAAGGATGCATCGACACAGACCGGGTGTGATTGGTGGAAGATTAGGTCTGACAAGAGGAATGATACATCCTCAAGAACCCACTGATTGATGAAAGAATGAGTGTTGTTGTTCACTAGAAAATGATGAAGTTCAAGAATAATTGCTATGATCAAGAATAGTTGACAATTGATGTTGCTGAAGTACAATGCAAGGTAGGACAAAGTGTTCTAATCAAATGCTACTGCAGGACTGACAAGGACTATGTACAATAAGACATGAGGATATGTACAATGGATGGGAAAAGATATACAATGGATATGTACAAAAGCTTAAGATTGGGGATAGGAAGATCTCATTATACAGGATTATACAGGAAGGATTGCGCTATACAAGAGATGGTATAGGATATACATGAAGGATTGCGCTATACAGGAGATAGTACAGGATATACATGAAGGATTGTGCTATATAGGAGATAGTATAGGATATACAGGAAGGATTGCGCTATATAGGAGATAGTATAGGATATACAGGAAGGATTGTGCTATACAAGAGATAGTAAAAGATATGGTACAAGATAGGATACAAGATATGGTACAAGATATAGTACAAGATATGTGCAGGTGGGAATGGAAGATTTTCTTGAGGATTGTGAAAAAGAGGAGTGCTAGGGATGGTGGATGGGGATGGGGATGGGAAAAAAGGACTCAGATGGTGGGATGGGGGGATGGGAGTTTTATAGATAATGACTTGGTCCACTATGTATGGGGCCTATTTGCCAAGTTTTCACCAACATACTTGTCCAAGGCGCTTGAATTGCCAAGTTTTCACCATTGGATGATTATTTTCTTTTTCTTTTTTTTTTATGGATTTTCTGAATAGGTAGGATCTCGTTCAAGCATGGAACCTCTTCAAATGTATGTTGTTGATTGGATCATTCAAAGGCTCACCTTTTGGTGTAGATAGATGATAAGCTCTAGAGCTGAAACATGCTGTGACAACATAGGGGCCCAACCAAGTAGGCTCAAACTTGCCTTTCTTTTCTCAATTTTATTGGACCTTTTGATTTTCTTTGAGGACCATGTCACCAACCTGGAACTCTCTAGGATGGACCTTCTTGTTGTAACTCCTTTTGAGTCAATTCTGGTATGCAACCAAGTGATCATATGCTTGCTATCTCTTTTCATCTAACATGTCTAGCTATGTGAGACAGGCCACATGATAGTCTTCATCAGTGGTGTAGTTCTTCATGGAGACTCATAATGATGGGAGCTCGATCTCGATCGGTAGAACGACTTCAGCACCATATACAAGGGAATATGAGGTGGTACCTATGGGAGTGTGATAGGAAGTGTGGTAGGCCCAAAGGGAAGGGTTGATTTGGAGGTGCCAATCACGACTAGAATCATTAACAACCTTCTTGAGGATTTTCAAGATAGTTTTGTTGGTTTCCTCAACTTGGCGATTTCCTTGAGGGAAATATGGACTGGAGAAATAGTGATGGATGCGGAGTCTGGCACACAAATCATCCACATGCTAGTTTTCAAAAGGTGTAACATGGTCGGTGAAGATGGTAGATGGTATGCCAAAGTGGCAGATGATGTGGTAAAGGATGAAATTGGATATTTGGATGCTAGTAGTTAGGGTGAGCGGAATCACTTCAACCCATTTGGTGAAGTACCTTGTGGCAGTTATTATGTATTTATGTCCATCCAAGGAAAGGGGAGTGATTAAGTTGACAAGGTCAAAGCCCCAACATGAAAATGGCCAAAGTGGCACAATGGGCTGTAAGTCTTGTGCTGGTGCATGAATTAGATTTGCATTCTACTGACATGGTAAATATTTTCTGACAAATTCACAAGCATCATGTTCCATGGTTGGCCAATAATACCCAACTCGAAGCAACTACTTAGCTAGAACCATTCCACTCATGTGGGCACCACAAAATCAAGCGTGAACCTCTTGTAAAGATAGGATGACCTAATTTGAATCTAAACACCTAGAGAGGATATTGTGATATCCTTGACAATAAAGGGTGTTGGCTACAAGAGTGTAGCAGGAAGCTCTGCGAATAAGGTTTTGAAATTGGTTATTGGTGAGATGGGGAGATATGATACCATTCTTTAGATATGCATGGATGTTGTGGTACCATGGGGACTGAGGACCGACCAAGAGACACACCATTTCTGCATCAACATTCTCATAAGCTAGCGTGTGTAGCTGCTCAACTAGGAATTCATACTATGATGCGTCATGTGGGATTTCTAACAAGGATCTGATAGTTTCCATTGCATCAGGTGCTTTGTTCTGAAGTCTTAGGATCTATGTGAACTATAGATTCAGTAAATGCTCTTTTAGTATGTCCACCAGCTCTTTGTAGGGTAGCAACTTGTCATCCTTTGTTTGATATTCATCTAGGACTTGTTTGATAATCAGCTATGAATCTCCAAACACTTGCAGTTTTGCGATATTCCACTGAATGGTTGTTTTGAGACCTAAGATGAGTGCCTCATATTCTGTAATGTTGTTGGTACATGGGAATCCCAACTTGAATGATTTTGGGATGTAGTCAAGTTGAGGTGTGACAAATAGGATTCCTACCCCTAATCCATGTGATGTGTAGGATCCATCAAAGTATAATTTCCACATGGGTTGTTCTTCGATCATACATAAGTGTTCATCAAGGAGTTCCATGATTAGTGGATAAGCATCCACCAGTGGTGCCTCTACTAACTGAATGGCAATGACTTTCCCTTTGATTGCTTTCCGATCAACATACTGGATGTCAAACTCACTAAGTAACATGACCCATTTTTCCATACAGTCTGTGAGAGTTGTCCTTGATAGTAGATACTTGAGGGGGTCTACCTTTGAAATGAGCCTGATTGTGTGACTGAGCATGTAGTGTCTAAGCTTTTGAGTGGCAAAGACCACAACAAGGCATGCCTTTTCTATGGGTTAATAATTAAGCTCATAGCCGATAAGAGTTTGACTGATGTAGTAGATGGTTCTTTCTTTATTTTCATCATCATGCTGAGCTAGAAGTGCCCCTAGTACTGTAGTGGTTGCTGAGATGTAGAGTATGAGAGGGCATCCTAGAACTGGTGGCACTAGGATTGGAGAGTTGGCTAGATACTCCTTGAGTTTATCAAAGCTTCTCTGACATATGGGATCCCATTTGAAGTTTGTGTCTTTGCATAAGAGATGCGTGAAAGGTTGGCACTTGTCTACTAACTAAGAAATGAACTGACACACTGATTAAAGCTTTCCTTGTAGGCTTCTGAGCTATTTGAGTGTTCTTGGTGGAGGCATTTCTATTATTGCTTTGACTTTCTTGGGGTTGATCTCTATGCCTTGTCATGATACTATGAAACCTAGGAGCTTTCCAGATGTAACACCAAAGACACATTTCTTTGGATTGAGTTTTAATCCATAATGATGTAAGCGATCGAGCACACTCTCAAGAATGTTTAGGTGTTCACCTCATGTTTTAGATTTTGCAAGAATGTCATCCACATAGTCTTCTATGATCTTGTGGATCATGTCATGGAAGATTGTTGTCATCACTTTCTGATATGTGGCTCCTACATTCTTTAGCCCGAATGGCATCATGTTGTAGCAAAAGGTACCCCATGGAGTTGTGAATGTTGTTTTATGTTGATCTGCTTCTGCTATATGAATCTAATTGTAGGATGAAAAGCCATCCATTAGTGAGAACATTTCATGACCCCTTGTAAGATCTACAATCATGTCTATATTTGGTAGCGCAAAATAATCTTTAGGACATGCCTTGTTCAAGTCCCTGAAATCTATGCATATTCTAATGTCACCTAAAGGCTTTGTGACAGGCACCATGTTAGAGATCCATTCTGAGTAGACTATAGCTCTGATAATCTTGGCTTGGAGGAGTTTTTCAAGCTCTGCTTTGACTAATAAGGTGACTTTTGGATGCATTTTCCTCAGCTTTTTCTTTACTAGTTTGACATTAGGATCCACTGCTAGATGATGGACAACAAGACTACGATCAAGCACAAGCATGTGTGCATATGACCATGCAAAATTTATGATTGATTCTCTAAGGAGCACAATCAAAGCCATTTCTTCACCTTCTATCAAATTGGCCGCAATGTAGGTGATCCTCAGACATTCCTCTATACCTAAGTTGACTGGCTTGGTTTCTTCTATGACGATAGGTGATTGCTCCGGTCTGTAATCTCACATAGGAGGAAGAGGCAAGTCTTCATCTTCTAGTGCTTGAATTGCCAAGTTTTCACTAGAAGATATGCTCTTTATTTTTACTATTTTGGAATCAGAATGCACCCCAAAAGGGATTTCACATAAGGACTCATGTTTTAAATTTTCTATTTCTCTTTTGTAGCTAAAGCTTACCTCCTCCCCAAAGTATCCTTCTGGGTCGAGCTTGTAGATGTGAGTTGACTCTATATTTTGAACTGATTATGGGCCCAATGCCCCCATGAATGCTAGGAGTGCTTCCATGCTTTGGAACTCATCGATGTGTGCAATGCTTGGTTGGCCCCAGTCTGATGAAGGGTTCTCCCCTTAATATCACAAACACATAAAAGAAATAGAGAAACAACAACAATATGCAAGAATAGAAAATTGGCTTCTTATTATCTCCATAAATGTGGAATTAAAAACTTTTAGAATTACAATATGCAAAGTCACATGGGCATTCCCTTACAATATTTTGTAGGACTAAGCCTCAAATTATTACCTAGATCTAATACCCAAAACTACTCCGAACTACCCAAAACTATCCAAGACAACTCTATGGGTCTTCTTTATTTAGGCAATTTCCACCGCCCAAGAAGGTTCCAAAAATTTAGCCCAAAGGGCCGACCAAACTTAGAATTATTTTATTTTGCAATTTATTGCATCAAAGTCAGCTCAAAATAACTTTGAAACCCAAAGAAAAATTTTGAAGAAAAATTATTTTCTGCCATTTTAGGTGACTCAACTTTTGAAGACCATAAGTCATCGCCAATTGCTCTGATTGACTATTACAACCCCAATTTAGAAAGGCCACAAAGCGCTCTACAGGCTTGACTTGCGCAAGCACCCATCACCCAAATTATTGACCTCATCTGGGGCCTCTAAAGCCTTCAAAATAGAGTTCAAAGTTTTTGTACCCTGCTGCCAATACCAAAAATCTTCAATATCTACAAAGCTAGACTTGATCTGTTAATGAAACTTTACCAGTAGGCTGATACGACTGAGATGAACCTCCACATGTGAAACTAGAACATTTTGAGATCGTATGAACAACTTACTAAAAATAGCAAGTTTCCATAAATAGTAGCTCTACACAAGATAGCCCTTATTGAATACAAAAACATAAATATTTTTGGGTGATGCAAGATTTCTCTTACACCCAGGATGCTCCTGCATCAGACACCCGGAGTAATTTGAAAAGTGACCCTGTCATGACTCAGGTGCGAAGAGGAAAACCAAGATGGTTAATCTCCTCCCTTGTCAGCCATAATGAATCTTCAATAGGTCATCCTTTCCACTTGACAAGATATTCTTCATATGCCCTATTTCTTGTGCTCCCGCCGACACAACTATCCAGTATATCTTCAATCTCCTTAGTGTCTAAACTAGTTGCTAGAATACTACACTATGCTGTTGTGATCTCATCTTCAAACTGAAACTCTTTATGCCTCCTTTTCTGATCTCCCTTAGCTTTATAATGTGCATTCATCTTGGAAATATGCTTCCTCACCTCCTCATGGACGTTCTTCAAATGTTCTACAAAATCCTTAGCTTCAGCACGACTTATTTCTCCTTTATATATCTTTCTTAATTCAGATGCATTTCTAGGACTACTTCCATATACAATCTATGGATGATGTGATGAACTAAACTTCAAGTCTATCTTCAACTCTTCACTTTTTTCTAGTGTCATTCTGTGTACTACCTTATTTTTCAAACTAGCTCTTGGAGTCGGGTCCATCTGATGACTGATCTTTCTTACTAGTTGTAATCCATCAGGTACATTATCAGATACAATATCTTGAAACTCATTTAAAAGTTATACAACTTCTACAGGTACATCTCCTACTTCCTCTTTCCTAGCCTTTGAAATCAAGGTAAAACACATATGCTTATGCCACATACCATCTAAGAATCCACATACCTTTTCCTCAGTCTCCTTCAATGGCTTTAGCTTAGGTCATACTCCATCCCTTGTCAAGGAATAGGTATTCGCACAACCATCATTTACAACACATCTGTCAAATTGTCATGGCCTACCCAACAACATATGACATGCATCCATAGATATGATATCACATAGTACCTCAACTTGGTACCCGTTGATCTTGAACTTCATGAGGCACTATTCACTGACCATGACCTTGTGGTCATCTTGCACCCAGATAAATAGATATGGATGTGGAGGTTTCTGTCTCTTGAGCTTCAACTTTGTCACCATCTTTTCTGACAAAAAATTATCAGTACTACCACTATCAATAATCACATCACAAAATTTACCTTCACACTTGCACTTGGTGTGAAATAGGCTCTTCCTTTGCTCAGGTTCATTCTCACCACTCAATAGGACTCTTTTGCTATTCTATGTCTCTCTGCTTTCAACATCTTCAGAATTTGATGATCTGGCATCTTTATCTACGTGTGCAACCCTGGCCTAGCCTTGATTTCTCCTGCCTGTCCTGCCTTGGCGCTGAGGACATTCAAATGCCCTATAAACTTCTTCTCCATAGTGAAAACATGTTCCATAGAAGCCTCCTCTTCCAAATCCTTGTCCTCTTCCTCTCCCTCTTTGATCTCTATTATTCTCCTCATGGAAATTATTGAAATCATGTCATCTCTAGTTTTGACTATTACTAGACTCATCCTACTTTTTCAGATCTTCATTTCGATCTCCATATGACCATCCATCAGCTCTGCTATGATAACCTCTTCCACTTTTTCTGCTCTCAAACTTCTTGTTCAATTTTTCCTCTATTTTTAGGGAAAATTGGTATGCCTCTTCAATACTGTTCATTCAAACTAGATTCAGCTCCTCCTGAATGCTCAGCCTCAACCCATTAAGGTAACCAGAAACTTTCTCCTTATCAGCTTCTAAATGGCCTGTTCTGATGAGAATTTGATAGAACTCCTCTATATACTCCTGAACAGATCTTCCTGCTTGGTTCAAACTTTGCATCTTCTTCAGTAGGTCAAGCTCATAATCAATAGGAAGGAATTGTCACTTCAATTTATCCACCATCCGATCCCATCTTGTGATTTTATCCTTTCCTCTTCTATTTCACTTTAATTGGATCTCCTGCCACTAGATCTTCACATGACCCTTTAGTCTAGCCTTTGCAAATTTGACCCAATCAAGATCCTCAATATCTTCATACTCAAAATATTCTTCACATTCATTGATCTAGTCAATCAACTCCTCTAGGTTAAGATTCCCTGAAAATGTAGGAACCACAATCTTAGGTCTTTTCCTAATCTTGGAAATGGCTCAAAAAAGTCTTTCTTCTTCTGGATTCAAAACTTTGACTTCCCCTTATTTAGAATTTCCTTCTTCGGCTTCATCATCGCTTTCATCTCTAACATTAAGATTCATTCCTCTGCTAATCTCTTTTTGCAATGCTCGCACTTGTCTCTAGAGAACTCTAAACTTAGGTGTTACAACACCATCTCTTCCACCATGTTCTTTTCATGGAGGCATTTTCACGCGTATCATTGAAACCCTAACCATAGTTCTAATGCAAACTGCCTCACAATCGGTGATTTGTTTACATAGAAACCCTAACCCATAGTCCTAGTGCAAATTACCTCATTGTTAGTGATCTATTTACACACTCAGGAACTCCCACTTTGATACCACTTGATGAAGGGTGCTCCCCTTAATACCACAAACACATAATAGAAATAGAGAAACAACAATAATATGCAAGAACAGAAGATTGACTTCTTATTATCTCCACAAATGTGGAATTACAAACTTTTAGAATTACAATATGCAAAGCCACATGGGCATTCCCTTACAATATTCTATAGGACTAAGCCTTGAATTATTACCCAAATCTACTACCCAGAACTACTCCGAATTGCCTAGAACTGTCCAAGATAACACTACGGGCCTTCTTTATATAGGCAATTTGCACCACCTGAGAAGGTTCTATAAATTTACCCCAAAGGGTTGACCAAACCTAGAATTATTTTATTTTACAATTTATTACATCAAAGTCTGCTCAAAACAACTTTGAAACCCGAATAAAATTTTTGAAGGAAAACTATTTTCTGCCATTTCAAGTGACTCAACTTCCGAAGACCATAAGTCATCACCAGTTGCTCTGATTGACTATTAAAACCCTAATTTGGAAAGGCCACGAAGTTCTCTACAAGCTTGACTCCCGCAAGCCCCCACCACCCAAATCTCGACCTCATCTAGGGCCCCTAAAGCCTTCAATACTAAGTCCAAAGTTTCTGTACCCTACTACCAATACCAAAAATCTTCAATATCTACAAAGCTAGACTTGATTTGTTAATGAAACTTTACTGGAAGGCTAATACGACTGCGATGAACCTCCACATGTGAAACTTGAACATTCTGAGATCATATGACCAACTTACTAAAAATAGAAAGTTTCCATAAATAGTAGCTCTACACAAGATAGCCCTTATTGAATACAAAAACATAAATATTTTTGGGTGATGCAAGATTGCTCTTACACCCAAGATGCTCTTGCATCAAACACTTGGAGTAATTTGAGAAGTGACCCTATCACGACTTAGGTGCAAAGAGGAAAACTAAGATGGTTAACCTCCTCCCTTGTCAGCCATGATGAATCTTCAATAGGTCATCCTTCCCAGTTGACCAGATATTCTTTATATGCCCTATTTCTTGTGCTCCCACCAACATGACTATCCAGTATATCTTCAATGTCCTTACTGTCTGAACTAGTTGCTGGAATACTCCACTATGCTATTGTGATCTCATCTTCAACCTGAAACTCTTTATGCCTCCTTTTCTGATCTGCCTTAACTTTATACTGCACATTCATCTTGGAAATATGCTTCCTCACCTCCTCATGGATGTTCTTCAAATGTTCTGCAAAATCCTCAGCTTTAGGACTACTTATTTCTCCTTTATCTACCTTTCTCAATTCAGATGCATTTCAGGGACTACTTCCATATATAATTTGTGGATGATGTGATGAACTAAACTTCAAGTCTGTCTTCAAATCTTCACTTTCTACTAGTGTCATTCTATGTATTGCCTTATTTTTCAAAATGGCTCCTGGAATCAAGTCCATCTGATGACTGATCTTTCTTACTGGTGGTAATCCATCAGGTACATTATCAAATACAATATCCTAAAACTCATTCAATAATTCTACAACTTCTACAGGTACATCTTCTACTTCATCTTTCCCAACCTTTGAAATCAAGGTAAAAAATATATGCTTATGTCGTATATCATCTAAGAATCCACATACCTTTTCCTCATTCTCCTTCAATGGCTTTAGCTTATGTCACACTCCATCCTTTGTCAAGGAATAGCTTTTCACATGACCATCATGTACAACACATCTGTCAAATTTCCACGGCCTACCTAACAACATATGACATGCATCCATAGATATGACATCACATAGTACCTCATCTTTCTACCCATCGCTCTTGAACTTCACTAGGCCCTGTTCACTGACCATGACCTTGTGGTCATCTTGCACCCAAGAAACTTGATATGGATGTGGATGTTTCTATCTCTTGAGCTTCAACTTTGTCACCATCTTTTCTAACACCAAATTATTAGTACTATCACTATCAATAATCACATCATAACATTTACCTTCACACTTGCAGCTAGTGTGAAATAGGCTCCTCCTTTTCTTAGGTTCATTCTCACCACTCAACAGGACTCTTTTACTAATCAACGTTTCTCTTCTTTCAGCATCTTCAAAATTTGATGATCTAGCATCTTCATCTATGTGTGCAACTCTGGCCTAGCCTTTATTTCTCCTGCCTATTCTGCCTAGTTTCTGAGGACATTCAAATGCCCTATGACCTTCTTCTCCATAGTGAAAACATGTTCCACAGAAGCCTCCTCTTCCAAATCCTTATCCTCTTCCTCTTCCTCTCTGATCTCTATTATTTTGATCATGGAAATTATTGAAATCATGTCATCTCTAGTTTTGACTATTACTAGACTCATCCTACTTTTTCAAATCTTCATTTCGATCTCCATATGACCATCCACCAGCTCTTCTATGACAACCTCTTCCACTTTGTCTGCTCTCAAACTTCTTGTTCAATTTTTCCTCTACTTTTAGGGAAAAATGGTATGCCTCTTCAATATTGTTCATTCAAACTAGATTTAGCTCCTCCTGAATGCTCGGCCTCAACCCATTAAGGTAATGGGAAACTTTCTCCTTATCAGCTTCCACATGGCTTGTTCTGATGAGAAGTTGATAGAACTACTCTGTATACTCCTAAACAAATCTTCCTGCTTGCTTCAAACTTTGCATCTTCTTTAGTAGGTCAAGCTCATAATCAATAGGAATGAACTGTCACTTAAATTTATCCAGCATCTGATCTCATCTTGTGATTTTATCCTTTCCTCTTCTATTTCACTCCAATTGGACCTCGTACCTCTAGATCTTTGCATGACCCTTCAGTTTGGCCTTCACAAATTTGACCTGATCAGGATCATCGATATCTTCATAATCAAAATATTCTTCACATTCGTTGATCCAGTCAATCAACTCTTATGGGTTAAGATTCCTTTAAAATGTAGGAGCCTCAATCTTAGGTCTTTCTAGATCTTGGAAATGGCTCAAAATATTCTTTTTTCTTTTGGATTCAAAACTTTGACTTCCCCTTGTTCAAAATTTTCTTCTTCAGCTTCATCAACGTTTTCATCTCTGACATTAAGATTCATTCCTCTTTGAATCTCTTCTTGCAATGCTTGCACTTGTCTTTGGAGTGCTCTAACATCAGTTGTTACAAAACTAGCTCTTCTACCACATTCTCTTCATGGAGGCATTTTCACGCATATTGTTGAAACCCTAACCATAGTTCCGATGCAAGCTGTCTCACAATCGGTGATCGATTTACACAAAAACCCTAACCCACGGTCCTAGTGGAAACTGCCTCATAGTCGGTGATCTATTTACAGACTCAGGAACTCCCTCTCTGATACCACTTGATGAAGGGTGCTCCCCTTAATACCACAAACACATAACAGAAATAGAGAAACAACAACAATATGCAAGAATAGAAAATTGGCTTCTTATTATCTCCACAAATGTGGAATTACAAACTTTTAGAATTACAATAGGCAAAGCCACATGGGCATTCCCTTACAATATTCTATAGGACTAAGCCTCAAATTATTACCCAGATCTACTACCCAGAACTACTCCGAA
Organism: Chamaecyparis obtusa; assembly: GCA_027943335.1. Classification (NCBI taxonomy): domain Eukaryota; kingdom Viridiplantae; phylum Streptophyta; class Pinopsida; order Cupressales; family Cupressaceae; genus Chamaecyparis; species Chamaecyparis obtusa. The sequence goes on along the minus strand of BSBK01008166.1, from coordinate 156,018 downwards.
TTTCCAAGAACTGTCCAAGACAACACTATGAGCCTTCTTTATATAGGCAATTTCCATTGCCCGAGAAGGTTCCAGAAATTTAGCCCAAAGGGCCGGGCAAACTTAGAATTATTTTATTTTACAATTTATTGCATCAAAGTTGGCTCAAAATAACTTTGAAACCCAAACAAAAATTTTGAAGGAAAATTATTTTCTGCCATTTCAGGTGACTCAACTTCTGAAGACCATAAGTCATCGCCAGTTACTCTGATTGACTATTACAACCCTAATTTGGAAAGGCCACGAAGCGCTCTACAGGCTTGAATCATGCAAGCGCTTGTCACCAAAATTCTTGACCTCATTCGGGGCCTCTAAAGACTTCAAAACTAAGTTCAAACTTTCTTTACCCTACTGCCAATATGAAAAATCTTCAATATCTACAAAGCTAGACTTGATCTATTAATGAAAATTTACTGGCAGGCTGATACAACTGAGATGAACCTCCACATGTGAAACCAGAACATTCTAAGATCGTATGACCAACTTACTAGAAATAGAAAGTTTCCATAAATAGTAGCTCTACACAAGATAGCCCTTATTTAATACAAAAACATAAATATTTTTGGGTGATGCTCCTACATCAGACACCTGGAGTAATTTGAGAAGTGACCTTGTCACGACTCAGGTGCAAAGAGGAAAACCAAGATGGTTAACCTCCTCCCTTGTCATCCATGATGAATCTTCAATAGGACATGCTTTCCACTTGAGAAGATATTCTTCATATGCCCTATTTCTTATGCTCCTACCAACATGACTATCCAATATATCTTGAATCTCCTTAGTGTTTGAACTAGTTGCTAGAATACTCCACTATGCTGCTATGATCTCATCTTCAACTTGAAACTATTTATGCCTCCCTTTCTGATCTACCTTATCTTTATACTATGCATTCATCTTAGAAATATGATTCCTCACCTCCTCATGGATGTTCTTCAAATATTCTACAAAATCCTTAGCTTCAGCACTACTTATTTCTCCTTTATCTATGTTTCTCAATTCAGATGTATTTTTGGGACTACTTCCATATACAATCTATGGATGATGTGATGAACTAAACTTCAAGTCTATCTTCAACTCTTCACTTTCTGCTAGTGTCATTCTATGTACTGCCTTATTTTTTAAACTAGCTCGTGGAATCAAGTCCATCTGATGATTGATCTTTCTTACTAGTGGTAATCCATCAGGTACATTATCATATACAATATCCTGAAACTCATTCAATAATTTTGCAACTTCTACAGGTACATCTTCTACTTCCTCTTTCCCAGCCTTTGAAATCAAGGTAAAACACATATGATTATGTCGTATACCATCTAAGAATCCACATACCTTTTCCTCAGTCTCCTTCAATGGCATTAGCTTATGTCACACTCCATCCTTTGTCAAGGAATAGGTATTCACATGACCATCATGTACAACACATCTATCAAATTGCCACGGCCTACCCAACAACATATGACATGCATCCATAGATATGATATCACATAGTACCTCATCTTGGTACCCGCCGATATTGAACTTCACTAGGCACTGTTCACTGACCATGACCTTGTGTTCATCTTGCATCCAGGCAACCCAATATGTATGTGGATGTTTCTATCTCTTGAGCTTCAACTTTGTCACCATCTTTTCTGTCACAAAATTATTAGTACTACCACTATCAATAATCACATCACAAAATTTACCCTCACACTTACATCTGGTGTGAAACAGGCTCCTCCTTTGCTCAGGTTCATTCTCACCACTCAACATGACTCTTCTACTAATTAGCGTCTCTCCTCTTTCAGCATCTTCAAAATTTGATGATCTGGCATCTTCATCTACGTGTGCAACTCTAGCCTAACTCTCATTTCTACTGCTTGTTCTACTTTGGTGCTAAGGACATTCAAATGCCCTATGACCTTCTCCACAGTGAAAACATATTCCATGGAAGCCTCCTCTTCCAAATCCTTGTCCTCTTCCTCTCCCTTTATGATCTCTATTATTCTGATCATGGAAATTATTGAAATCATGTCCTCACTGATTTTGACTATTATAGAAATCATCCTACTTTTTTGGATCTTCATTTCAATCTCCATATGACCGTCCACCAAATTTACTATCACGACCTCTTCCGCTTTGTTTTCTCTGAAACTTCTTGTTTAATTTTTCCTCTACTTTTAGGGAAAACTGGTATGCCTCTTCAATACTGTTCATTCGAACTAGATTTAGCTCTTCTTGAATGCTCGACCTCAACCCTTAATGTAACAAGAAACTTTCTCCTTATCAACTTTTGCATAGCCTATTCTGATGAGAAGTCAATAGAACTCCTCTGTATACTCCTGAACAGATTTTCCTGCTTGCTTCAAACTTTGCATCTTCTTCAGTAGGTCAAGTTCATAATCAACAGGAAGGAACTGTCGCTTCAATTTATCCACCATTTGATCCCATCTTGTGATTTTATCCTTTCCTCTTCTATTTTTCTCCAATTGGATCTTCTGCCACCAGATTTTTGCACGACCCTTCAGTCTACCCTTTGCAAATTTGACCCGATCAGGATCATCAATATCTTCACACTCAAAATATTCTTCACATTTGTTGATCCAGTCAATCAACTCCGCTAGTTTAAGATTCCCTGAAAATGTAGGAACCTCAATCTTAGGTCTTTTCCCGATCTTGGAAATGGCTTGAAAAAATATTTTTTCTTCTGGATTAAAAACTTTGACTTCCCCTTGTTCAGAATTTCCTTCTTCAGTTTCATCATCGCTTTTGTATCTAACATTAAGATTCATTCCTCTGTGAATCTCTTCTTGCAATGCTCACACTTGTCTCTAGAGCACTCTAATCTCAGGTGTTACAACACTAGCTCTTCCACCATTTTCTCTTCATGGAGGCATTTTCACGCGTATCGCTAAAACCCTAACCATAGTTTTGATGCAAACTGCCTCACAATCAATGATCTGTTTACACAGAAACCCTAACCCACAGTCCTAGTGCAAACTACCTCATAGTTGGTGATCTGTTTACACACTCAGGAACTCCCACTTTGATACCACTTGATGAAGGGTGCTCCTCTTAATACCACAAACACATAACAGAAACATAGAAACAACAACAATATGCAAAAATAGAAAATTGGCTTCTTATTATCTCCACAAATGTGGAATTACGAACTTTCAGAATTACAATATGGAAAGCCACATGGGCATTCCCTTACAATATTCTGTAGGACTAAGCCTCGAATTATTACCCAAATCTACTACCCAAAACTACTCCAAACTGCCCAGAACTGTCGATGACAACACTACGAGCCTTCTTTATATAGGCAATTTCCACCGCCCGAGAAGGTTCCAGAAATTTAACCCAAAGGGCCGACCAAACTTAGAACTATTTTATTTTATAATTTATTGCATCAAAGTCAGCTCAAAATAACTTTGAAACCCGAATAGAAATTTTGAAGGAAAATTATTTTTTGACATTTCAGGTGACTCAACTTTCAAAGACCATAAGTCATTGCCAGTTGCTCCGATTGACTATTACAACCCCAATTCGAAAAAGCCGCGAAGAGCTCTACAGGCTTGAATCACATAAGCACCCATCACCCAAATTCTCAACTTCATTCGAGGCCTCTAAAGCCTTCAAAACTGAGTTCAAAGTTTCTGTACCTTGCTGCCAATACCAAAAATCTTCAATATCTACAAAGCTAGACTTTATCTATTAATGAAACTTTACCGGCAGGCTGATATGACTGAGATGAACCTCCACATGTGAAACCAAAAAATTCGAAGATCGTATGACTAACTTACTAAAAGTAGCAAGTTTCCATAAATAGTAGCTCTACACAAGATAGCCCTTATTGAATACAAAAACATAAATATTTTTGGGTGATGCAAGATTTCTCTTATATCCAAGATGCTCTTGCATCAGACACCTGTAGTAATTTGAGAAGTGACCCTGTCACGACTCAGGTGTGAAGAGGAAAAATAAGATGGTTAACCTCCTCCCTTGTCAGCCATGATGAATCTTCAATAGGTCATCCTTTCCACATGACAAGATATTCTTCATATGCCCTATTTCTTGTGCTCCCACCAACATGACTATCCAGTATATCTTCAATCTCCTTAGTGTCTGAACTAGTTGCTGGAATACTTCATTGTGCTACTATGATCTCATCTTCAACCTGAAACTCTTTATGCCTCCTTTTCTTATCTTCCTTAGCTTTATAATGCACATTCATCTTGGAAATATGCTTCCTCACCTCCTCATGGATGTTCTTCAAATGTTCTTCCAAATCCTAAGCTTTAACACTACTTATTTCTCCTTTATCTATCTTTCTCAATTTAGATGCATTTTTGGGACTACTTCCATTTACAATCTATGGATGATGTCATGAACTAAACTTCAAGTCTATCTTCAACTCTTCACTTTCTGATAGTGTCATTCTGTGTATTGCCTTATTTTTCAAACTGGCTCCTGGAATCAAGTCCATCTGATGACTGATCTTTCTTACTAGTGGTAATCCATCAAGTACATTATCAGATACAATATCCTAAAACTCATTCCATAATTTTGCAACTTCTATAGGTACATCTTCTACTTCTTCTTTCCTAGCCTTTGAAATAAATGTAAAACACATATGCTTATGCCAAATACCATCTAAGAATCCACATACCTTTTTCTCAGTCTCCTTCAATGGCTTTAGCTTATGTCGCACTCCATCCTTTGTCAAGGAATATGTATTCGCATGACCATCATTTACAACACCTCTTTCAAATTTCCATGGCCTACCCAAAAACATATGACATGCATCCATAGATATGATATCACATAGTACCTCATCTTGGTACCCACCGATCTTGAACTTCACTAGGCACTGTTCACTGACCATGACCTTGTGGTCATCTTGCACCCAGGCAACCTGATATGGATGTGGATGTTTCTATCTCTTGAGCTTCAAATTTGTCACCATATTTTCTGACACAAAATTATTATAACTACTGCTATCAATAATCACATCACAACATTTACCTTCACACTTGCACCTAGTGCAAAACAGGCTCTTCCTTTGCTCAGGCTCATTCTCACCACTCAATAGGACTCTTCTGCTAATCAGTGTCTCTCCTCTTTTAGCATCTTTAGAATTTGATGATCTTGCATTTTCATCTACGTGTGAAACTCTGACCTAGCCTTCATTTCTCATGCCTATTTTAGCTTGGCACTGAGGACATTCAAATGTCCTATGTTCTTGTTCTCCATAGTGAAAACATGTTCCACGGAAGCCTCCTCTTCCAAATCCTTGTCCTCTTCCTCTCCCTCTCTGATCTCTATTATTCTGATCATGAAAATTATTAAAATCATGTCCTCTCTAATTATCACTGTTACTGGACTCATCCTACTTTCTTGGATCTTCATTTTGATGTCCATATGACCATCCACCAGATTTTCTATCATGACATCTTTCGCTTTGTCTTCTCTCAAACTTCTTGTTCAATTTTTCCTCTACTTTTAGGGAAATCTGGTATGCCTCTTCAATAATGTTCATTCAAACTAGATTCAACTCCTCTTGAATGCTCGGCCTCAACCAATTAAGGTAATAGCCAACTTTCTCCTTATCAGCTTCTGCATGGTCTATTTTGATGAGAAGTTGATAGAAATCCTCTGTATACTCCTGAACAGATCTTCCTGCTTGCTTCAAATTTTGCATCTTCTTCAGTAGGTGAAGGTCATAATCAACAGGAATGAACTATCACTTCAATTTATCCACCATCTGATCCCATCTTGTGATTTTATACTTTCCTCTTATATTTCACTCCAATTAGATCTCTTGCCATGAGATCTTCATGGGACCCTTCAGTCTGGTCTTCGCAAATTTGACCTGATCAGGATCCTTGATATCTTCATACTCAAAATATTCTTCACATTCATTGATCCAGTCAATCAACTCATCTGGGTTAAGATTCCCTAAAAATATAGGAACCTCAATCTTAGGTCTTTTCCTAATCTTGGAAATGGCTCAAAAAAATCTTTCTTCATTTGGATTCAAAACTTTGACTTCCCCTTGTTCAAAATTTCCTTCTTCGGCTTCATCATCACTTTCGTCTCTGACATTAAGATTCATTCCTCTACGAATCTCTTCTTGCAATGCTTGCACTTGTCTCTGGAGTGCTCTAACCTTAGGTGTTACAAAACCAGCTCTTCTTCCATGTTCTCTTCATGGAGGCATTTTCACGCATATCACTGAAACCCTAACCACAGTTCTGATGCAAATTGCCTCACAATTGGTGATCTATTTACACAGAAACCCTAACCCACAGTCCTGGTGTAAACTACCTCACAGTCGGCAATCTATTTACACACTCAGGAACTCCTGCTCTGATACCACTTGATGAAGGGTGCAAAGCCACATGGGCATTCCCTTACAATATTCTGTAGGACTAAGCCTCGAATTATTACCTAGATCTACTACCCATAACTACTCTGAACTACCCAGAACTATCCAAGACAACACTACGGGCCTTCTTTATATAGGCAATTTCCACCGCCCGAGAAGTTTCCAGAAATTTAGCCCAAAGCGGTGACCAAACTTAGAATTATTTTATTTTACAATTTATTGCATCAAAGGAAGCTCAAAATAACTTTGAAACTTGAACAGAAATTTTAAAAGAAAATTATTTTCTGCTATTTCAGGTGACTTAACTTCTGAAGACCATAAGTCATCACCAATTGCTTCGATTGACTATTGCAACCCCAATTCGGAAAGGCCACGAAGTTCTCTACAGGCTTGACTCACACAAGTGCCCATCACCCAAATTCTCAACCTCATTTGGGGCCCCTAAAGCCTTCAAAACTGAGTTCAAAGTTTCTGTACCTTGCTGCCAATACCAAAAATCTTTAATATCTACAAAGCTAGACTTGATTTGTTAATGAAACTTTACCGCCAGGCTGATATGACTAAGATGAACCTCCACATGTGAAACCATAACATTTCAAGATCATATGACTAGCTTAATAAAAATAGAAAGTTTCCATAAATAGTAGCTCTACACAAGATAGCCCTTATTGAATACAAAAACATAAATATTTTTGGGTGATGCAAGATTGCTCTTACACCCAGGATGCTCCTGCATCACATTCTATGAGTTGAGGGTGGATGAGGGAAAGTTCTATGTGATTTATGGTGAGTTTTCAAAGGAAAGAAGTCCCTAGGAGGGTATCGTCATCAAATATATTGTCATAGGATGTTGTTTCTTTATCTTCAGGGATGTCTTTGATTTCTATGAGATTGTCCGGGCTATCCAAGAGGGGAACACTAGTCATGTTGGTGCCCACAATTATGGTATTGGGGCCTTGTATATGCAGGCGAGGGGTATTAAATCCAAGACCCTGATGTTGTGAGTTCTTTGATGCTATGATAGGGTCTTTTCTTCCTCCTTCTTGTGGTCCTAGATGACCACCTTGATAGTTCCATTGCTCAGTAGCATATTTGTCTGATTGTGGGTATTTATCTTTGAAGTAGCCAAGGAATTGAGTGTCAGGTGGTGGGGGATCTTTGTACAACCACCTATTGATGTTAGGATCCATCTCTTGACTATTGATGTTACCATGGGATTCAAAAGTCATAGGTCCCATTCTCTTGATTGCATGGATATCTTCTGCAGGCTTGCTTTGGTGACTTGGGTGCCCCTAAGGATGTGGATCAAGTGGGAGGGCCCCTACAACAAATGCATCATGTAGGCTATATTCACCACAGCCTTGGTTATTGATCTTGATGGAAGAGAGGGTGGAGGTGAGGATGGTTTCTAGATCACAATGGGATCAGGATGAGCTAGCAACAGACATGCTAATGTCAGTTCTAGGACAATGAGTGGAATGGGGAAATGATTTTTCCATCGCACGATAGTATGTGAAGGGTTGGGGATCAGCATGAATGGTAACCTCAGTGTCGTGATATGGAAATTTGATGCACTGATGGTAAGTGGATGGTATAGCATTGATGGAATGAATCCATGGTCGACCTAGGAGGATATTGAATGGTAGATCCAGATCAACATCATGGAAAATAGTATCTTGTGTTGCTGGGCCTAGCTGAATAGGAAAAGTAATAGTACCTTCACAGGTACACTCCAAGTTGTCATAGGATTTGATGGTGATTACTTCATGTGATATATTGGCCTGTGTAAACCAAATTTTCTGAATGAATTTCAAAGTACACAAGTTTGGGGCTGAACCATTATCTATTAAGACCTGTTTGATGGAAAAGTCTCTAATCATGAGGGTGATGTGGAGGGGGAGAGTGTGGTCGGGTGCAATGTCTAGTATGTTAGATGGTTTGAAGGAAAAAGCACAAGCTACAGATAGATGTCCCACAAGGGTCTCGAACTGGGTGGTGTTAATGTCTGTGGGGACATGTCCTTCTTTGAGAGCTCGGTCAAGGATCTCCTAATGGAGGGGTGAAGTGCAGAGAAGGTCCAAGATGGATATTTGGGCTGGTGTGTTCTGTAATACCTCTCCTATGGTGATACTTAAACTTTTCTGATTTGGACATTTTATTATTATTATGGTCAAGACTATACATTTACATTTATGTTTTGTGGATGATGACATGATGAATATGCTCATTTATGGTTAGTAATTACATGTTTATGAGATTAGAAAATTATCTATTTTTATATGGATCTAACCCAATTATTTGAATCTAACCACTATCATGATGTTTTATGTTTCATGGATGTGTCTGAAGTGTTTTTCATGACTCTAGGATGAAGTTGTAGTTACTCACTTAGGTGAGGTCCACACGATGTATCGATCCTGGTCATCTGCTTGCATATATCTGATTTGTATCTCCATATGTATATATATGTATCTCTTCTTGGTGATGCAGGATTGAAGGTACCGGGTGTCATCTCCACCTGGCTTCACAGGTCTGAGCGATCCCTCAAAATCCTCGATCGTTGTTGTTGTTACGGAGGTATCACCAGGTCCACAGGAAGAAACTTCACCTTTGATCCTTTTATCCTTAGGTGGGAAGTGTCGAGTCAGTCCCTTGTGTGAATGTCTTATGAGGTTTTGTAATTGATGGAATTGTGGATCTTGTAGCTAGTTCTTGCCTTCGTGATATGTTCAATTCTATTAGTAGATCATGGCTGTAGATTATTGTTCATTTGAGGGTATGATTTAGTAGCGTATCTCATTAGGAGTGATTTTGAGTGCAATTAAATCATGTGGTTTTAATACCCATGATAAGGATTAATTTTATGGTATTTTAATGTCTAAGGAAATATTAATAATAAGAGGTTTTAAATAATAATAGTGGTAAAATTCTAACCTATGTTAGTGGCTACTTAATATATGCATATATATTTTAGAATGGGGATTAAGGTAGAATAAACAATATAGTTTATAATAATGTTATTCTAATGTTTAACATTAATAATAATGTACCTTATTTATGGTATTATTTTATAATACTAATAACGACAAAGAGTCTATAGCAATAAAAATAATAATATGTTTTATAATAATAATATTATGCTTGTAATAATATTTGTAATAATAATAATATATGTACACATAGGCATATGGGTGCACACATATGCATATGCATACATATATTTATATATATAATTAGTGCATGTAGTTATTTATTATATTAATAAATAATTAGATCAATTAGCGGTATGGTAAATAGGATTATCCTATTACCATAGTTAAATAATTTAATAAATTGTTTTAAGATTATAATATTTATTTTAATATCCTTAAATTTAAGGACTTAGATTATAGTTTATTTATTCCTTTACGGGAATGAGTTTTCAAAACCATCTCATTAACGGATGGATAGTTGAGATGGTTGCACCAGTTGGATTACCTGTGCAACCTCCTCCTCCATCCTATTTACAGGAAAGATTTCCTGTGTAAAAGGAGTGGGGAGAAGAGGATTAGTATTATTATTGTTATAGAAAATTTATCCTGTGAGTTTGGCATTTGGATTGTTACGGGTAGAGGCTGGAAGATTGCGAGAAAAGGGATTCAAGGAGTGTTGGAAACATTGGAGAGGGTTTGATCTTCCTTCTTCTCCAACTGGTCTTCGCAGGGCTCCAGGTTGGAATCCATCCTGAGAAGTAGATTTATCTTGTAGAATGAATGTAAAATCTATATTTCTGGAAAAGTTTTTGTATATTGTGCTATGGTTGCAAAATATATATATATATGCTTTATTTTCTATGTATTTGAAATGTGCTTGTGGAAAGTTATTTTATGAATGTTTGTATGTTCACTGTGGTGAAACCTCCTTGGAAGGGTAGAAGTGGTTTTGATCTGGTAGAGTAGTTTATTTTACTGTCACTGGATGTATTATGAACGCTTCCAGATTTTAGAACTTTTGTTGCAACCTTACTGTTTCATGTCTATCTATGTGCCACCCTTTCTTTTCCCAGATCTAGAATATATTTGTTAGATAGGTAGGGAAGATTGATGGGCCGTTTCTGAAGGGAAACTGGGATATCTCAAATGGGTCGTGCTCATATTAGGCAACCTTAGTCCCCATAACACCCAGTTTTACCCGCAAGACAAAGTTGACAGTCGTTCTCTGCAGTTCCAGTCGGCTCAGTGTGTTAACCGAGTAAGGTCGGTAATGTGTGAACCGAGTTAGGTCGGTAATGTGTTAACCGAGTTAGGTCGGTAATGTGTGAACCGAGTTAGGTCGGTAATGTGTTAACCGAGTTAGGTCGGTAATGTGTTAACCGAGTTAGGTCGGTAATGTGTGAACCGAGTTAGGTCGGTAATGTGTTAACCAAGTTAGGTCGGTAATGTGTGAACCGAGTTAGGTCGGTAATGTGTTAACCGAGTTAGGTCGGTAATGTGTGAACTGAGTTAGGTTGGTAATGTGTTAACCGAGTTAAGTCGGTAATGTGTCAACCGAGTGAGGTCGGTAATGTGTCAACCGAGCTAAGTCGGTAGTGTGTTAACCGAGCTAGGTCGGTAGTGTGTTAACCAAGCTAGGTCGGTAGTGTGCTAACCGAGGAAAATAGGATTCAGACTTTATACACTTTAATTTCTTATACTTTAAGTTATACTTGTATAAAGGGATTAGGTACCCTTTGAATCCATTGGAATAGGTTTCAGGTTCCTAGGAGTTAAGTTGTAACTTTTAAATTTTAGATTTTTAATTAAATCAGACTTAGTCAATTTTCAGGATTAGCCAGGTTTAAGGTTTAGAAAGAAATTTTGTATAAACCTGAAGATTGTTCATTCCTTGTTTAGTGGAGATTGTTTTCAGTGCATTTAGATGTCTTTATTGAGATAGAATGTTTGTAAGGAGAAGTTTAGGGTTTAGAGTCAAGACATTCTAAACATTCTTAACATACCTAATTTCTCTAAACATACATAACTATCCTATTATTTTCAATTCTTGGTAGTAGTTCTCAAATGTGTTTGCAATATGCTTTTACTATGTGTATGATGTAATTGTGATGTATGGGTTGAGGGTAGAAAACCTAACGACACCTAGTGAGTGGCTCTCAGTGCGGGGCCGGGGCCCTAAAGTGGCTAGAACCAGGATAACCGACTGAAGAGTTATTTAACAAGTGAAAATTTAATTAAATTGATGGGAATGGGTTAAAACATTAAAAAGATTAAATGTGCCTCGCCCATGCCATTAGTGCTAGTAAAGGCTATGGATGGGAGTGGGAGAAGGTACCTATGCGTAGGTACGATCGAATGGCACTTGTCTGTATGAAAGGCATTCGATCCCGCATGTGCCTACTTGGGGGCCGGGGCCCAGAGTGGCTAGTACTAGGACAACCCAAGGGGTGAGGGCTATGTGATGACACTCACTTAGGTTGTTGCTTAGAGTTTCTACCCAAGCCTTAGAACCTTTTGGGAAAGATCTATACTTTGACTCTCTTTTCATTTGCTATTTTGGGAAAGATTACCCAACTCTAGGTTTGGCCTAGCTATTCCTTCTTTGTGGACCTTGGTGTTTATCTCCAAGCACGGGGAGTGGGCCTTATAGGTATCCATGTGGTTGGGTGGTAAACATTTTTATCAAGGTATCTTTTGCAGATACATGCTTGAAGATTCATGCTTGCTTATGTACCAGATTTGAAGAATGAAGGCCTTGTGATTATATTTCATGATGCATAATCTTGTTACCTCTTATGAGGAGTTGAATGCAATGTAATCAATAATGTATTTCAAAATGATGTAATTGGAATGGGTAGACTTAGGAAGAAGGGAAAAGAGAAATGTGAACTTTATGTTTAAGATGTATGTTGGAAAGGAAAAGGATTTTGTAACATTCCAAATTATGTAACATGCTTTCATTATTGTTGTTTAAGTGAAGTTATTGAAAAACCAAATGTAGTATATTTTAATGTATCAAATGAGTTGGATAAATTTTATAAGTTACATTGTTCATAGATGATTTTTAAATGGAAAGCTGAAATGAAAATATTTTGTATTTCTTAAAGATATGATGCAGTTTGCTTTGAGAATTAAATCTTGTTGTTAGTTTACTTAATGGATTTGAATGAATCATGCATTTAAAATGAAAAGGGAACCTTGGAAGGAATCTAAGTTTAAGTTTTGATTACATAATTCTTTTTAAAGTTCAAAATTTTTCATAAATTTTTACTTAGGTTTTCTTTTGTTAAGAGAATCTTTGTTCTCTTCCCTGGTTCCCTTGCGGGGCATGACATGTTCCCAAGATGTTCTATGAGGTTGTACTATGCATTGTGTGCATTATGTGCTGGCCTTGGATGGGCACCAATGATAATTATCTGGCGTCTGCGGGTGGTAACAACACATTGACTATCTACTCCTCTGACATAGATGATAGTGACTGGTTCGACTTGGGTGATACATCCAACAAGTTTATCATAGTTGATGTAGGCAGTAGTATAGTCTTGGCGACCAGGTTTATCTTCTTGTTTTCCTTTGTCGTGATTCTGGGGATGATTGGTATTGGCTTGGTTCTTCCTAGCATTGTGTTGTGGGAACACATTTTGATAGATTTGTAGGTTGGCATTTGGCGAGGCTTGAGTGGGTGTATCTACCTGAATCTCCTTTTGATCAATGAGATCTTGGATATAGTTTTTGATTCATTCAAAGGGGAGCACATGGATTGTGCTAGTTCAGGGCCACCTCCTTGTGTCAAGTGTCACAAGGGTATTGGGTTGAAAGATTGGAGGGATGTGCACAATTTGAGAAATGTGCCTAAGGTCAAAGGTGTAAGAAAGGGATGAAGGGCTTCTTAAATGCATCATAAATGCATGTAAGAGGGATAAGGAGGCCTTAAATGCATTTAATGCATGTAAGAGAAGTTTCTACAATTTTATTGACTTTGGGTTAAGCTTAGGAGTTGGCTAACCTTGGTTAGGGAATGTGACAAGGTTTAAGGGGGGGATTAGGATTAGGATTAGGATTAGGACTTTATAGACGAGTCTAGAATTTCCTTAGGATTAAAGGAATTTAGGAAATAAATAAAGATTTATTTATTTCCATGGTTTAGTTTTGAGAATATTCATTAAAAATAAATTTAATAAACATAAGGATTAAATATTTAATCTTAATTAAATATTTTGAGTTGGGATTAGGTTTAGGAAAAGATGGGATTAGCCTTTAATCGAATTTAAAGAAGGATTTAGAAGATTCTGGAAGAGGTTAGTGGTCTTAAGGGAATTGGCAAAGTTTTGGTCAAAAAATAAATAAATAATTTATTTTGGGATTTTTGGTCAATTTATTAAATAATTAATAATTAAGGAGATAATGTTTGAATAAGATTTAAACATTTTTGGGAGGGATTTCTTAATTAAATATTTTTAATTAACATAAAGGATTTAATGACATAAAAATAAATAAATAAATTAATTAATTAATTAATTAATAAATGATGATGTCATTAGGAATTTTTTAGAAAATAAAAATACTTTATTTTCTAAAGGATTTTTAGGTGTCTACAGTTTCTTACTACTCCTTGTTCATTCATCTTGTTTCTAAATACCCATTTAGTTGCAATCACATTCTTGTCTTTAGGTCTAGGGACCAATTCCCATATCTTGTTCTTTTCAATCTGATCTAGTTCTTCTCTCATAGCTTTAATCGAACATTCATCTTCACAAGCTTCATTAGTAGATTTAGGTTCAATTTGAGAAATCAAACATAAATGTACCTTATTCAGAGTCAAAACTCCTCTGTCCAAACTTCCAATCACTTTCTTAATAGGATGATGTCTTGATATATACCTTTTCGATGTCATAGTCACAGATCTTGTTTCAACTATAGATTCTTCTCTAGTTTCTTCTGTAGGAATTTCATTCAACAATTCACTGTTAGTCTTATAGAATAATTTAGTAGCTTCAGTAATAGGCTGAGGATGAGCTTCTTCATCAGATTCATAATCAAGCATTCTTTCCTAAATTTTGAATTTTTTATCAACTTTAACATTTTCACTCCCAACAATAGTTTTAGTTCTCTTATTGTAACATCTATATGCTTTTCTCTTCAAAGAATATCCAAGAAAAATACCTTCATCACTTCTAGGATGAAACTTTCCAATATCATCATCTGTCTTTATATAACATTTGCTTCCAAAAATTCTAAAATACTTAATTGAGGGTGCATGTCCAAACCATAGTTCATAAGGTGTATTGTTTGTATCTTCTCTTATTTTTACTCTGTTCATTATATATACTACTATATTCACTACTTCTCTCCAAAATGTCTTCACCAAATCTTTCTCAAATAACATAGCTCTTGTTGCTTTAGTTACTGATCTATTTCTTGGTTTTGCAATACCATTTTGTTTAGGTGTACTAGGGGCTGAAAACCATCTCTTAATACCATTCACTTCACAAAAAGTGTTAAACTCTGTCGAAGTAAATTCTCCGCCTCTATCAGATCTCAAACATTTAATCTTCATTCTAGATTCATTCTCAACTTTATTCTTAATGATCTTAAACTTATCAAATTCTTTAGATTTTTCTTTCAGAAATCCAATCCACATCATTCTTGTAAAATCATCAACAAGAATCATAAAATACCTTTCTCCATAGAATCCTCTAGTCTTGGTAGGACCGCTCAAGTCTATATGAACAATCTCCAACTTCTCTGCAAATGTGAACTTCTTACTAGGAAATGAACTTCTCTTCTGCTTAGCCATCACACATTCTTTACAAATCATGTTAGTAGGCTTAGCACAAGTGTAGTACTTACTTTCACAATATTATCAAAGTTTATGTGACAAAACCTTCTATTCCATAACCAACTATCATCAATCTTAGTAATCAAACATGTCATCTCAGTAGGATTCAACTGAGATACATTACCTTTGGTTCTAGATCTAGTTCCAATCAGATTTCCATCTTTAGCCTTTATCACACAAGTTTTCCTAGTAAACCAAACTTGATATCTTGTATCCACTAACTGTCCAACACTCAAAAGATTATGTTTCAATCCATCAACAAAGTAAACATCATTAGTGTTAGTCTTTCCATCAAGAGTAATAGATCCTATACCTTTAATCAAACAAGGTGCATTGTTACCAACTCTAACAACTCCTCCATCATAATTATTAAACTTTATGAACTTCTTCATGTCACCAATCATATGATGTGAATAACCACTATCTATAATCCAATCAGATTTCTTTTCAACTTGGGAAACTAATGGTTTTTCTTATTTAACATCAAATTTGGGATTCTCTTCCTTAATTACTAAATATCCTATTTCATCATTATTCTCAGTATCACTTTCTCAAAAAGGTTCTTTTTATACTAGCTTCTAGATCTTCATCATTAGCATAATAACATTCCTTAGATCTTTTTGGCTTAAAATTGTTTCTATACTTCTTAACTCTCTTAAGGATATTTAGATGCAAAATGACCATATTCTTGACAAGTCTAACATTTAAAAATTTTGTTACGTCTGGTTCTGTTTTCACAAGCAAGGCAATACCTTCTTCAATCTTCTTGTCTTCTTCATTTTCAGATCTACTGCTACTGGCATAATCTCCACTCACATTGGTACTTCTTCACAAAGTAGGGCACATACTAAGAGCACTAAATGTTGTCTACATTCTAGGTTTGTCTCCTGATAATCTCAGGTTCATCTCTGCTACTTCCAATCTTCCAAGAAGAGTTTCTCTTGTAAAGTTTCATATACAATGTATAACTTGTTCAATCATCTGTGTTGTCTACTTAAATATAGGAGTCAATGTCCTCAGAATTTTCCATATCACTTCATTCTTTGTCTTTTCTCCTCCACAAGATTTTATCCCTACAAAAAGTTCTAACATTATGCCAATATAGCTTCTAATAGATTCATCTTCCATCATTCTTATATCTTCAAATTCACAAATCCAATTATGTAACCTAGCTTTCTTTGCATGTTCATTGCCTTCAAAAGTAGAATGTAAAGCTTTCCAAATTTCATGAGATTTTTTCAAACATTTTACCTGACTGTACTCATTCTCCAGAAGTGTTGTCAAAAGTGCTTCTCTTGCAAGTATGTTACACATAAATAGATCAACCTCATCTTTATAACTTGTTTCAATATTATCTTCTTGAATGATAGTTTTATTATTATTTGTAATCAACCAATAATCAGGTCCTAAACATAGTAGATGTGTCTTCATTTTCTAGTTCCAGCTGTAAAAATTTACTCCATCAAACTTAGGGCTTTCTTTCCTAAAATTCTCCATGGATCTCCTTAAGCTGTTAAAATTTTCCTTCAAGGACCTGCTACTCTGATACAGATTGTTAGAAAGTAAAGACCACCAAGATAACTGAGAGGGAGGAGGGTGAATCAGTTATCAGATAGTTATAAACTTTATCAACTTCAATAGCATTTAACCATGTAAGTAATGTAATTACCAACCATAGAAATATATTCATCCATAATTACACAATAATACAATATATGTTGACTAGGGAACCTCTTGATCAAAGAGTAAACCTTGGTGGGAATGATGCCCACAAAAAGATGCACTAATATAAATATTTCTTGTGAAAGGATGGACTATATTAGGAGTCTTATGAAATACATTCAGTACATATGAATCCCTATTAGGAGATTTTGAATCCCTGTTAAAAGATTCTAACCCTGTTAGGAGTTATGGAAGATAGAAGGACCCACTGCCCAAATAGCTTTAGGGTAAGATCACTGAAAACACCATCGAAATGACCTTAATATTATTTAGAATAATAACATGAAATATGTTACCTCCTCAGTGTTCCAAACTGCACTCACTGCTACATCAGATCTTAATTCCATATCTCTGTACTTTGCATGTCTTCCTTCATAATTTCACTTTCACAACATCATGCTTACATTCACATTCAACCATACCATGATCACACTTCTTTCACATTACTACTACATTACAATAAGGAAAAAAATTCCTTCCTTTATACCACACTCAAATAATTACAAATAAGTTGACACACAAATAAAAAATAAAAGTTTCCACACGCTACATCAATGTTTCTCTAACTCCCCTTTAACTGTGCAAAACTAGATTCTATCTCGATTAGGAGATATCATCTGATTTCCAAAAATTGCTACTCAGGAACACTGTCTGAATACTGCTTCCACCAAAATGCTCATAACTTTCATGAACAAAAGAATTACTATCTACACTCTTAACCATAGACATATAACATATCAAAGAGCATAGCCTGAACATCAAATATCACCAATTGCAATATCCCATGTGCGCTAATCAAAACATTATCTGCTACTCTGTGAGTCTCTAGAAGATAATTATGTTGACATCAATGACAATTATAGTCATGAATGCAACAACAACTGCTATAGAATGATTCCCAAGAATTCATTCCTAACAAATATATTATAAAGAAACTCCTAACAGGGTTAAGGATCTTCTAACAAGCATCATAATACAGTAGTATAGAATATTAGTGGGTGTCAATTCCCACTAAGGTTTCTACCTATTTGGGTTTTCCCATAACCAAAATATTAATGTTGTGTTCATGTGTTCTTTCATTGTGTTTATGGTTAATGTTTAAGTATACTTAATTGGATAAAGAATTGAAACTTGTAGATAACTGATTCACCCTCCCTCTTAGTTATCTCTTGGGACTATTCCTAACAACTGGTATTAGAGCAAAGTGCCTCAGAGAGGAATCCTAATAGCTTGAGGTTGATTAGATGGCATTCTTTAGAAAAGAAAGTCCTCAGTTTGATGGAGAGAATTATCTTGTTTGGAAAAACAAGATGGTGACTCATTTACAATACATTGGTTTTAAAGTTTTTGATGTAACTATCAAAGCATTCAAGATCCCTACTTTAGAAGACCTTGCAAAGGATGATGCTACTAAAAATAAAAAAGAATTTTTTCATCAAAATGTAATAGCCAGAGAATCCCTTATCAGTTCCCTATCTGATAGTAAGTTTTCAAAAATAAATAAAGTAGATACAACCCAAAAAATATGGAAGTACCTAGAAGACATATTTGAAGGAGACAAACAAGCAAAGGATGCCGGCAAAAAAATATGGAAGAAAAGATACAATGCATTAGAGATGCTACCTAAAGAAAACATCAGAGCTTACAATCAAAGGATCAATGAAGCAATTGCTAGAATCAGGAAAAATGGTTGAGAGATCTCAGATGAAGACATTATGGATAAATTGATGACTACTCTCACTCCAGAATATGAAAAAAAGATCAACATCCTTGATGAGACCATGTAGATTACATCAAATTTCAAGAGAGAGACCTTGATTAGAAAAATATCAACTTTTGATATTTCACGATTGAAGATAGAACCTAAAAGTGAGACAACCTTCAAAGCAACAGTTCATGGTAAGAAATTTGCAAACACCTCTAGTAATTTTAATGATGTTGATGAAGAGAAAACATTAAATGATTTTTTTTCTATGATTTCCAAAAGATAAAAGAAAGGAAAAGGAAAATATGAAGGTCACTTACCATTTAAGTTCTTTTCATGTAATAAGATTGGTCACTTTGCATCCAAGTGTCCTACAAGAGCTAGAAAATTCAAAAATGACTACAAGCCTAAGTACTCTAAGGAATGTTACTATGTTGAAGATGGAGTTTCAGATGATGAATCAGCTGAAGAAGAAATTGGATTCATTTCTATCATAGAGAAAATGAGTAATAAGACAAATCATGAAGATGAGAAAGAGGAACAAGAACTGGTATTGATTTCACAAGCTGATATAAGGACAGACTAGATTATAGATATTCGTTGTTCACATCACATGATAGGTGATAAAGATAAATTTGTTCATCTAGAAAAATACAATGGTGGCATGGATATATTTTGAGATAACACTCCTAAACCCATTGTTGGTAGAGGAGCCATCACCTTGGATGGAAAGAATAGTACTGATGATGTTATTTATGTCGATGGTTTGAAACATAACCTACTAAGTGTTGGGAAATTACTTAATAAAGGTTACATATTAGAATTCAATGGAAACAACTGCATCATTAACAAAAAGGATGGTGTTATGATTGCATGAGGCTCAAAGACTAGAGGTAATGTTTTCCAACTCAATTCAGAAGCAAGTTGTTTTATTGCTAAAGTTGATGATAGTTGGTTGTGGCATAAAAGACTATGTCATATCAATTTTGATAACATAGTAAAGTTAAGCAATGCAAAGGTAGTAAGAGATCTACCTAGCATATAAAAGCTAGTTTATATTATATGTAGGGAATGTGTATTGGGAAAGCATGTGAGAAACTCATTTAGGAGCAAGCACAATTCAATAGAGAACAAGCTGGATTTGATTCATATAGATCTATGTGGTCCAACTCAAATAAGATCATACTATGGT
This sequence comes from Chamaecyparis obtusa, assembly GCA_027943335.1. Lineage (NCBI taxonomy): Eukaryota > Viridiplantae > Streptophyta > Pinopsida > Cupressales > Cupressaceae > Chamaecyparis > Chamaecyparis obtusa. The sequence continues at coordinate 136,179 of BSBK01008166.1, read as the reverse complement.
GAAAGGTATTTCATTTTGTTTTTTGATAAGTCAAAAGTATTTGAGAAGTTCAAAATATTCAGAGCTAAGGTTGAGAATGAATCCAGACTAAAGATAAAATGTTTAAGATCAGATAGAGGAGGAGAATTCACCTTTGATAGAGTCTATGCGTTCTGCCAAAAATATGGCATCAAGAGGTAGTTAAGTGCACCTAGAACACCTTAGTAGAATGGAATTGTAGGAAGTTGTAGGATTATCCTTGATACACTGTGCACCATCATGATTGAAGGGAACATTTCACACACTTATTGGAGAGATGCAGTCAACACAACAGTCTATACCATCAATAGAATTCAATTAAGGCCTGACACTAACAAGACACCTTATGAGCTATTGTTTGGTAATGTTCCTACAGTGAAATACTTTAGAATCTTTGGAAGGAAGTTCTACATCTAGAGGGATGAAGCCATAGGCAAGTTTGATGCAAGAAGTGATGAAGGTATTTTCCTTCATTACTCTACTAAAAGTAAATCTTATAGATGTTTCAATTTAAGATTGAAAAAGATCATTGAAAGTGCTCATGTTAAGATTGATGAAAAATTTATGGTTCAAGAAAAATATCATGAATACTCACCCATGATTGAAGAAGAGCCTAGATCTCCCTCTAGTGAAATAGTTATTGAAGAAATGTTTGATAGCATTGATGTAATATTCAATGACCTTGAGACAAATGAAGGAGAAACTCCTAAGGTAGATAAGACAGTATCACACAAAGCTCCAAAATATACTTCTAGATATCACTCTAAGGATGACATCATTGGAGATCAGAGTAGCAAAGTCACAACAAGATCAAAGGCTAAGAGTTATGCAAATAGTGAGGAAGTATGTCTACTATCTTAGATTGAACCCTTAAGTGTTGAAGATGCATGCAATGATTTAGATTTTCATGATGCTATGAAATAAGAACTAGACCAGATCATCAAGAATGATACTTGGGAACTGGTTCCAAGACCTAGAGATAGAAATGTGATTGGAACAAACTGGATATTCAGAAACAAGATGAATGAAGATCACATAGTAGTAAGGAACAAATCAATATTGGTATGTAAGGGATATTCACAAAGAGAAGGTATTTACTATTTAGACACATTTTCTCTAGTAAGCAAGTTAGAAGCTATACAGTTGTTTCTGGATTTTGCAACATTCAAAAGCTTCAAAGTTTATCAGATGGATGTTAAGTCAACATTCATGAATAGAGAGTTAAAAGAAGAAGTATACATTGAGTAGCCAAAAGGATTCACCTTATCAAACAGACCTAATATGGTATGTAGATTGAAGAAATCCCTCTATGGACTTAAGAAATCCCCTAGAGCATGGTATGAGTGACTTGATGGATATCTAACAAAGATTAGATTCAAGAAATGAGTAACAAATTGTAACCTACTTATAACAGAGAGATATGAAGGACTACTACTTGTGGCTATATTTGTTGATGACATTATCTTTGGGGGTAATGAAAAATTGAGTGCAGAATTTGCTAAAGAAATGTAAAGCACGAGTTTGAGATGAGTATGATTTATCCTAACAAATGCTTTTTGGAACTAAATGTGCAGTAGATAGAGAAAGGTATTTTCATAAATCAGTCCAAGTATGTGAGAGAGATACTAAAGAAATTAAAGATGGATGATTGCAAGACAACATGGAAACCTATGATCATTGTATACAAGCTTAAAAAAGAAGATGATTCTCCAATAGTAGATACAATGTTGTACAAGTCTATGATTGGTAAACTCATATATCTTACTCAAACTAGAGCTGATATTTCCAATGCAATTGGCATAGTTGGAAGATTTGCAGTAGATCTTAAACAAAGTCACCTCATAGTAGTAAAGAGAATATTTAGATACTTGTAGGGCACTATAGATTATGGTCTATGGTATACTAATTAAGAAAATGTTGAGCTTCATGTGTATACTGATGCAGATTGGGTAGGATGCTTTGATGATAAAAAGAGTATATCAAGTGGAGCAATGTTTCTTGGTGATAGACTTGTCACTTGGACAAGCAAGAAGCAAATTATATCTCTTAGTAAAAAATAAAAGTGGATTATGTTGCAGCAGCCCTGAATTGTTCCAAAATTGTTTGGATCAAGTAGATGATAAAGGATTTTGGAATTTAGATTGATTATCCTATTTTTATTTACTGTGATAACACTAGCACTATCAACATGTCAAAGAACCCTGTGATGCATGCAAAGACAAAGCACATTGAGATCAAGTATCATTTCCTAAGAGAGAAAGTTGTAGAGAAAAAAGTCAAATTGGATTATGTGAGTACTAAAGATCAATTAGTAGACATATTCACAAAGACTTTCCCAAAGGATACTTTTGAGTATCTCAAGGAGAAGCTAGGAGTAATTCCCTTCCCTGATTCTATTTAGGGAAAGAAGAAAGAGCATCAATCCTCAAGGACTGATGGATGGTGGACTACTCTACTTCAAGAGTAGTACTAGTGCTTAAATGGTTTGGCACCCTTTTCCATTGATGTCAAAGGGGGAGTAATATATAGTCATAACAAATATAAATAAAAGGAGTAATATACTAAGGTGGAGTAGTATTCAGTTTATGGAAGTGATTCAGTTGAGGAAATGGATAATGTTGAAGAATATTGTAGTAGATGGGGGATTCATTCTCAGGGTATTTTTGAAGAGGAAATGGAGAATTTCATAAAATAAATGTTCATTTGGATTGGTAGAGTTTTTCATTCCATATGTTGCCATTAATGCCAAAGGGGGAGCTTGTTCAAGATTTACGAGTAGGCTAGTACTGACTATGTAACGCCCCGCCAGGAGACCCAAGAGAATTGCACTAAGTTATGCAACATTTTTTTTTGTTTACTAATGTTAACAAACACATTGATTAAAGCATCACATTGATCTACATACATCAGTTTACATAAACACATCATACATTTATGTTCCCAAGGGTCCCTAACGTAGAATTACATTGTCTAACTAACACTACACTAACATGATCAAATGCTAAAGAACTTTTAAGTACATAATGAAGATAAATACATCTCTTTAAATCAAATTATATTACATCATATGATCACCTACATCCACTACACATATCGTAGGGTATGTGGTGATGTTTAATACAATTACAAGTATCAAAATACATCATGGATCCATGTAGGGATCATTACATAATCAAATAAATTCTCTTACAAGTACAAGATAATATCTTCAGACAACTAGATACATAAATCTGCAATAAATGTGACGGACTGATCCAAGTGTACAATTAGGTGAAGGAGGATAATCGCAATAGTCTCAATGGAGAAGTACACTACCTCCCAACCATGTGGAACCCAGAGGTCCACCCCACCATGCTAGGGAGATAACACCAGGCCCACACACGCACTAAGAACCAATCCCCAATCAACACGAAGAGCACCTTCGATTGGTATTGCAGTGTCTTAGAGAGAATCAATTGTATGCTAATCCAGCTAAGTGTGAGTTCTTTAAGATAGAGATTCAATACTTGGGCCACGTGATCTCGGGTGATGGTATTTCAGTGGATCCCACAAAGATCCAAGCTATAGTTGATTGGTCGGCACCTACAAATGTGTCAGAGGTTCACGGTTTTATGGGTTTGGCAGGATATTATTGTAAGTTCGTAGAGAACTTCTCTAGAGTTGCTTATCCCATCACCTCATTACAGAGAAAGAGAAAGAAGTTCATTTGGTCTGAGAAGTGTGAAGAGGCATTCAGAACCCTCAAGCATAAGTTGACTAGTGCACCTATTCTTTCAGTACCTGATCCCACAGGTGATTTTGTGGTTTGTACAGATGCTTCGTTGGAGGGTATTGGAGCAGTCCTCATGCAAGGAGGATAGGTGATTGCTTATGAGTCTTGCAAACTCAAGGATCATGAGTTGAACTATCCCACGCATGATCTTGAGCTAGCAGCGGTAGTCCATGCTTTGGTCCGATGGAGACACTTTTTATTGGGACACCGATTTGAGCTTCATACTGATCATCATAGTCTACAGTATATTTTCACTCAACCTAATCTAAATGCTAGACAGAGGAGATGGATGGAGTTCCTTTGTGAGTATGATTTTAAGGTTAAGTATATCCAGGGGACAGAGAATATGGTAGCTGATGCTCTGAGTAGGAAGAGGTGAGTTGCAGCTGTGACTACACTTGGTGTTGATTTGAGGAGTAGGATCTTGCAGGCACTTCCTCAAGATACTTTTTATCAGGAGGTGAAGGTAGAGATTGAGTCTGGGAGACCTCTAGTAGGCAGATTTGAGGGGTATGTGTTGGAGTCTGATGGTTTGTTGCGTCATGCGAGCCGGATCTATGTACCACCATTAGATGATCTTCGTTCATTGATCTTATCTGAGGCTCATTGTGCACCTTACTTGGCACATCCTGGTGTCAAGAAGTTGCATGCAGATCTTCGACAACTATATCATTGGTCAGGAATGAAGAGGGATATTGCTGATTTTGTTGCTAGGTGCTTAGAGTGTCAGAGGGTTAAGGCAGAACATCAGCATCCAGCAGGACTGTTACAGTCACACAGTATTCCCTCGTGGAAATGGGATGTTATATCGATGGATTTTATTGTGGGTTTGCCTTTGACACCCCGTAGACATGATGCTATCATGGTCACTGTTGATCAATTGACTAAGGTAGCTCATTTTTCTCCCATGAGATCCTCCTACACAGCTTCATCAGTAGCTAGAGTCTTTATGCAGGACATAGTGAGATTGCATGGTATTCCTCAAAAGATTATTTCTGATAGGGATCCAGTATTTACTTCTGCATTTTGGACTTCTTTGCAGCATGATTTGGGTGCTCAGTTGAACTTTAGCATAGCCTATCACCCTCAGACAGATGGGCAGACAGAGCGTGTGAATCAGGTCCTAGAGGATATGTTGAGGATGTATGTCATGGACAGGCAGACACATTGGGAGGATTATCTATACCTGGTGGAGTTTGCATATAATAATGGATACCATAGTTCCATTGGCATGTCACCATTTCAGGCATTGTATGGATGTCCTTTTCATACACCTCTTAGTTGGGATAGGTTAGATGACAGGATTCTTTTGGGACCAGAGATGCTTTGTGATTTGGAGCAACAGGTAGAGTGTATTCGAGAGCATTTGATTACTGCACAGGATAGACAGAAGAAATATGCAGATGCTCATAGGATAGATATTTAGTTTGCAGTTGGAGATAAGGTGTTCTTGAGAGTGCGTCCAAGGAAGAGTCCAATCCGTTATGGAAAGGGTTCTAAATTGGCACCTCGATTTGTTGGACCATTTGAGATTTTGGAGAGGATAGGTCCAGTTGCTTACCATCTTGCATTGCCACCTAGCCTATCTCACATACATGATGTATTCCATGTTTCTATTCTTAGGAAATATATTCCAGATGTGACACATGTTCTTGATTGGAATGCATTACAGGTCGAGGATGAGCAGCTGGCTCTGGAGCCCGTGCACATTCTGGAACTTTGGGATATCACACTCAGAGGCCGTATTATTCCTTAGGCTAGGGTCCAATGGGACCCAAATGATGAGACCACAGCTACTTGGGAGGATGCATCTCGATTGCGGGATGCCTATCCTTATCTATTTGCAGGCTTCTAGGAGTAAGCCTAGTCCTAGGGGGGAGGATGTAATACCCCTCGCATCTTATTACCGTTGAGACTATGTTTAGTTTGATACTGTTTATCTTAGTTGATTAGATCAGACATATATCATATGTTATATTTATATTGTGGTGTGTTATTTGACGATTATGCTTTGGAGGTTAATTATCATGTTTGAACTGGAACAAAACATTATGTGATGGTTAAATTTAGTAATGATGGATTTTATATGATGTTTCAAATGCATGAATTAATTGATGTAATTTAGATGATTATTATATTTGGTACTTACCCCATACCTGCATGTGTATGGTATCATGTTTGTTATCATATATGTTTTCTTTTCTATTGACGTGCCTATATGGTAGAGGAGGAGGCGTAGTTACCGCATTGAGTCGGGTCCACACATCCCAGCCATCCCTACCATTGTCTATTACTATATTTATATATGCACATGTACATGCAATGGTTCTTTATGCAGGTTGCAGGTACCGGGCATCGACGTCCTTGGCTTGACAGGATGAGTGTGCCCTCATTATGTCTCAATGGCAGAGAAGGGGAGTTAGCACTTAGGCCAATTCCATAGCCCAACCTAATCATCCTAGAAGAATGAATGGAATCTTACTTGACTTACCTGATTTGAATCCGTTCTGGCCGAACGAATTCGATACACCTTCCCTGTTGAGTATGATATTGATCCTAGGATTATTCCCTGCTTGTGTCGTGTTTGGTTGTTGTTGATTGATATGTTAATCTTGTTAGCGGTTTATGTTATGATGTGTATTAGTAAGTGTATTTTTATTAGTATGATAAAATATAATTAGATAAATATATCTTTTATTTGTTTATAGATACCATTTATTGTATAATTTGAAAAAGAGAATCTTGAGAGTGACATATTCTAATTTAAAAAGAAAAAGAAATAGAAAGGTAAATAAGATGAAATTCCATGTCATCTTAGAAAAAAAAAAAATGTTGCATAACTTAGTGTAATTTTAGTGTAATTCTCTTGGGTCTCCTGGCGGGGCATTACAGACTATATGTTTGTCATTGATGACAACATATTATAAGTAGCATGCATGGAAGAATTATGATGTAAGATTTAACTATATGTAGCATGGACATGTTATTAGCATGATATCATGGACGTAGAGGTTAATTGTTAGTATAGACAGTTATATAGCAACATGTATCAGCAATGTTCTTGACAAAGTAATAGGAAGTGTTCTATGTATGGTTGTCTATAAAGCTATCATGAAGCCTTGTTCCCTTGGATATATGATGTAGACATGTTATTGATGTTAATTTCATGGAGGGAGAGTCTGATGATTAGTGCAAGTGAAGTTAAGTAGTCGTTATTTGCTAGTAGCAGTTTCCTATGTTTGTTCAGAGGAGCTGACAAAGATTATATTGGTTCTAGAGTTCCACCTATCATTTCAGTATGCACCCTTGGGTTAAATCTTAGAGAAGAGTTAGTGATGTTTAGTTAAGAGAACATGAAGTAATTCATCTTGAGGAGAAAGATCTAGTTATTTTGGTAGAGCCAAGAATGTGAAGCGTGTCTACAATTATCTTATTAGACATATCCCAGAATGTGTTGCGTGCTTAGTAGAGTTGACTGGGCTATTATTGGAATTTTTTATAGCTTCTCTAATGTTATTTCAAGGTGGTTCTAACATGTCAACTTGATTATATCACTTAGAGTAAAGATATTTATAAATAGTCATTTGTGATTGTTTGTGTGTGGTTCATGGTTGATTGTTAAGAGCAGACCAAAGTGTGTGAAGTGTTGAACCATCAAAAGAAGGTCTATGTGACCATGTGAAGTATTTATGCTATAAATTGGAATTGATCTAGATAGTAGGTCAAAGAGCAGTTCACCAAGATCTAGATATAATGTGTATCTATTAAATAGAAGGTTGTAGCCTTCACCTCTTTGAGAAGTGTGCTCTTAGATAGTGCATCCTCTCCCCTAATAGGGACTATTGTAAAAGACTCCTAATAGGGTTTGACCCTTGACCAGGTCCACTATACTAAATATATTGTAAAGAAACTCCTAACATGGTTAAGGATCTTGTAGCAAGGATCATAATACACTAGTACAGAATATTAGTGGGTGTCAATTCCCACTAGAGTTTTTACCTATTTGGGTTTTCTTGTAACCAAAATATTGGTGTTTTTTTCATGTGTTCTTTCATTGTGTTTATTGTTAATGTTTAAGTGTACTTAATTGGATAAAGAATTGAAACTTGTAGATAACTAATTCACCCCCCGACCCTCTTAGTTATCTCTTGAGATTATTCCTAACAACCTCAAATTCATACATGGATAGATATAGGAATCTATTTTTCACTACTATCCTTGGCTTTCCTAATTATATGGATAATGGTATAAGGTCTGAATTAACTAAATTGTTATGAAATAGTGGATTATGTGGTGAAGATCATGTAAAAAACATTTCTTAATATTATGAATAATTATGAGGCAGAAAGTGAGGATGTTTTTATGAAGTTTTTTATGTAGGCACTAGTGGATGATGCAAGGGATTGGTATAAAAGTATCCCTGATACTCACATTGATAGTTTTCTTGATTTTCAAAGTCTTTAGAGAGAAATATGGAGATCATATTCATCCAAGATTCAAGTTAGGAGAGATAACTATCATCGATAATTTTTAAAATGAGATGGTCATGGGTTGTATAATTCAACACTATATTTGTCAAGGTTTTGAATAACATTCCTCAAAATTTTAAGCCCAATTATTCAATGAGTATAATGTTAAATACATAAAATATTTTTATCCCGAGTTTGGGTATGAGATAATATCTAGGGAACCTATAACCCTTAGGGATTATTTCAAAGAATTAGTCATGATTGAGAATAATAGAAAGGTTGCAGATAAAATTGGGAAGAGAGAATATCAAAATTATACAAAATCCTAGGGCTTAAGAAAATAATTTGCCTAAGAAGGAATATGAGTTAGATAAATTATGATTGTTGTGAAGGACCTTCGTTATAGAGTTTCAAAAAATGAGAAGGGTTTTCCACAAGATAGGAAGGGTTCCTATAGACAAATGAAGTTGTAAGATATGTCTTACCATACAAACTAGAAAGATGGGAAACTAGTTCAGGAAGATCAAAAGGATTCAAATGATAAAGATAACCCTAATCCTTTAAGAATACATGGTGCTCATGTGGTATAAAATACCCCTTGGTGTGTTTCTTGTAACATGTCACATTCTCTCCATCAGTGTCTTATCACTCAGTCAATCCCTAGTTTTGAAGAGATATTTGAGGATGATGATGAGGAGGTTTAGCATGAACCAACAAATAATATGCTTTCTATAATGACTTGTGATTATGAAGAGTACATTTCATACTATGCTAAGGGAAATGAATATAGTGTGGATCACCAAAGGAAAAAAATACCAACATATAATCAAAAAGATTTTTTAGATAAAGAGAATGAAATATGTTTAAAAATAAATGTTGTGCACACACCTAAATAAAATGTGAGGTTGAGAAGACCTAGTGAAGAAGAGGTTAGATCCCTCACCATTGATGATGTCATCCAAGGGAAGATAAATTATAATTTGAGAAACAATCCAATTGGATCAGACCAAGGGAAACCTAGTACCTATTTTGTATTAGATCCAATGAATACTTTGGGAGCTCTTAGAGTATCTTATAAGTTTGAAGATATGGGCAAATCACCTAAGGCACCGAAGGTGTAATTTAATATACTGAACAAGAAGCAAAAAATAAATGCTAGAGATAAGACACAAAAGGTTTAAATTACTTCTAAGCATTCTACTTCCATTGAGAAAGATAGATTTATGAAAAAAGACAATCAAAAGGGAAATTTATTAAATGTGTCAAGTGTACAAATATTTGATATATTTTAGACTTTGAAAAAAGTGGTCTTAGTCCCAGTGATGGAGATAATGAAGATAGAAGAACACAATAATGCAATGTTTTTATTACTCTCAAAGATCCTAGCCAATTTGTTAGGGAATGCCAAAAGTGAAGTCAAAATTGTTAGGATTGAAGAAATGAAAATACCTTGAGTATATGGAAATAAAATAACCAAAGAGCCATAGAAAGTGTATCCTTTCTATCTTATATTATTTGTAAAAAAAAAACTCGTCAAGAATTGTATGTTATATTATGGGGTTACTAAAAATGTTATGCCCTTTGGTGTGACAACAAAGTTAGGAATATGGGTAGACACTTCATATGGTAAGTGGTATATAATAGAGAACATGAAATTCCCTATTACTGGAACAATGAGAGATGTTGAGGTGAAACTTGTTGCATTCCCTAAAGTTGTGTATAAGATGGATATCCTAGTAGTGGATGTCTTACCCTAGTATAGAATTTTGTTGTCTAGGTAATGGCTAGTAGTAGTAGGGGGTACAATGTATAGCTAGAAATTTCTTATGCTATGATCCTTGTTAATTGAAAGGAATTAAATTTTTTTAGAAAACCAAGAGAGCCCATAGTTATAGAGTTGGTGAACCCAAATAACCCAAATGACATGACATGTTTTCTCCAAGGAGGGCTCTAGCACTGGTGTTTATTTGTCTCTCCAGTCAATAATACTTTAATTACTCATTTCTATTAAAATTTAAATGTACAAATAATACTAGAGAATATGAATAGTTATTGTATGCTTCTCAAGTTACAATTAAACATAGGATTAAGATATTATGAGTTTTTGGAGATTCAAAATTAGTTGTGTCTCAGGTTACATATAAACATGATTCCAAAAACAATAGAATAAAGAAATGTAAATATTGTTAGAAAGTAAAGTCCACCAAGATAATTGAGAAGGGGGGGGGTGTGAATCATTTATCAGATAATTATAACCTTTAACATCTTCAACAACATTTAACAATGTAAGAAATGGAATTACTAACCATACAAAGATATTCATACACAATGACACAATAACACAAGATATGTTGACTAGGGAACCTCTTGATCAAAGAGTAAACCCCGGTGGGAATGATGCCCACAAAAGATGTACTAATATGAATATTACTTGTGAAAGGATGGAATTTATTAGGAGTCTTATGAAATACATTTAGTAGATATAAATCCCTATTAGGAGATTTTGAATCCTTGTTAAAAGATTCTAACCCTGTTAAGAGTTATGGAAGACAAAAGGACCCACTGCCCAAATAGCTTCGGGGTAAGATCACTGAACACACTATCCAAATAACCTTAATATTATTTATTAGAATAATATGAAATATTTTACCTCCTCACTATGCCAAACCGCACTCACTGCTACATCAGATCTCAATTCCAGATCTTTGTACTTCGCATGTCTTCGTTCACAATTTCACTTTCAGAACTTCATAGGTTCTTTTCTTCACCTCATGCTAACATTCGCATGCTCACACACATATTTAACTTTTCACTCACTACTAAAACAAGGAAAAACATTCCTTCCTTTATACCATACTCAAATAATTACAAATGAGTCGGCACACAATTACAAAACAAAAGTTTCCACATGCTACATAAAAAATACACAAAAATTGTCATCTTCCAAATGCAACAACTCTTCACTCGTGTGACCTCAAAGTTTGTTCTATGAACCATGCCATCATGAATGTGTCTAAAAATCCCCTTTAACTATCCAAAACTAAATTCAATCCTGATTAGGAGATATCATCTGATTTCCACAAACCGCTACCCAGGAACACTCCCTAAATATTGCTTTCACCAAAATTCTTATAACTTTTTTTCATACATGTCGTACTAACTTGCGATCTCAACCATAGACATATAATATATCAAAGAACATAACCTCAACATCACATATTACCAACTATGATATCCCATGTGCACAAAACAAAACACTGTCTACTTCTCTTCTAGTCTCTAGAAGATCATCGTGTTGACATCAATGACAATCATAGTCATGAATACAACAACAACTGCTACGGAATGACTGCCAACATCTAGCATTCATTCCTAAAAAATATGCAATATGTGATTCAATTGAGTTCTTTCATGATTTTTCAATGAATTGGGTTGAAGATTAAAAAACATAATGGCATATTTTCTAGATAACGTTTCCTTGAAATTAGATGTTGCAATATTAGTAGGAATGTCTCAAGTTGAAGTTCAATCAAGACCATCCATACATGATAATATTTACAATTAGAAAGTTTTCAAAAAAGATGAAGATATCCTTAATTTCATTTAGTGCATGGATATATATGATTCTTGTGAAATTGATTTCATTGGTTTTTTAGAAATAGTTAATAGGAAAGATACAATGTTTAGAGGTGAAGTAGTGTAGTTGAAGATAAATAATATTCCTAGAGGTTTGGTAGCATTAGAAAGGGTTCTTTATGGAAGTGATAATCATGCTACTAAACCATCTTCAACATAAAGGGAAAATTTGGAATAAATAAATCTTGGAACTGATATGTCACAAAAAATGGTCTACTTTGGTATGAAGTCAAGTTCCTATGTGAGGAAGAAACTAATTTATTTATTAAGAAACTACAAGCATGTTTTTTTTGGTCATATGAAGATCTGAAGGCTTATCCAAAATACTTGTTTCAACATGAAATACCTTTGAAACTGAAAGCTAGTCCATTAAAATAAAACAAAGAGACACATAACTCCCACTTTGGCACCAAAGATGTGACAAGAGTTGTGTTAAGCCCAAAAGGAGGGAAGCAAAATTGAGAGGGGGGCTGAATCAATCATACCCTAAAAATTAAAAATTTAAACTAGTTAAAGGTATAGAAGATAAATTGTAATGTAAGTGTTAGGAATGGGAACATTGAGGGGGGGGGGTGAATTAGTGTTCACTGTATTTAATCTTTTTACTTAAACTCAAAATGAGCTTGTATAATTAACTACTGAAATGAGCATCCACATAAGCATGAAACATAAAATCAACAAATAATGCCAATATGGTTATGGGGAAGCCCAAATAGGTAAAAACCCCAATGGGAATTAACACCCACTAATATTTTGTACTAGTGTTTTATGATCTTTGTTAGAAGATCCTTAACCCTACTAGGTGTTCCTTTACAATACATTAAGTATAGTAGACTTGGTCAAGGGTTGGTGATGCAGGAGCATCCTGGGTGTAAGAGAAATCTTGCATCACCCAAAAATATTTACGTTTTTGTATTCAATAAGGGCTATCTTGTGTAGAGCTACTATTTATGGAAACTTTCTATTTTTAGTAAGTTGGTCATAAGATCTTGGAATGTTCTGATTTCACATGTGGAGGTTTATCTCAGTCGTATCAACCTGTCGGTAAAGTTTCATTAATAGATCAAGTCTAGCTTTGTAGATATTGAAGATTTTTAGTATTGGCAGCAGGGTATAGAAACTTTGAACTCAGTTTTGAAGGCTTTAGAGGCCCCGAATGAGTTTGAGAATTTGGGTGACAGGTGCTTGCACAAGCCAAGCCTGTAGAGTGCTTCATGGCCTTTCCGAATTGGGGTTGTAATAGTCAATCAGAGCAACTGGCGATGACTTATGCTCTTCGAAAGTTGAGTCACCTAAAATGGTAGAAAATAATTTTCCTTCAAAATTTTTGTTCGGGATTAAAAAGTTATTTTGAGCCGACTTTGATGTAATAAATTGTAAAATAAAATACTTCTAATTTTGGTCGGCCCTTTGGGCTAAATTTTTGGAACCTTCTCGGGTGGTGGAAATTGCCTATATAAAGAAGGCCCATAGTGTTGTCTTAGGAAGTTCTGGGTGGTAGATTTGGGTAATAATTCGAGGCTTAGTCCTACAGAATATTGTAAGGGAATTCCCATGTGGCTTTGCATATTTTAATTCTAAAATTTTTTAATTCCACATTTGTGCAGATAACAAGAAGCCAATTTTATGTTCTTGCATATTGTTGTTATTGTTTCTCTGTTTTTGTTATGTATTTGTGGTATTAAGGGGAGCACCCTTCATCAGTTGGACCCTGTCAGGAGTCTTTTACAATAAACCCCATTAGGGGTGTGGATGCACTATGGTAGAGCTCAATGCTCAAGTGGTGAAGGCTATAACCTTCTAATCTCAGATACACACTCTATCAGCTAGATGAACTATCACTGTGACACTTGTCTAATCAGTTCCTTTGATGTGCTGATGCTTTGACCTCTAGCAAAGCTCTAATACATCTTGAAAAACCTTCACACACTTCTTCATTTCTTATCTTAACTCTATATCAACATCCATTCTAATTAGAATGGGTGCATCTCATGTTTATATGTGCATACAAAACAAATGACTAGGTTGGCCCTTAAACTGATTACATACAATGCTTCCAATTGAATCGGCCCTTAAACTGATTACATACAATGCTTCCAATTGAATTGGCTAAAGCATATTTAAAAAGAAATACAATTACATGTTGAAAACCTAATTACAATATGTGCATGGTCTTTACATCATAAGAAAATAACCACAAATCAAAATGCCAATAGTTGATTGTTTACTCTATTCTTCTTTGGCACACACTAGTTGTGTGACTTCAACTATTTGTAATTTTATCATATCATCATATCTGATCATGTTCTCATAGAAGAAGCATGTATATGATGTTACCAACTTAACTCCTAGGGGGTATACCATAACTTAGTCATACACACATGTGCTGATGCTCTGAACTACTGGTGCTCTGTAAACTGTCCAATCCTCAACACTTACCCAATTTCTAAATCTCTCATCAAATGTGTTGACTCCAAATTACTATATGACTTCACTTCCATAATGAAAACACTATATCAAGTCATATACACTAGTATATCCAAATTTTCAACAATATCCCCCTATGTCATTGATGGAAACAAAGGAATATGGCCAAGTTGCTAACTGACCCTTAATGGAAAAAACTTCTATCTTATATCTCCTTTATACATATCTATACATATTTGTAGCCCATATTATATACATACTCCCCCTTTGACATTAATGAAAAAGGTGCTTCAAAATTGTATCCACAAATACTTATTGTGATCAATGAATTTACAATCTATAGATGGGTGCATAATGCATACTATAGCTTCTCCATATTCTCTAGATCTATCATAGGACCTTGATCATATGTCACCATGGTGGCATCAATCTCCTTGATATTTTGATCAAGTATGTCTAATGGGGGTGCAAGAGCATTCCTTAACTCAGTCTATCTGGCCCTTATCTTGGACATCTCCTTTTCTACCTTCTAAATCTTATCTAACTATTCTTGGTAGACATTATTGCACATGTTCACATCAACTGATGGATCTTCTACTAATTTCCTTATGTTGTCTATCATAGTTTCAGCCTCTTGTACCTTTTTGTATAGATCACTAGTCAGCTTGTCTTGGTTCATACAATCAACAATAATATTTTTTCCCTTTGATGCAAACTCCTTCAAGGATGCTTGACCAGTCTTTAGTGAGCTTGGGTCAAGTGCAAAATTTCTAACCAATTCACTTCGCCTCTTCTTCAAATATTTATCTTCTACAACTCAGGATGCATATTCTTCTAGGCTAGAGAAGTTACTCTTGAACTATGAAATGACTATACTCACATCATCAATGGAGTGTACCTTAGATACTTTTTTGTCTACAAGGAGGGGATTTCTCATCACCTATTTTTCTTTGGCATTTTCCATAACTAAGACATTGATTCTGATCAGGTCTTCTTCTCCCCATGAGTCCAAACTGGTTGTGTCAGGTGTTAAACTTGACAATAATGCTATTGAGTGTGCTCTAGTGATAGGAGCGCTACCCATTATTTGCATTTCAATAGATGATTTCACTATTTCCTCACTATCTTTTGTCTCTACTTCTTTTTGTTTTTGAATATCCTTTTCTTCTTTTTACTTTTCTTCTTCTTTCTCTTTTTCTTTCTTTTCTTCGTTCTTATCCTCAATCAGTACTTGTTGATTGAGAGAGGTATTTCCACATAGAGTCTCAAACTCTTGAGTACTCACAAATGCCTCTTCAAATGTATCCAAGTCATTATATATGGCCACCATGGCTATCTCTACATTATCAATAATGATGGTGTTGTCTTTTAGTGTCTCTGCCCTGAGCGCAAACTTATCTGCCTCTATGGATGTATCAACTACATGCACTGAATCATGAGGACCTATAAATGGTACATTAGTGGTCTCTAACTCTTTTGTATCCTTTTTTGGCATTTGAGTTGTGGGCACAGTAGATGGATACATGTGCCTATCCATGAATACTTTCTCAAAGGCTTTCTCTATTTCCTTTGCAAACAACTCAAATTTTTTGTCCATTATATGTAAAGTTCTTGTTTTTGTTCTGAGGTGTGGTTTCACTAGATCTAACAATAAATTTTTCTCTTCTAGCTCACATAATGGAAGGGTTTCATCTAGGATCCTTTCCCTTATCCTTAGATCCTCTTCAATATCCTGTATCTTTTGGAACTCTAATATATTCCAAACATTATCAGGGATCATAGTATTAAGTTCTAAGACTGTCTTCTTAAAATTCAACATGTGTTTGACAATCACTCCATGTATATCTAATTTTTCAATCTCACTATGTATTTCATAGAAATCTCCTACTTGATCAATCCTACCTTCATCAATGATTGTTGTACTTAGCACACTAAGACTCGGTTTGGAACTTACTTCAGGAGGTACTTGAGTGTTCCTTTTGTTCCTTGTTACTCTCAAGGATGGATGACCAATGTTGATTTATTTCTTCATCTTAGGCATTTCCTTATATTCAAGAGGAGTAGTAAGGTCAATGGTTTTAGTAATACCCTTCTGAATGTCATACTTTTCTATCTTCACCTTCTTTAGCTTAGGAACTTCTGATTCAGTCTTTGTTGTTGCTACGCTCTCAATTTCCAAAGCAATATTATGTTCCCTTGCTTTGTCTAGGTCTTCTTGGGACACTCTATGAATTCTCAACATCTTCAAAGTCACCTTGGAAACCTTTCTTTTTATTGTTTCATTGTTTAGTACAACATCTACCTCTTTTGTCTTCTCTTCATAAGTTCCCCACCTAGGTTCATTAGGGTCCTTAGGTACTGATAATAGAACTTGAGCATAAGATTCTAAGAATAGTTCTTCAACCTCATATCCAAGTGGATGGATCCACTTTGTCCTTGGTTCAACTACCTCCATGCATGTTGAGTCAGTCTCAACCATGAAATAAATAGTATCCTTGTACTTTTCAACTATCTTCTCTAGAATTATGAATCTCATTTGCATCTTAGCCCTGAATGTTTTCAACTCTAGTGTCATGTGGTCCTTCAAAGTGCTCTCAATATATGCCTTGAGATATATCTGAGGCATTGTGGGATGGATTTGTCTAAATACAAATTAGATACTTTTCCAACAATATGGAAGTACCTATATATGATTAAAGACCCAAATCTGAATACCTTGGTCTTATCATGCTTGATTGCCTTAATGTTTTCAATTAACTATGTGCACAAGATTTTACACAAATTGAGCTCTCCATTCTCATTCATAAGTCTTATAACTACAAGAATTGTGGCTGCAGACACATTTCTCACCCTACTGGTGTGTTGGAACCTTTAACCTAGTATCATGGACATCAATTTGATGTCATCTTGCTTAATAGGCTCTATGCTCATTCCGCACCTATCACTTCTTGACTTTCAAGTTTTCTCAACAAGTTTTCTCACATCCTTGCCTACTAGAAGAATGATGCCTATCTTAGAGAGGCCTATCATCTCATGAAATAGGTCACTATTAATTCTAACTAGCACTTCACCTATCCAAAATAGGTCATCATGAATTATGCTCAGTAGAATCTTGATCCGTTCCGATTCGTAGAACTCATATGCTGTAGCATATTGCACTATAGGGTGATTATTCCACCGCACATACTCATCCATGAAGGTTTTATTTGGTTTTAACATAGTTTCCATGTGCACTCTTAATCTATCCAAACCTACTACTTCTTTCTTATAGTAAATGTATGCCCTAATGTCCTCAACATGCATAACACCCATAGGTGTGTGGGAGAATGCCCCTTCTAGGTCATCTAGGGTGGATTTGAATGGGTGCCTCTTAAATATATATATTTTATTCTCTACAACATCAAAAACTATAGGAGTAGCCATCACTTACTTGTATAATTCTTTCTCAAAGGTTTCCAAGAGATTCTAAATTGGTGTGATGAACTCGGGTTTTTGCAACCGATCAAATGAACAACAAGTCACTTGTTGAATCAAATTGCAATCCTTATCAAATAACTGGTAGGGATCTTCTTCTCTCCAATCACTTTGAATTTGAATTTAATGAGTGATTTACAAACTTTTGTGTACTATAAATTATAAATTCTACCATGAATAGTTGGCACGTAAGCCAGGCTGTCTCTAAAAATTTATAACTTTTATTCAACAAATAATTAGCTAGTGTGCTCTTGCACATAGGTTCTAATAGTCTCCAAGAGCCTAAGTACAAATGCACATACCCTAAAATTAAGTATGCTAGCCACATAGGGGTTTAGAGCTAAATTAGCTCCCCCTATGACCCTGAGGGCCATTCATCTAGATGTAGAGGGTACATCCACTGTGGATGCATCCAATACATACTGATCAACCTTATCCTTCTTTTAATCTGACCAAATCAATCTCGCATCGTATGAAGCTTTCACAAAATTTATTTCTTCTTTAGGATCCAATACTGGTTCTTTGGGCTTCTTAGGGCTTTCCTAACCTTGTTTCCTTGATCTGTAAAACTTTGAGATGTGTCCTGCCTTGTTACAAGAGTGGAAAATGACTGGAGGCCTTATATTCATTGGCACATTGACATGAGTCACCATTTTACATTGTCTACCTGAGTGACCATTATAGTTACATATCTGACATGTAACATTCTAAGAACTTCTTATACTTGACTGATTCTGATTTCTTTGATTATGTTGAGTCTTGTTCTTCTTGACTTGTCTTACGATTCATAGCTCTATGACCAAATTTATTTCCTAAATAATAGTAACCATTAAAAGGTCTCACCTCTATATAGTTTCTTGCTATATGTCCATGCTTGTTACATGCATAACAAGTGTGGCTTACTAGCTTGTGCTTATTCTTAGGTGGTTCAATATTATCCTTTTTTTGACTTCCAATCTCCTTAGCATCTGAGGTGCCTTCTAGTGCTTTCATTATTTCTTGCATGTTGTCAATCTGATTTTCTGCTTCATTGTATCCAATGCAGCTAGTATCTCATTTAGCTCTTATTACATACAACTAAGATTCTATCAAATTAGAATTGGTGTGTAATTTGTCAATGTGATTCTTAGCCTCTTTTAGTTTAGATTCCAAGATTTCCTTGCTTTTCCTTAGCTCCAAGATTTCCATGTTTACCTACCTTAATTATTCATTGAGTTGAAGTTTCTCTTCGATCTGTTCCTCATAGACTTTCTAATTGTTAGTTAGCTTATCATCAAATTATTCAAGCTATTCTTTTAAGGATGCATTTTCTTCAATCAAATTCTAAATCATTATCCCTAAATCACTAGTGGAACATTCTTTCAAATGCTTTCCTATCCTTTTGATGACTAATTGAGCATCACTAACTTTTTCTTTTAGTTCTTCAATTTCTTTTTCAGATCAGTCTAGGTCTTCAAGAGAAGCTTCAAGATTTCTTTTCAGGTGTTTTATTTCTGCCTTGTCCATGATCATGTAAAGTGGTTAAACTTATTTGCTGAGGACTAGAGCTCTGCTACCAATTGTTAGGAATGGGAACACTAAGAGGTGGGGGGGGGGGTGAATCAATGTTCATTGTATTTAATCTTTTTTCTTAAACTCAAATTGAACTTATATACTTAAGTACTCAAATTAACATCCACATAAACATGAAACATAAAATCAACACATAACACCAATATGGTTATGGGGAACCCCAAATAGGTAAAAACCTTGGTGAGAATTGAAACTCACTAATATTCTGTACTAGTGTTTTTTTATCCTTGTTAGAAGATCCTTAACCCTGTTAGGATTTTCTTTATAATGCATTAAGTACAGTAGACCTGGTCAAGGGTCAGACCCTATTAGGAGTCTTTTACAATAAACCTTGTGAGGGGTGTGGATGCACTGTCCTAGAACTCACTACTCAAGTGGTGAAGGCTACAACCTTCTGATCTGAGATACACACTATATTTGTTGGATGAACTATCACTGTGACACTGCTTGTTTGATCAGTTCCTTTCATGCATTGATTCTTTGACCTCTTGTAAAGTTCTAATACATCTTGAAAAACCTTCACACACTTCTTCTCTACTTATCTTGACTCTATATGAACATCCATTCTAATTACAATGGGCACATCTCTGATGAAGGGTGCTCCCCTTAATACCACAAACACATAATAGAAATAGAGAAACAACAACAATATGCAAGAATAGAAAATTGGCTTCTTATTATCTCCACAAATGTGGAATTACAAACTTTTAGAATTATAATATGCAAAGCCACATGGGCATTCCCTTACAATATTTTGTAGGACAAAGCCTTGAATTATTACCCAGATCTACTACCCAGAATTGCGTAAGACAACACTACGGGCCTTCTTTATATAGGCAATTTCCACTACCCGAGAAGGTTCCAGAAATTTATCCCAAAGGGCCGACCAAACTTAGAATTATTTTATTTTACAATTTATTACATCAAATTTGGCTCAAAATAACTTTTGAAACCTGAACAAAAATTTTGAAGGAAAATTATTTTCTACCATTTCAGGTGACCCAACTTCCGAAGACCATAAGTCATCGCTAGTTGCTCTAATTGACTATTATAACCCCAATTCAGAAAGGCCATGAAGCACTCTATAGGATTTACTCATACAAACACCCATCACACAAATTTTCAACCTCATCCAGAGCCTCTAAAGCCTTCAAAACTGAGTTCAAAGTTTCTATACCCTGCTGCCAATACTGAAAATCTTTAATATCTACAAAGCTAGACTTGATCTATCAATGAAACTTTACTGGCAGGCTGATACGACTAAGATGAACCTCCACATGTGAAATTAGAACATTCTAAGATCATATGACCAACTTACTAAAAATAGCAAGTTCCCATAAATAGCAGCTCTACACAAGATAGCCCTTATTGAATACAAAAACAAAAATATTTTTGGGTGATGCAAGATTGCTCTTACACCCAGGATGCTCCTGCATCAATCTCATATTTATATGTCCATACAAAACAAATGACTAGGTTGGCCCTTAAACTGATGACATACAATGCTTCCAATTGAATTGGCTCAAGAGTGTTTACAAGAAAATACAATTACATGTCGACAACCTAATTACAATAGGCGCATGGCCTTTACATCATAAGAACATAACTGCAAATCAAAAGGCCAATACTCATTTGTTTACTTTGTTGTTCTCTGGCACACACTAGTTGTATGACTTCAATTGTGTATAACTTTATCATGCCTATATTTCTAATCATGCACTCATAGACTAAGAATGTATATGATGTTACCAACTTAAATCCAAGGGTGCATACCATAACTTAGTTGTACGCATGTGGCTGATGCTCTGAACTATTGGTGCTTTGTACACTGTCCAATCTTCAACACTTAGCCAATTTCTGATTCTCTCATCAAGTGCGCTGACTCCAAACTACTATATGAGTTTGTTTCCATAATGACAACCCTATATCAAGTAATATACAATAGTATAGCCAACTTTCCACTAGTAAGATCCAAAAAATACAAGAGGAAACCTAGTTAAGAGAAAAACCTGGTTGGAGTTAAACCCACTAGATAAATGTACTCGATTAAAAGTGATTCTTGATTAAGAGAAAATAAAAACAAAAGGGGAATGCACATACACTCATAGGCCCACTGCCTAGAACTAACTACTCACAATATAATGATTTGGCCCTCAGTTAGGTTCATCGATCAAATTTTTATTAAAATTCACAAGGGCAGACAAGTCCAATATGATTGAACTAACTTACAACATATGCAATGTCAATATAGTTCTAATGAAGTACAATTTTTTCCTTAATCATAGAATACAAACATCCTCCTTTTCTTCTACACACACACTTCACAATCACAAAATGAGACCCAATTTATACATATTACAATGAATAAACAAAAATAAGGTCGACCATGGCCAATAAACATATGTGACATGAATAATAAGATTAAGCAAAAATGTGATCTAAATCAAATCATCCCAGACTTAGATAGGAACCAAAAATTCATCCTCTAAAATACAACATCTTTCCCAAGTCTATATGAATAATCACATGTTTCTTCACCAAGTGGACTAGGACCTAAATGAAGAAATGCCAACACGCTAGAAAATCACCAAATGTGATGACCATGATTAAAGAGAACCATCAACATGGTCATAAAATAATGCAAGAGAAACAAAAAGGAGAAAGAATAGCTTCCTGAAACATCACATCACCTCAATCTCAAAATCAAAACTCATCTCTGTACTGATCATCAACAATACTGAATACAAAACTTTGTTCTACTCATTTATCTCACTTTGTCACATGATTTGGTTTGCAAAATTGCTTGGTTCTGATTCCAGTCTCTCTAACCATCTACACATGAATGCACTAGTAATTTGCATCCCTCATGAAATTATCTCTCCTCCCCTCTCTAAATTTATTGTCTCCTTATATAGACATGTTAAATCATTTTCATTTCAACCATAGATTTTGCCTCGTAGTCTCCATTGTTGGTTTTGCCTCTTTAACCTTCCTGGGAACTTGTGCCTAAAGCCATTTTCAATCTTAATCATTTGATCATCCTTGAACTTTTCCAATCATAGATATTCATAACAAACTTTGTCTTAATCCTTGGAATCTCTTAGATTCTTCCAAATCATCATCACATGTCAGAAATCACATGTTCCTCTTTATTTCTCCTTCTCGGTCAATACTGTGATATGTTAGTTTCTTCCTTGTTAATTAATACCACACTTGGTGTACACTACATCGACTCAGTGTACATTAAGTTCTTCATATACTGACCAAAGTAACTTGTACACTCTTGATCTTCAACACTTATAAGAATCATTTAATAAAATCAAATCACTAATGTACTATCATAGACTCATCAATAAGTTTCCCAATGAATACCTTTTTTGAATAACTTACTCATACATCTCATATTCATGCTAATATCACCTTTTTTAACCAACATCACCTCCTTTAGATGTTTGCAACTATGATGAAAAGTAAAGTCAAAGCTAGTTGACATTAATGACAATATAAAAACTGATCTAATGTCTCACATATGCCTTAACAGCTCGATGATCATCATCACATTCTCCCATTTTTTCTCCAAGTCATCTGTCAATTGTATTTCTAACAATCTCTCCCTTGGGCATTGATGGCAACACAATATGAAATATACTATTGAATACCAATCAAATCTTAATTTTTTACAAATTGGTATTGATGTGGTAAGCTGGTTAGCTCTCCCTTAGTTGATGTTTTTAATATGTTTAATCACTACACATACTCTCCCTTTTGGTTAGCTTCTTTCCTAACTAAATATTTCATGCATAATCTCTCCCTTTGATAAAAATGCCAAAAATAAGCTCTTCAATAGACAAACAAGTATCTTAGTTGTTCCTTTATAGATTCTTGTACCTTTCATGTACATATTTTCTTGATTTCTAATTATCTTCCATGTTCTTCACATCCTTAGGAATCTCAAAGTGTGAAAATCTTGGATCAACATAACTAGATCTTCTGATAAAGAATAAGTTGATGCAGCCCCATATCACCTTAGCAACTAGAAGATATGGGAAGGACCCCTAGTCTACTTCTCAAGTACCCAAATATATCCTTCAGTGAGGGTTTTGTGAATATATCTACAAGTTGTTCTTATGACTTCACGTATTCTAATTTGACATGTTTCTCTTGAACTTGCCCCCTTAAGTGGTGATATTTGATGGATATGTGCTTTGTCTTTGCATGCATCACTAGATTCTTTGAAATGTTGATTGTACTTTTTTTTCCACTGGATCTATTATTTCTTCATTCATACCTTCCAACAATTTCTTTATCCATATAATATTAGGGAAGTCGACAACAACAGTTACATATTTGGCTTTAGTAGTGGACTGAGAAATGCAACCTTGTTTCTTTCTTATCCATGTTACTAATATTTCACCTAAAAATAAAGCTCCTCCAGTAGTGCTTTTTCTATCATCAACATTTCCTGCCCAATCAGCATCTGTATACACTTTAAGTTCAAATTTGCCTTCTTTCTTATACTAGTGTCCATAGTCCTCAGTGTTCATCAGATATCTCAAGATTCATTTTACAGAAATCAAATACATCTCTTTAGGATTTTCATAAAGTATAGCTACAATTCCAAAAATATGTGCAATGTCTAGTCTACTATGCACAACATACATTATTTTTCCAATCATAGATTTGTATAAAGTTTGATTTATGACTGTTGACTTGTCATCCTTGGTTAGCTTATCTAGTTACCATAGGTGTACCAAATGGCTTTGAGTCTTCCATACTAAATGTCTTCAAGACTTCTTTAATTTATTTTGATTGTGTGATGTAGATACCTTCCTTCTGTTGTTGAATTCGTAAACCAATAAATAATTTTATGTCTCCAAACATTGACATTTAAAAATCCTTTCTCATTTCATCAAAAAAAGATTTACATAAAGTATCATGACCTCCAAATATGATATCATCAATAAATATTTCAGCAATAATAATTTTATCATCAGATTCATCTTTCAAATATAGATTACTATCATCACTTCTACTAAAAAATCTAATTCTTATTAAATAAGAGTGCAACATTTCATACCATGCTCTAAGTTCTTGTCTCAATCCATAAAGTACCTTGTGAAACTTACAAACCATGTTTTTTTGAGTTGGATCTATAAAAACTTTAGGTTGTTCAATGTATACTTCTTCTTTAAGTATCCCATTAAATAATTCAAACTTGACATCCATCTGATATATTTTGAATCTTTTATAAGAAACATATGCAAGTAGAATTCTCACTCAATCTAGTCTAGAAATAGGTGCTAAAGTTTCTCCATAGTCAATTCCTTCTTCTTGTGCATAACCTTTGCAGACTGATCTTGCCTTATTTCATGTAACAACACCATTCTCATTCAATTTTTTTCTAAAAATCTATTTGGTGCCAATCACATTTTTATCTTTAGGCCTCTCTACTAATTTCCATGTCTTGTTTTTTTTTTGTATCTGCTCAATCTCTTCATTCATTTCTTTAATCCAATCATCATTTGCCAATGCATCCTTGACAGTTCTAGGTTCAAATTCACAAATCAAACATGTATTATTCCTCAACTTACTTCTTGTCATCATTCCTGCTCCTTTGTTACCAATTATCTAATCATGTGGATGGTTTCTTCTCACATATTTTTCTAATAGAGGCTCAATTATTTGTTCTTTAATATTTTCTACACTCGATGCATGATCATCATTTTCCACAACAACTACTTGTTGTTGCTTAGTTTGTAAGGTTTATTTCTCGGTAGCACTATTATGTTTGTTAATGACACCAAGATGTTTCTTGGTTAAAGTGTCAAGATATTCACTTTGTATGTAAACATATATTCATAGTTTTCAAGTTCTTTCTTTCTTTCTTCACCATTTTTATCTACAAACTCATCAACTCTCACATTTGCACTTTCAATCATCTTGTTAGTAGTCTTGTTCAAAAATTTAAATACCTTACTCCTAGTAGAGTATCCTAGAAATATGCCTTCATCTCCTTTAGAATCAAACATTCCATTTCTATCATCTTTTAGAATGTAACATATACTTCCAAATATCTTGAAATAGCTCACATTATGTGTATAATCATACCATAGCTCATAAGGTTTCTTGTTTAACTCTTTCTTCAGTTGTACTTAGTCGAGTGTATAGACAACAGTACTGATAGGTTCTCTGCAATAAATTTGTGCAAACTCTTTTTCAATTAGCAATGTTTTAGTTCAATCAACAATTCACTTGTTCCTTATTTCAATAATTCCATTATGTTGTGGTGACCTTGATGTAGATACCCTTCTCTTGATTTCATGATTTTTAGGAAAGTTAATAAATTCATTCCAAATGGACTCACCTCCTCTTTCAGATCTTAAGAATTTTAATTGCTTATCAATTTATTTCTCTACTTTTTCTTTGTACCACTTAAACATTTACAAAGCTTTTATTTTTTCTTTTAGAAACATAATAGACATCATTTTAGAGAAGTCATCAACAAATAAGATAAAATATTTATCTACATAATAGTTGTGAATTCTCAATGGACCACATAAGTCAGTATGAACTAAATCTAGAATTGCATTAGATGAATAATATTTTTTCTTGAAACTATACTTTATGATTTTATCTATTTGACATTTTTTGCACATCACATGGTCAGGATTAGATAAACTTGGTAAACCTCTAACTTTCCTTTTCTTACTGATATTTATGATGTTGTCAAAATTCACATGACATAACCTCTTGTGCCATAACCAAAAATCATCATTCTTAGCCATTAAACATGAAGTTCCAATACTATCTAGATAAAATAAGTTACCTTTTGATTGCTCGCTAGTATTGATCAGTCTTCCATATTTATCATAGATCTTTACTCTTCTATTCTTAAATGCATCTCGGTGACCTATATTATTCAATTATGCTACACTCAATAGATTATAGTTAAATCTTTTCACCCAATAAGCATTTTCAAATCTAATCTTGTTGTTTAGAAATAGTGATTTGTTACCTTTCACTGGACAATGTGTATCATTTCCCATTTTACAAATCCTCCATTATAATGCTCAAGATTTTCAGACTTATCATCATCACCAGTCATATGATGTGTGCAACTACTATCAATAATCTAAGTATCATTTTTTTATTGTTTAGAAATAAGTTTCTTTTATACATACCTTTCTTCTTCTTCAAAATCTTCCTTCATTTGAACATACACCACTTCTTCACTAGTTTTAGTCTTGGTATCATCATCTTCTTCAATTAAGTAGCATCCCTTTTTTTCCTTTATCTCTGTAGTCTCAATTATCTCTATTTCCTTGACGTCAGTTACCTTTGTGAACTCAGTAATCTCTTCTATCATTCTCTCTTTCATTTGATCTTTCACTTGTCCTCTCGTTATCATTCCTCTCAGGACATCTTATATCAATATGACCAATCTCTTTACATTTGAAACATATTAAGGGTAGTTTACCTTTTTATTTTCCTTTTTCTTTTGGTATTCTTCTAGCCATTAATGATTCAAGTATTTCAAGCTCATCTTATTCAGCTTCATAGCCAAGTACTTCCATTTCTTATCTAATGTCTATAACTTGATTTTCCAATATTTAAAGATGACAAAAATGCAGATTTTACCTTAGGTAAAACACTATTATCAAAGTCGTTAAGCTCAAATGTAGTCAATCTACTGATTAGACTATTAGGAGAAACACCCTTACTAGGTATAGCTCTTGTTTCATGTGTTGCAGAGAATCTAATAGCATAGGCATGCAAAAATTTTCTGAAAATTTTTCTTACCATAGTTTCTTCATCAATAGTTCCACCTGCTCCTTGAATAGCATTCACCACTTCCTTGACTCGGTTGTTGTAATGAGTTATGTTTTCACCTTGTTTCATCTTCATATAATCAAATATTCCTCTTAAGATTTTTGCCTTTTCCTCGAGCACATTTTTATCTCCACCATGAACTAGTGTCAATTTATCCCACATTTCTTTTGTATTTATACAATTCTTAATATCTTCAAATTCACAATCTGATAGAGAAGAAGAAATATCAATCATCATTGTGCTATGCTCTTTTCTTTCTTTCATTTATGTGAGAGTAAAAGGACCTATAGGTGCTATCAATTGATTTTCCAAATAGTTGATGCAGGAGCATCCTTGGTGTAAGAGAAATCTTGCATCACCCAAAAATATTTCTAGTTTCTTTTCAATAAGGGCTATCTTGTGCAAAGCTATTATTTATGGAAACTTATTATTTTTAGTAAGTTGGTCATACGATCTCAGAATGTTTTGATTTCATAGGTGGAGGTTCAACTTAGTCATATCAACCTACCAGTTGAGTTTCATTGTCATATTATTTATATCAGTGAAGTTAATAAGGCTTTTGGATATGAAATCTTTGAGCTCAATTTTGAAGGCCTTAGAGGCTCCGGATTGTGATTGATCCTCGATTGACTGGAGCTTGCGTGAGTTAGGCACTGTAGATCATGTCCAACCATTTCTAAAAAGTGGGTATAATAGTAAAACATAGCTACAATTAGAATGTTATGGCCTCTAGAAGTTGGAATACCTAAAAATATATTTTGTAATTCTTTTGAGCTGACCTTATTGTAGAAAAAAATGAAAAATAAATAATTCTAAGAGTGGTCAGCCCTAAGGGCTAAAATTTATAAAACCTTCTTGGGTGGTGGAAATTGCCTATATAAGGAAGGCTCGTAATGTTTTCTAGGACAGTTCTGGGTAGCATTTATGGGTAGATCTGGGTAATGATTCACGGCTTTTTCCTATAGAATATTGTAAGGAAAAATTCCCATGTGGCTTTGCATATAGTAATTCTAAAATTTGTAACTCTACACTTGTGGATATAATAAGAAGCCCATTTTTTGTTCTTGCAAATTATTGTTGTTTCTCTATTTCTATTATGTGTTTTTCGTATCAAGGGGAGCACCCTTCATGAAGTGGTATCAGAGCAGGGGTTCTTGAGTGTGTAGACAAAATGTCAATTGTGAGGCATTTTACACTAGGACCATAGTTTAGCATTTCAACGATAAGCACAAAAATGCCTCCACAAAAGGAACATGTCAGAAGAGATGGTGGTGTGACACCTAAGGTTAGAGCCCTCCAGAGACAAGTGCAAGCATTGCAAGAAGAGATTCATAGAGGAATAAATCTTACAGTTAAAAAAAAAAGTGAGGATGAAGCTGAAGAAGAAGGAAATTATAATCAAGGAGAAGGAGGAATTTGGAACCAAGAGGAAGAAAGGCTTTTTTGGACCATTTCCAAGATCTGGAAAAGACCTAAGATTGAGGTTCCTACATTTTTTAGGAAATCTTAACCCAAAAGAGTTGATCGATTGGATCAATAAATTAGAAGAATATTTTGTGTATGAAGATATCGAGGATCCTAATGAGGTCAAGTTTGTGAAGGCCAGACTAAAGGGTCATGCAAAGATCTAGTGGAAAGAGATTCAATTGGATTGAAATAAAAGAGGAAAGGAGAAAATCAAAAGATAGGATCATATGGTGGATAAATTGAAGTGATAGTTCATTCCTGTTGATTATGAGCTTGACCTACTAAAGAAAATGCAAGATTTGAAGCAAGCAAGAAGATCTATTCAGGAGTATACAAAGGAGCTCTATTGAATCCTCATTAGAACAAGCCATGTGGAAGCTGATAAGGAGAAAGTTTCCTGCTACCTTAATGGGTTAATGCCAACCATTCAAGAAGAGTTGAATTTGGTTGAAATGAACAATATTGAAGAGGCATACCATTTTTCTCTAGAAGTAGAGGAAAAGTTGAACAAGAAGTTCAAGAGTAGACAAAGAGGAAGAGGTTGTGGTGGAAGCTCCAGTGGATGGTCATATGGAGGCTGAAATGAAGATCTAAAAAAAAAGGATGAGGCCAATAGTAGTCAAAATCAGAGAGGAAGCAATTTCAATAGTTTCCATGATCAAAATAATAGAGATCAAAGAGGAAGAGGAAGAGAACAAGGATCTAGAAGGGGAGGCTTCCGTGGAAAATATTTTCACTATGGAGAAGAAGGTCATAGGGATTATGAATGTCCCCAATGCTAAGGAAGGATAGATAGGAGAACTAAAGGCAAGGCTATAGTTGCACATGTGGATGAAGATTCTAAATCATCACATTCTGAAGATGCTAAAAGAGGAGAAACACTAATTAATAGAAGAGTCTCAGAGTGGTGAGAATGAACTTGAGAAAAGGAGGAGTTTATTTTTCACTAGATGAAAGTGTGGGGATAAGTGTTGTGATGTGATTATTGATTGTGGAAGCACTGATAATTTTCTGTTAGAAGAGATGGTCAAAAAGTTGAAACTTAAAAGGAAAAAATACCCACATCCATATCACATTTCCATGGTGTAGGATGACCAAAAGGTCATGGTCAGTGAACATGGCATAGTGAAGTTCAATATTGGAGGATACCATGATGAGGTACTATGTGATATCATACCTATGGATGAATGTTGTATTTTATTAGGTAGACCATGGCAGTTTGATAGTCATGCTATACATGATGGTCATGCGAATACCTATTCCCTAATGAAGGATTGAGTACAACATAAGCTAAAGCCATTGAAGGAAACAAAAGAAAAGGTATGTGGTAATGCAAGAATAAGTTTTGTTGATGGAAAAAAGTTCCTAGAGGGTATGTGGTATGAGCATGTGTGTTTTTCTTTAATTCCAAAAGCTAGTGAATAGGAAGTAGAAGATGTACCTATAGAATTTGAATATTTGTTGAATGAGTTTTAAGATATTATATCTGATAATGTACCTGATAGATTACCACCAGTGAGGAAGATAATTTATTAGATGGACCTGATTCAAGGAGCTAAACTACCAAGTAAGGAAACACATAGAATAACACAAATAGAAAGTGAAGAGTTGAACAAACAAGTATATAAGTTGTTACAAAAGGGGTTGATTCAAGACAGCCCAATTCCATGTGATGTACAAGCAGTATTAGCACCAAAGAAGAATGGATAAAGGAGGATGTGTATAGATTCTAGAGAAATAAACAAGATCACAATAGAGTATAGGTTTCCATTGCCACAAATGGATGATATTATGGATTGTTTGAGCAGAGCTATGTATTTCTCAAAGATAGATCTAAAGAGTGGATATCATCAGATTCAGATCAGAGAAGGAAATGAATGGAATATTGCTTTCAATAAAAAGTAAGGGTCCTATGTGAGTGGTTAGTCATACCTTTTGGACTAATCAATGCATTGAGCAGTTTAATGGGGCTCATGAATGAGGTTTTGAAAGAATTCCTGGGTAAGTTTGTCATTGTTTACCTAGATGATATTTTGATATTTAGTAAGAGATTGGAGGAACATATGGTTCATATTCATATGGTGTTTGAGAAGTTATGCGAAGAGAACTTGTTGATTAATTTAAAGTACAGTTTTGTGGAGTTAGTGTTTCTGGGATTTGTAGTTTTTGCAAAAGGTCTAAAAATGAACCCAAAGAAAGTGCATGCTATCCTTGAATGTCCTAATCCAAGGAGTGCTACTGAGGTAAGATATTTTCATGGTTTGGCTATCTTTTATATAAATTTTATCAGAAGTTTTATCAGTATTTGTGGACCCTTGACTGAAATAATGAGAGGAGATAGAAAAGAGTTTAAATGGACTACTGGGATAGATAAGAGTTTTAAACTGTTGAAATAAAAAGTTATAAAACAACCTATTTTAGCACTTCTAGATTTTAATAAGGTGTTTTAAGAAGACTTTGATGCTAGTGGTACTGCAATAGTAGCTATTATGAGCCAAGAAGGAAAACCTATTGCTTATTTCAGTGTGAAGTTAAATGATCTCAAGGGAACATATTATGTATATGGTAAGGAATTTTATGCTATAGTTCATGCATTGAAGAAGTGGAAACACTATCTTCTTCCTAAGGAGTTTATTTTGTATGCTGATCATCAAGCTTTGCAATATTTGAATAGTCAAGGAAAGTTGAATCAAAGTCATTTGAAATCGGTTGATTTTTTGTAGAGTTATACATTTGTTTTGAAACACAGGAGTGAAATTCTAATAGCGTTGCAAATGCGCTTAGTAGAAACAAGCTATTGTTGATAGAGATGAAGATTGATGTGTTTGGGTTCAAGGAACTCAAGAGTTTGTATTTGGAGGATCCTGATTTTAGAGAAGCTTGGAAGACTTGTATAGAGTCTATCAATCTAGACAGAATGAAGTATTTGGATTTCATCATCTAGGATGGTACGCTATTCAAAGGAAGTCAGTTATGCATTCCAAAAAGTTCTATGAGGAAGAGTCTCATCAAGGAGAAGCATAGTGGAGGATTGGCTGGACATTTTAGTCGAGATAAAACCCTTGCATTGGTTAGTGAGAATTATTATTAGTCAAAGTTACAGAAAGATGTCAAGAAATTTTAATAGAGTTGTAGAGTATGTTAGATGGAAAAAGGAGTCAAGAATAATACAAGGTTGTATTAGCCATTACCTATACTAGAGAAGTCTTGGGAGGATACCAATATGGACTTTGTTCTTGGTTTACCTAGGACTCAACGGGGACATGATTGAATTTTTGTAGTAGTTGGTAGATTTTCAAAGATGTCACATTTCAATCCCTAAAAGAAGACTAATGATATTGCTCATGTATAAAAATTGTTTTTCAAAGAAGTGATACTACATGGTTTTTTGTAGAGCATTGTTTCAGATCGAGACACAAAGTTTGTTGGATATTTCTGGTACACATTATGGAAGAAGCTAAAGACAAATTTGAAGTTTAGTTCATCACATCATCCACAAAGTGATGGACAAATAGAGGTGGTGAATAGGAGTTTGGTAAATTTTCTACGATGTTTGGTTGGAGATAAGCCAACATAATGGGATTTGATTTTACTACAGGTGGAATTTCCATACAATAATTTTGTCAATAAGAGCAATGGTAAATCACCATTCTAGATTGTATATGGAATTAGTCATAGAAATTCATCTGAGTTGAGAAAGATAGATAAAGGAGAGATAAGTAGTGTTGAAGCTGAGGATTTTGCATAATATTTGAAGAATATCCATGAGGATGTGAGAAAACACATTACCAAGATGAATGCATAGTATAAGGCTAAGGCATATAATAAAAGGAGGCATAAGAAATTTTAGGTTGGAGATGAAGCCCTAGTTCATTTGTGGAAGGAGATATTTCTAGTTGGTGCATACAATAGGTTGAAAATGAAGAAGTTTGTGCTAGGAATAGTCCCAAGAGATAACTGAGATGGGGGGTGGGGTGAATCAGTTATCTACAAGTTTCAATTCTTTATTCAATTAAGTTTAATTAAGCATAAAGCATAAAAAAAATGAAAGAACACATGAACAAAACACCAATATTTTGGTTACGGGGAAACCCAAATAGGTAAAAACCCCGGTGGGACTTGATACCCACTAATATTCTATACTAGTGTATAATGATCCTTGCTAGAAGATCCTTTACCCTATTAGGAGTAGCTTTACAATATATGAAGTACAATAGACTTGGTCAAGGCTCAAACCCTGTTAGGAGTCTTTTACAATTGTCATTGTTAGGCGAGAGGACGCACTGTCTGAGAGCTCACTACTCAAAGAGGAAAAGTCTACAACCTTATGAATAAAATATACATACTATATCTGGATCTTGGTGAACTGCACTTTGAATTACTATATAGATCAGTTCCAATGTATAGCACAAATACTCTACTTGGTCACATAGACCTTCTTTTGATGGTTCAACACTTCACACACTTTTCTCTCATCTGCTTAATCAACCATGAACCACATTCAAGTAATCACAAATGACTACCTATAAATATCTTTCCTCTAAATGATATAATCAAGTTAGCCTATTAGAACCACCTTGAAATCATATTAGAGAAACCATAAAAAACTCAAAAAAACATTCTGTCATCTCTATTATGCACACAACATATTCTGGGACCTATCATAATAAGATAAATGTAGACACACGCTACACACTATTAGCTCTACCAAAGCAACTGGCTCTTTCTCCATAAGATAAATTAACTCATGTGATCTTAACCGAACATCAATAACTCATCTCTAATCTTAACTCAAAGGGAACATACTCTAAAGATAGGCACAACTCTAGAACCAATAAAATCTCTATTGGCTCTGCTGAACAAACACAAGAAACTGCTACTTGTGAATAGTGAATACATAACTTTTCTTGCAGTTATCCTTAGACCATGCATCCATGAACGTAACATCACTAACATGTCTTCAACATATATCCAAATGCACAAGGTTCCATGATATATGTATGGACAACCATACACAGAAAACTGCCTATTACTCTATCAGGAACACTGCTGACACAAGCTTCTATATAACTATCTGTACTAATAGTTAACCTTTGTGTCCATGATATCATGCTGATATCATGTCCATGCATCATATACTAAAAGCTTACTTCATAAGACTTCCATGCATGCTACTTCCATATGTTGTCATCAATGAAAAACATACAGTCAATACTGGCCTATTGGCAAATCTCTAACAATCTCCCCCTTTGGCATTGATGGCAACATGTGTAATGAAAAACCACCACCAACCCAAATGAACATTTCTTTTATAAAATTCTCCATTTCCTCAACTGAACTACTATCATAACTAAATATTGCTCCCCCTAAGTATGTTACTCCTATTTTTCATGACTCTGCATACTACTCCCCCTTTGACATCAATGGCAAAGGATGCCATTCATTTTAAGCATCGGTACTACTACTGAGGTAGAGTAGTCAACCTTCCATCAATCCCTAAGGATTGATGCCTTTCCTTCTTTCTTCTAAGTAGAATCAGGGAAGGGAATTACTCCCAACTTCTCCCTGAGATACTCAAAAGTATCCTTGGGCAAGGGCTTTGTGAATATGTCTACCAACTGATCTTTGGTATTCACATAGTATAGATTGAATTATTTTTCTGCCAATTTATCTCTTAAGAAGTGATACTTTATCTCAATGTGCTTTGTCTTAGCATGCATCACATGGTTCTTTGGCATGCTGATAGTGCTAGTGTTATCATAGTGAATAACAATAGGATAATTCAGGGCTATTGCAACATACGTCACTTCTACTATTGACTGAGAAATATAGTTTTGTTTCTTCCTTGTCCAAGTGACAAGTCTATCACCAAGAAACAATGCACCTCTAGATGTACTCTTTCTATCATCAACACATCTTGCCCAATCTGTATTGGTGTACACATAAAGCTCAACATTTTCTAAATTAGGATATCATAGACCATAGTCTATAATGCCTTGTAAGTATCTAAATATCCTCTTTATTGCCATGAGGTGACTTTTCTTAGGCTTTGTTGCAAATCTTTCAACTATGCCAACTAAATTTGAAATATCAGGTCTAGTCTAAGTGAGATAAATCAGTTTGGCAATCATAGACTTGTACAATGTTATATCAATTTCTGGTGAGTCATCTTCTTTTGTAAGCTTACATCTAGTAATCATTGGTGTCCCTACTAGCTTGCAATCATCCATCTTGAATTTCTTTAATATTTCTTTCACATACTTTGACTAATTAATGAATATACCTTTCTTTGTCTTCTGTACATTCAATCCTAAAAAGTACTTGATAGGACCAATCATACTCATCTCAAATTCATACTAATTTTCCTTAGCAAATTCAGCACTAAGTTTGTCATTACCTCCAAAGATAATGTCATCAACAAATATAGCTACAATTAACAAACCTTTAGATGTCTCTCTAATGAATAGATTACAATCTACTACTCCTTTCTTGAATCCAATCTTTGTTAAGTATCTGGCTAGTCTCTCATACCATGCTCTAGGGGCTTACTGAATTCCATAGAGGGTTTTCTTTAGTCTGCATACCATATCAGGTCTATCTAATAAGGTGAATCCTTCAGGCTGCTCAATGTAGACTTCTTCTTTCAAATCTCCATTTAGGAATGCTGACTTGACATCCATCTGATAAACTTTAAAGTTTTTAATTATAGAATAAGCTAGAAACAACTTTATAGCTTCTAATCTACTCATAGGTGCAAATGTGTCTGAATAGTCAATACCTTCTCTTTGTGCATATCCTTTACATACTAATCTTGATTTTTTTCTTACTATTGTACAATCTTCATTCATCTTATTTTCTGAATATTCACATAGTTCCAATCACATTCTTGTTGCTAGGTATTGGGACCAATTCCCAAGTGTCATTCTTAATAATATGATCAAGTTCTTTCATAGTATCATGCCAATCTGAATCATTACAAGAATCTTCAAAACTTAAAGGTTCAATCTGAGATAGTAAACATACTACATCACTGCTAGCTAAGTTCTTTGCTTGTGATCTTGTTAAGAATTTTCTACTTTGATCTCCAATGATGTCTTTCTTGGAATGGTTTCTAGATGTAAACTTTGGAGGTTTAGTTGATGCAATCTCATCAACCTTATGAGTTTCTTCTTCACTTGTTTCAAGGTCATTGAATCAGACATCAATGCTATCAAACATTTCTTCAATCATTGTCTCACTAGTAGAGGGTCTGGGTTCTTCTTCAATCATGGGTGAGTAATCATGATATCTTTCTTGAATGATAAAATTTTCATCAATCTTAACATGAGCACTTTCAATAATCTTCTTCAATCTTTAATTGAAACATCTATAAGATTTACTTTAAGTAGAGTAACCAAGTACAATACCTTCATCACTTCTTGCATCAAACTTTCCTATTGCTTCATCACTCTACATGTAGCACTTGCTTCCAAAGATTTTGAAGTATTTTACTGTGGGAACATTACCAAACCATAGCTCACATGGTGTTTTGTCAGTGCCAGGCCTTAAAAGAATTCTATTGATGGTGTAGACTACTGTATTGACCACATCTCTCCAATAGGTGTGTGCAAAATTTCCTTCCATCATGATGGTGCACGTTGTATCCAAAATTATCCTATAATTTCTTCTCTCTGTAACCCCATTTTGCTAAGGTGTTCTATGTGCACTTAATTATTTTTTTATACCATGTTCTTCATAGTACTCATAAAATCTATTAGAGTTTAATTCTCCTCCTTTATCTAATCTCAAACATTTTATCTTTAATCCAGGTTCATTCTCAACCTTAGCTTTGAATATTTTGAACTTATCAAAATATAAAATGAAATACCTTTCACCATAGTATGATCTTGTTTGATTTGGACCTATTGTAAATTTGGATGAGTGGATTACATAGATGTTTTCATTATGGAAACATATAATACACATGAAGATCGCATTGGTTAGAGAGCAAGTATGACAGAGCACATTGCAAATTTCTCTAAGTGTGAGACAATATTTTCACCAATGCACCTAGACATAGTTTTTGTTTGCGATGTTGCTTGGGGTAATTTCAGTGCTTGAAAACTTGAATATAGACTCTATCATGTCTATTGAACACCCATCTCAGAGTGCAAGTTAGTACGACATGTATGGAAGAAGTTATGACAGTTTTACTGAAGATAGTGTCAAGCCGATAAGACATAATATGAAGACACAATTAGTAAAAAGTTAAGGGATTATTTTGTTTATAAAAATAATGACTTAACAATATAAAGGGATGACATCCTAGATGTTAACTCTTGGATAAATTTATTTGTATAAATGTAATTGTAATTGTAAGAAAAGATATAGTTGACAATAGATGTAATGAAGTAGTGATATGATGAGAAATATATGATGCATATGTAATAGCGGTAGTGAAAGAGCAGCAGAGAGATATTGATGCAAGCAGTATAAGGTTATGTACCTTAACCTATTTTTTTAATCATTTTATATTGTACATTACTTGTTTGGGCAGTGGGCTCATCTGGTAATCACAGTTTGTACTACCAACTCCTATCAGGGTTGAGGCTTCTAACAAGGCCTATAGTCCCTTAATTAGGACTGATACACTATATGCTTGTAATAGACTCCTAATAGGGTCAACATCCTTAATAGGATACTTTTGATTAGTGGATCTTTGTGGGTACCATCCCCACTAAGGTTTTCCCTTGGCTAGGGTTTCCTTGAGAACAAATAATGTGTTATGAGTTCTTTAGTTTTATTGCTATGCATGTTTTTTATCTTCTTATGTTATGTATGTATAAAGATAATCTTTTTTATCCATAATAGGGAAAAAGATAAAGTTTTTAGAATACTGATAAACCCCCCCTCTTAGTATTCCCTATTTCTAACAATTGGTATTAGAGCTTAGTTACTCGAAAAAGAATCATTCAAGGAAAGCCTAGCAACTTGAGTAAGATCTCTATGGATATGGATCAACTACAGAAGAATCTTGAAGAAGCTCTTGAATAAATTGATATGCTTACTGATGAAAGAGACACTCTGAAAGGGAAATATGATGATACAAAGAACCTCATTGAGAAACTTAAAAAAAATTAGGAAGATCTGAAATTTGAAAAGGAATCTAAAGTTCTTATTGAAGATTGTGATGACAATTTAGAAAAAGAAAATGAGATCCTTATGCATGAACTGAAGATAGAAAATCTAAAGCTTAGTTTGAAAGATGGAAATGGAAAGAATGAAGAAAATCTAAAATCTAAAAATGAAAGTCTAAAGATTGAAAATGAAGGACTAAAATCTAAACTTGGAAAAGTAACATCTAAACTTGAGAAAGTCAATTTGCAGTATGATGAACTTGAGAAATACAACAAGATTGTGAAAGGTGAATTGACTCAATCCAAACAACAACTTGAAAGACTATATTCAACTAGTGAGAAGATTGATGAAAAAACATATTTTGAGAAACCATTCTATGATAAGATTGGTCTTGGATTCAACACTCTTAAAGAAAATAATGATAAAAAGGAACCACATCTGAAAATATATGAAAGTATAGATGAGAAAAAATATGATGAGATCAACAAATCTGAAGATACACCTAAAGAAGAAGAATCACCGAAGAAAGAGGAATCACCAAAAGGTATGCAAAGAGAATTCAAAGGTAGATGTTTTTCTTGTAATAGTATTGGTCATATGAAGAGAGATTGCACAGGTAAGCAATTTAAACCTCTTAATGGTTATTGTTATAATTCTCATGGTTTTGGACATAGAGCTATTGAATGTAGGAAACCTAAATTTATTGAGAATAATGGTAATAGTAGAATGTTTAGGAATAATAACAATGTAGATAAGAAACCTACTAAAGATATGAATAGAATAAATGGAGTAATATGTTATAGATGCAACAAGGTTGGACACATTGCTAGAAATTGTAGATCACAAATCAATCAGCCTAAACCAAGATATGGAAACAATGAGATTGTCTATTAGATATGCAAGAAGATTGGACATACAACAAGGTTTTGTAGAATGAACAATGGATTTTTTCATCCTAACCCTAACCCTAGAAATCATGCAAGAAGAAATGAAGATGCAAGTAACTGAAAGGAAGGATACTGTAGTAATTTAGATAAAGTGAAATTTGTTAAAAGCATATATCAAGGAGACATATTAAACATTGAAGGTAATGAGGAAGGTGAACTATTGAAAGGTAACAATGAATCTTTACTTGACCTATCCCAAAGCACTTAATTTTTGAAAATTATAGTAGATTAGGAACTTAGATTAGTGTAGAAGTAGATATATGATGAACTAAGTCTTATGTAGTTAATGCAAGGTATTAATGATGTTCTAATGCTATGGTTAAGAGCTCAAAGAAAAATATTATGTTTTGTGAGATCGCAAGGAGTTTTAAGTTTTGCAGGTTAGCAAAAACAACTTTTTGGAAAGAAGCGGCAAAAGAATTGAATGCGATGTTAGATCTAATTGAGATTAAAGTAATAAAAGGTCATGATTGGTATTATTTGATCATCAAAGAGAATTCAAGTGTTAAGGAGATCAAAGAGAAGATCTTGAAAGCCCAAAGCACCCATCTAAGAACCAAAAGGAGAATAATTCAAATTATGGGGGGAAAATATGAAGAAATTAATTCTGAGATAAAGCAAGCAATTATCAAGTTTATGGAAAAAATTGTTGGAGAACTATCAGTTGCAGGAGAGTAAGAAGGTGAGATAGAACAAGAGGACATTCCCTCTCCTTTATCCATTAACATTGAAGATGAAAACATGAATGTAGAAGGAACAAAGATCACCTTGGATACTGATGATAATGTATTCAAGAATTTGGAGACCATTGTTGACAATTCACCTCTTGATGAACCAGATACATCTAAAGAAGAAGAGAAGACCCGAACTATTGTTGAATAACCCAACATAATAGAGAAACAAGTATGCATTCCCACCAAAGAAGACATCAGTCTTACTCCTGAGACTAGAAAGAAGAATAAGATTGAATTTATGATTGAGAATCTAGGAAAGGAAGTAGATGATGATGATAAGTTGGAATTGATCACATCCTTGAATAAAATCATTGGCAAGAACAAGAAAGTGAAAGCATTGTAACTAAGCAAGAACAAGGATATAACTGAGAATTTAGAAAGCATTGTAACTACACAAATTGAAGAAGTAGACCCTTTGGAGAAAGCAAAGAAGGTAATGAGCACTTTTGACAATGAATTTAAAAACTTATCTGATATTGCAAAAGTGAGAGCACAAGTAGCCTATGAGGCTAGAATGCTTTTGAACATCAACCAAAATATCAGGAATGATATCAATAATCTTGATATCTACATCAAGGACTTGAGGAAGCATTTGGAAATAGGAAAATATTTGTACATACAGTGTACAAAATAAGAGACCTTAATAGAAAAAGAAGGTCAGAAGATGAAGTTGAAGGAAGCAAAAATTTAGAATGAATCTAACCTTCTTTCTAGCCCCAATGTGAAGTTATGTGATGTTGAGAAGAAAGTTTAGAAGATATATGATGAAATCAGAGTTTTGCAAGATGAGAGAGATAGAAAAATGAAAAGATTTACTCATTTGAGAGAACATACTTCTATGAAGTTAAGCATTATTGAAGAGCAGTTGGAAGAATGTCTTTTAGCTAAGACATCTTTTTAGAAGTTTAACTTTGAGAACCTCCAAGCATGTCAAATAGCATCTTATGGACTGAGTGCACTACTCAATGTGGAAAATTCAATTAATAAATCATGGGAGAAGGAGATAGAAGCTATGAAGATTGATTTTGCAGATTGTGTTGCAAGCCTACCGGCTTTGCAATAATGAATTAAAGTATAATCTTTTTATGACATAGTTTTGTAACCCTCCTTACCTTTATTTTGTCATTGTTGTCAAAGGGGGAGATATATATAGCATAAAATTGATAGTATATAATAATAATTGATACTCTTAGGGGGAGTATTGTATTAGGGATAAGATTTTTGAGGATTTATAAGGATAGTATATTTATCTTATACTATGGCCACAATTTTGAGATTTTGAAGTTGTACACTTTGCAAATTTTCTCATATGTTGCCACCAATGAAAAAGGGGTAGATTGTAGACAATTTGGCTGAGTTGATTACATAGATGTTTTTATTATGGAAACATATGATCCACATGAAGATCACATAGGTCAGAGAGAAAGTATGATAGAGCGCATTGCAAATTTGTCTAAGTGTGAGACAATATTTTCACCAATGCACCTGGACATAGTTTTTGTTTGCAATGTTGATTGGAGTAAGTTAAGTGCTTGCACACTTGAACATATAATCTATGATGTATATTGAACACCCATATTAGAGTGCAAGTCAGTATGACATGTATGGAAGAAGTTATGAAAGTATTACCAAAGACAGTGTCAAGCTAACAAGACATAATATGAAGACATAAATAGTAAAGAGTTAAGGGATTATTTTGATTATAAAAAGAATGAATTAACAATATAAAGGGATGACATCCTAGATGTTAACTCTTGCATAAATTTTTTTTTTATAAATGTAATTGTAATTGTAAGAAAATATATAGTTGACAATAGATGTAACGAAGCAGTGATATGATATGAAATATATAATGCACCTGTAATAGCAATAGTGAAAGAACATCGAAGAGATAGTGATGCTAGAAATATAAGGTTATGTACCTTAACCTATTTTTGTAATCAGTGTATACTGTACATTACTTGGTTGGGCAGTGGGCTCATCTAGTAATCACATTTTGTATTGCCAACTCCTAACAAGGTTGAGGCTTCTAACAAGGCCTATAGTCCCTTAATCAGGATTGATACACTATATGATTTTAATAGACTCCTAATATGGTCAACATGCTTAACATGATACTTTTGGTTAGTGGATCTTTGTGGGTACCATCCCCATTGGGTTTTCCCTTGGCTAGGGTTTCCTCAAGAACAAATAATGTGTTA
This sequence comes from Chamaecyparis obtusa, assembly GCA_027943335.1. Taxonomy (NCBI): domain Eukaryota; kingdom Viridiplantae; phylum Streptophyta; class Pinopsida; order Cupressales; family Cupressaceae; genus Chamaecyparis; species Chamaecyparis obtusa. The sequence continues at coordinate 94,515 of BSBK01008166.1, read as the reverse complement.
TGAGTTCTTTAGTTTTATTGTTATGCATGTATAAAGATAATCTGTTATATCCATAATTGGGAAAAAGATAAAATTTGTAGAATACTGATTCACCCCCCCCTCTTAGTATTCCCTATTTCTAATAGGACCACATAGGTCTATATGAATTAGATCCAACTTGTTTTCTATTGAATTGTACTTTCTTCTAAATGAATTCCTAACATGCTTTCCTATCACACATTCCCTGCATATAATATCATCTGGCTTTTCTATGATAGGTATATCTCTTGATACCTTAATATTGGTTATCTTTACTATGTTATCAAAATTGATATGACATAGTCATTTATGCCACAACCAACTGTCATCAACTTTAGCAACAAAACAACTTGCTTCCAAATTGAGTTGGAAAACATTACCTCTTATCTTTGAGCCTGATGCAATCATAACACCATCCTTGTTGTTAATGATGCATTTTTCATCTTTGAGCTCCAACTAATATCCTTTTCTAAGTAACTGTCCAACATTGAGAAGGTTATATTTCAAAACATCAACATAGAGAAGATCATCAGTACTGTTCTTACCATCCAAGGTGATGGCTCCTCTACCAACTATTGGTTTAGGAGTGTTGTCTCCAAATTTGACCATACCTCTATTGTATTTGTCTAGATGAACAAATATGCCTTTATCACCTATCATGTGATGTGAACAACCACTATCTATAATCCAGTCTGTCATTATATCTTCTTGGGAAATTAATGCAAGCTCTTGTTTCTCTCTTACATCTTTATGTTCTATCTTATTGTTCATTTTGTCTACAATAGCAATGAATCCAATTTCTTCTTCACCTGATTCTTCATCTGAAACTCCATCTCTAGCAAAGTAACATTCCTTAGAGTACTTAGGCTTGTAATCATTTTTGAATTTTCTAGCTCTAGTAGGACACTTAGATGCAAAGTGACCTATCTTATTACATGAAAATCACTTAAATGGAAATTGACCTACATACTTTCCTTTTCTTTTCTTTTGTCTTTTAGCAATCATAGCAATAAAATCATCAAAAGTTTTCTCATCATCATCATCATCATCATCAGAATTACCAAAAGTGTTTGTAGATTTCTTACCATGAAATGTTGCTTTGAAGGGTATCTCACTTTTAGGTTCTGTCTTCAATCTTGAAATCTCAAAGGTTGAGATTTTGATGATCAAGGTCTCTCTCTTGAAATTGGCTATAACCTCCATGGTTTCATCAAGGATGTTGATCTTGTTTTCATATTCTAGAGTGAGAGTAGTCATTAAATTGTTCATAATATCTTCCTCTAAGATCTCTCCACCATTGTTCATGATTCCAACAACTCCTTCATTGATCCTTTGATTATAAGATTTGATGTTTTCTTTAGGCAATGTCTCTAATGCATTGTATCTTTTGTTCCAAGTTTTTTCGCACACATCCTTTTCTTGTTTGTCTCCTTCAAATATGTCATCTAGGTACTTCCATATCTATTGGGTGGGGTCTACCTTCTTTATCTCTGAAAACTCACTATCTGATACGGAACTGATAAGGGCTTCTTTGGCAATAGCATTCTGATGAAACAATTCCTTTTGTGTTTTAGTAGCATCATCATGTCCAAGGTCTTCTAGGGTAGGGATCTTGGCTACTTTTATAGTTACATTAAAAACTTCAAAACCAATGCAATGAAGATGAGTCACCATCTTGTTCTTCCAATCAAGATAATTTTCTCCATCAAACTTAGGACACTCTTTTTAGAAGTATGTCATCTGATCAACCTCAAGTTGTTAAAATTTCTCTCCGAGGCACTTGGCTCTGATACCAATTGTTAGGAATAGTCCCAAGAGATAACTGAGAGGGGGGGGTGAATCAGTTATATACAAGTTTTAATTATTTATCCAATTAAGTTTACTTAAACATAAAGCATAAACACAATGAAAGAACACATGAATATTACACCATTATTTTGGTTATTGGGAAACCCAAATAGGTAAAAAACCTGGTGGGACTTGATATCCACTAATATTCTGTACTAGTGTATAATGATCCTTGCTAGAAGATCCTTTACACTACTAGGAGTAGCTTTACAATATATGAAGTGCATTAGACCTAGTCAAGGGTTAGACCTTGTTAGGAGTCTTTTACAATTTTCCCTATTAGGGGAGAGCACTCACTATCCAAGAGCTCACTGCTCAAACGGGTGAAGGCTACAACCTTCTAAATAACAAATACACACTATATCTTGATCTTGGTGAATTTTTCTTTGACCTACTATCTAGATCAGTTCCAATGTATAGCATAAATACTCTACTTGGTCACATAGACCTTCTTCTGATGGTTGAACACTTTGCACACTCTGCTCTTCTTTGCTTAATTAACCATGAACCACACTCAAGCAATCACAAATGACTACCTATAAATATATTTCCTCTAAATGATATAATCAAGTTAGTTTATTAGAACCACCTTGAAATCATATTAGAGAAACCATAAAAAAATCCAAAAAGTATTCTATTAGCTCTATTATGCACACAACATATTTTGGGACTTGTCTTAATAAGATAAATGTAGACGCATGCTACACACTGTCGACTCTATGAGAATAGCTAGATATTTCTCCACAAGATGAATTAACTCATGCACTCTTAACCAAACATCAATAACTCATTTCTAAGCTTAAATTCAAGGGAACATACCCTAAAGATAGGCACAAATACAAAACCAATAAAATCTATGCTGGCTCTACTGAACAAACACAGGAAACTGCTACTAGCAAATAGAAACTACATAACTTTTATTGCATTCATCATCAAACCATGCATCCATGAACTTCACATCAATAACATGTCTTCAACATATATCCAAGTGTGCAAGGCTCCATGATAACTATACAGACAATCATACATAGAACACTGCTGACACAAGCTGCTATATAATTGTCTATACTAGTGATTATCCTTTTTGCCCATGATATCATGCTAATATCATGTCCATGCATCATATACTAAAAGCTTACTTCATAAGACTTCCATGCATGCTACTTTCCATATGTTGTCATCAATGACAAAGATATAATTAGTATTGGCCTACTGGCAAATCTCCAATAGTTCGGACCATGTAAGATATTGAAGAAGCATGATTCAGGGAATGCTTATGAAGTATAATTTCTTACTGAGCTAAATATTTCACCAGTATTTAACATTTCAGATCTGAGATAGTATCATGAAGGGGGTGCTTAAGATGAGATCATAGAGTCATAGTGAAGTATTCAAACAACTACTTCAACTACCAAGGAGATTGAGGATATAGTTGACAGTCATGTTGGTAGAAGCACAAGGAATGTGACATATGAAGAAGATCTAGTCAAATGAAAAGGATGGCCTATTGAAGATTCATCATGGATGACAAGGGAGGAGGTTAACTATCTTGGTTTTCCTCTACGCACCTGAGACGTGATAGGGTGACTTCTCAAATTACCCTAGGTGTTTGATGCAGGAGCATCCTAGGTATAAGAGAAATCTTGCATCACCCAAAAATATTTATGGTTTCTTTTCAATAAGGGTTAGCTTTTGTAGAGCTTCTATTTATGGAAACTTACTATTTTTAGTAAGTTGGTGATATGATCTCAAAATGTTCTGATTTCACAAGTGGAGGTTCATCTTAGTCATATCAACCTACTAGTTGAGTTTCATTATCATATCATCTATATCAGTGAAGTTATTAATGTTTTTGGGTATGAAATCTTTGAGATCAATTTTGAAGGCCTTAGAGGCTCCAAATCATGATCGACCCCTGGATGAATGGATCTTGTGCAAGTCAAGAATTGTAGATTAGGTTCTGCCATTTTTGAAAAGTGGTTATAATAGTAAACCAGAGCCAGGGTTAGAAATTATGGCCTCTAGAATTTGGGCTACCTAAAAACATATTTTGTAATTCTTTTGAGCCAACTCTATTGTAATACAAATGAAAAATAAATAATTCTAAGGGTGGTCAGCCTTAAGGGCTAAAATTTTTGGAACCTTCTCAAGCGGTGGAAATTGCTTATATAGGGAAGGCCTATAGTGTTGTCTATGATAGTTCTAGGTAGATCTTGGTAGTTATTCAAGGCTTTTTCCTTGAGAATATTATAAGGGAAAATGCCCATGTGGCTTTGCATATTATAATTCTAAAATTTGTAATTCCACACTTGTGGAGTTAATAAGAAGCCCATTGTTTGTTCTTGCACATTGTTGTTGTTTCTTTGTTTCTATTATGTATTTGTGGTATTCAGGGGAGAAACCTTCATTAATAGTATATTGCATAATTCCCAATGCCTAATAGATACAACTCTATCTTTCTTTTCCATATTGAGAAATTATCCTTGTTCAACTTCAATGCTACTCTCTTATACATCTTGGTATCTTTAACTTAAGTCCTTCAAACTTCTACCTTAAACTACTCTGAGCTCTAATACCAATTGTTAGATAACTAGAGGGGGGTGAATTAGTTATGTTTAGTTATTCTAAAGTCCCAAATTCCTTTTAGATGTATAGTATTAGCTTGAACAGATAAATTGAATAGCTCTATAATAACTGTGTGTGACTTATTGATTAATTAACCGACTGTCAGATAATGTAAACCAACTAGTAGTTAACATATACTGATCTAACCAGCTACTATAATGTGTAAATTAAATATTAAAACATCACATCCATACACATTTAACTCTTGATTTTTAACGTGGAAACCTTGTTAAGGGAAAAACAACCTAGGACCGGTAACCCAAATATTTTTACTCTTATGAAGTGAGCTCGGTTAAGATCCTACCCTAGTAAAGGTTAAAAACATGCTGCAAGGTGTGACCTCGTTAGAGGATTTAACACTAGTAGTTCTTTGTGACCATACATTCACTTGGGTCAGCAAGAAAAAAAGTAACATTCATAGAATGCCAATAGAAAAAGATGGTTAAGTCTCACTTGGTTAAGATATTTTGACTGTAGAAATGGTTAAAAAGAAACAATGTATGACCTAATTCAAATGCAACTTCCTTTGCTCATATTTAGATCTGTGCTAAGCTCAATATCATTCTGGTCATCATAATCTCTTTATTCTCCTTCCTCTTACTCTATTCTACTGGGTTATCTCCTTTTGTCACTTAGTTTGGTATTTAGAATCAATTGGTTCTCATTCTAACCTATCTGACTAGCTTCACATGTAAGCACCAACAATTTTCATCCCTCATGTGATTCTTTCTCCTCTCCTCTCTAAATTTCTTATCTCCTTATATAGACTATTAGGATTGAGTAATATTGAGAGCGGGCTAAATCCGTATTACAACACTTTAAATTGAACTTAAACCAATTCTAAATAAAACACAAGATTGTAGAAATGAAAAGTATATAAAAAAATCACACATAACTCATAACACCATTATTTGTTATCGAGGAAACCCGAGCCAAGGGAAAACCCCACTAGAGATGGTACCCACAAGCATGCACTAAAGTATCATGTCCTTGTTAGAAGACCCATCCCTATTAGGAGTTGAGTATTTCATAGTACATTTCCTTATTAAAGGAATATCAACTTTGTTAAAGATATACAAAACCCTATTAGGGGTGTACTGAGCTTATAGCTCTTACAACCAATACTTCTATTACCAAGTGCTCTTTGTTGGCATTAAGCATGTTTGTCATCTAGTGACAACACTTATTCAGATTTTGAGAGCTTACCAAGTAGAATAGAGCTTACCAAGCAGAATAGAGCTTACCGAGCAGAATAGAGCTTACCGAGAATAACAGAGCTTACCAAGTAGAACAGAGCTTACCGAGTTGAACAATATCTATCGAGTGCTGCACGGTTAAATAGGAAATTTAGTTTCTACCAAGTAACACTATATCTACTGAGTTCAAAACTATGACCGAGTGATTAGTATGGACTGAGTTTCCACTTCTATCGAGTGCATGACAATGTCGTGTAACATAGTGGATGCTGAGTATCAAAAAGTCACCAAGTTAGTTTGCAGGAACTGAGTAACAATATCTAGGCCGACTTAGTAATACTTGTGTTTATTTATTTAAGAACCAACTTTGTAATTGTTTTGTAATCAATTTGGATTGATATATAAGCAATGTTTATATCATATCCAAAGTAGTAGAAGAATAAGAAAAATGTATATGTATGCAAAGATATAGAAGTAAGTGAATTAAAAAGGGCTACAGTAGTATAAGGAGCAGCAGAGACAAATCCATCACAGAAGGTGATCAGTACATTAGAAAATCTCATTTAGAAAATATAGTTGCAAGTAAGAGATCTACTATTTCATTCTAATAAGTGAATCAGTACTAAATCCTCTAACAGGGTAGACTTAACAGTCTTTTGTAAAATCTCTTAATCGAGTGCATACTTCACTGTATGTTTGTGAATCCTCTAACAAGGTGGACTTAGCAGTCCTTATTGCTCCTAACAGGGTAGATCATCAGAAGTGATCATTGTAAGCCTTAACCAGCCAACTTTATACTGCAACATTAAAGTCTTGTGGGTATCATCCCCACCCCAGTTTTACTTTCTATTTGGAAGGTTTCTGGGTTACCAAATCTTTGTGTCAACCTGATATGAATGCTTTTATGTTTTGAGTTTCTCATGTATGAAATTAGATCAGTAAAAGTATATAACATCTTGATCTAAAATTGATAAAAAAATTTGTAGTTACAGATTCACCCCTCCCCTCTCAGTAACTCGGTTAGTCTTAAATATTTCCAACAATTGGTATCAGAGCTTTGTGGTTCTTAGGATAAAGTTTGACAGCTTGAGTAAAGATCCATGATAATGGAGGTATTCAGACTTAACAAAGTAATTGAGAATGAAAAGCTAGATCTGGAAATGGCCATAGCTAAATACAGAGAAGCAAAAGAACATCTTTCCCAATCTCTAAGAAGAAGGAAGGAGCTTGCAAATCAAATGAATGACCATCTATATGTTGAAGAAAACATTGAAGATCTTTTCCCTTTAAGCAGCTCAGATGAAGCAAACAATGCTATCAAAGAACTCCTAGAAAAGAATGGATCTCTGCAGGAGGAAGTAAGAAAATTAAAAAGGGAATAGGAAATACACTCAACTAGATTTTGTGAAATCTTGGAACAAAGAAACAAGATGAAAGATGAGATAGATGGAAAGAACAATGAAATCCAAAATCAATCTCTTCAACTAGAAATCCTTATTGATCAAATCTCCAATACAAATGAAGAAATCTTGACTCTAAGATCAGAGAATGAAAATATAAGAGATGAGCTGAGTTCTGTAAAGCAAATCAATTTAAGATTTATGGATGATCTAAACACTGAAAGACAAATCAATGAGAGAATGCTGAAAACTCAAGAAGACCTAAATCAGCTACATGAACAAAATTTTCATATGCAAAAAGGAAAAGAAGGACTTGGATACAAAGAAGAAGGTGAATCTTCCAAGCAAGGTACTTAAAGGAATCAGAAACCCATTTGTAATCACTGTGGAAAAATAGGTCATACTTCAGATAGATGTTGGAGTAATGGAAAAACAAAATTCAATGGAAAATGCTACAACTGCAATCAGCAAGGTCATAAAGCAAATGAATGCAAGGAGAAACCAAGATTTAAAGGAAATTGTCACAAATGTAACAAACAAGGTCACAAGGCATCCGAATGCAGATCTAAAACATTCAATCCAGCAGAACAAATTATGAAAGCAATGTTTGGATGGGACTACAACACCTGGTGTAGATGTCATTATTGTGGAGAATAAGGACACATTGGCATGAACTGTGTAAAACATCACTTAAGAAAAAGGGACACCACTATAAGATGTTTTAAATGCACTAAACTTGGTCATATAGCTAAGAATCGCATGAATTTTTGTGAAGTTGAAGATGGAAAGAAAGAAAAAATAGATATTATCAGGAAGAAAATGAGACAACAATGGATTCCTAAGTCTACCGAGCAAACCAATCCAAGTAATGGAGTGGGTGGCTCTGTCAGCCCTAACTAAGTCTTGAACAAAGCACTGGAACTGTATCTTCATAGACAAATTCTAAACAGTTCTAGAACTTAATCAAAAGAAAAATCCAAATCAGTATACAAGATACAATAGGATCACAGGAAGGTCGGTATTAGTTTTCACTGAGAAAAGTCAGGAGTAACCCAACTTTATATGGTTACCGAGTAAGGTCAGAGTGGTATGAATTCCCATGATCACCGAGTTGCAGAGTCTTCACTGAGCAATTAATTCATAGTGGATGATATTCTGTCAAGTTCTTACCCTAATTCTTATAAGAGCATTAATGACAAATTTTTTAACAAAAAGAAGCGAAATCAAGTTCATTATTCACCATGAACTTTAGCATATTGAGAGCAGAAAAATCTCCTAGTGCAATCAAGCATTTTGAAGAATTTTGCAGCAAAGATTTACCGTGTTCACCAAACTACCATGGCATCATCCAGTGTGAAAGTGAAGAAAGTTTCAGAAATGCTAGCTCATGGAGAATTGAAGGTACCAGATTTCAAACTCATACCAGCAGTTGCCAAAACCCTAGACCCAAGTGGAGCTAAATCACAGATCCCTCCTAAGGTACTTCTCATTAATGATATTCACAGTCATTTCAAATGTACAATTCAAGAACTTGGAACCCTAGAGATAGATACTATCCATGAAGAACTATGTGTTGATGGTGTTCTTAAACCCGAGCATAGACATTTGAAAGATAAGGGTTTAGTTCACATTACACACTTGCCCCAGAACTTTCAAGTTAAATGGGTCAGATATATTCTTAGCTGAGTTCTGTTGGAAATATTCAGGAATTAACCGAGTTACTAAGAGGGGAGGGGTGAATCAGTAACTCCAAATTTTCTTTCAATTTAACATGTAATTTACTTTAACCTTTGCATATGAAACTTAAAAGCATTCACAATAATGACACATAGATTTGGTTACCCAGAAACCTTCCAAAAAGAAAGTAAAACTGGGGTGGGGATGAAACCCACAAAGCTTTAATACTGCAGGAAAAAAGTTGGCCGGTTAAGGCTTACAATTTGATCACTTCTGATGATCTGCCCTATTAGGAGCAATAAGGATTGCTAAATCCACCCTGTTAAAGGATTTACAAAACATACAATGAAGTATGCACTCGGTAAAGAGATTTTACAAAAGACTGTTAAGTCTACCCGTTTAAAGGATTTAGTACTGATTCACCTGTTAGGATGAAATAGTAGATCTCTTGCTTTGCAACTAGATTGCTGATTGAGATTCACTGATGTACTGATCACCTTCTGTGATGAATTTGTCTTTGCTATTCCTTATACTTCTGAAGCCCTTTGTAATTCGCTTATCTCTGCCTTTCTTTCTTTTTCACATATATGCTTCTTACATTTTTGACATTTTTACAACATTGTTTATATACAAGTCTTAAACAATTAATTACAATTACAATTACAAAGTCAGCTTGACAAATAAACATAAGTGCTACTAAGTCGGCCCAAGTATGGTTACACGGTTCCTGCAAACTAACTCGGTGACTTTCTGATACTCGGTGTCCACTACATTACTCGGCATCGTCATGCACTCAGTAGAAGTGAAGGCACGGTTCATACTGATCACTTGGTAGGTTTTGAACTTGGTAAATACTGGTGACTTGGTAGACATGATGTTACTCGGTTTACACTGTCCTGTTCGGTTTGTACTAACTTGCTCAGTTTGCACTGTCTGCTCGGTTTGCACTGTCTGCTCGGTTTGCACTTAGAATGCAAATAAGTGTTGTCACTAGTGGCAATTCTGCTTAATGCCAACAATCTCCCCCTTTGGCATTAGTGACAAAAACACTTATTGGCCAAAACTTATATACATGAATCATGCTGAGTTTTATTTTGATTTTTCAAAATTTGTCTTTGTTATAGAGCTTTATACATTGTCTCCCCCTTTCAATGTGCTAACTGTTTCTATACAAATCTTCTTCTATACATATATCTCCCTCTATACATATCTCCCCCTTTTTGACGATAATGCCAAAGGTGTATATACAAGTTATTTATAGAGAGAATCAAAAATTTGATAGAAAATCAGAATGTACCTTCATTATTAGTTCCAGGGTTCTGTCCCAACTTTCTTTCAGAATCTTACATGTTTGGATTGCAATTTGGACTTCTGCAGAGAGTTCAATCATGTGATCTGCTATACAGAACTGATTGTCATGAATCAATGATTTGGAATGTTCAATGTGCTTATACATTGTATTCATGATGGGAAGGATCAAGTGTTGGATGTCTAGCAGTGTGGACCAGATCCTTGTGTCTTCTTTCAGTAGATCAGACTGCATGTTTGATAGGTGTGAGATTTTCATGTGATGAGCAGAGCTTGAACTTGGTTCAAGTTGCAGCTTCTATATGCTAATCTTCATATCCTCATCCATTTTATTCATTTTATCCTTAACATCCTTTGTGAACTCGGCAATATTGCACAATCTGGCCAAAAGAGAGGTAGCATTCGAATAGATAGATTCAATGTTTGACAAAACTGAAGACAATTCTACTTGGTTAATAGCTATGTGCTGAGCAATGTGCTCAAGCACTTTATTGTTGAATCTCTTCTTGGCTCTTTCAACTAAATTTTCTATCCCAGATGAATCCTCATTGTATTTATTAACTGCTTCTACTAATTGTAGCAAAATATGTTGGGAGGAGTCTACTTTAATACCTAATGCATCAGACAAAATGTCCTTAGCATCCTTGATGATTTGATATTCCTTGTCTCTCTCCTCTTTAAGTTTCTTTTGTTTTGCTTTCCTTTGGAGGATCTCACCTATATTTTGCATTTGGTCCGCTGATAGATTTGCAAAATCCAATGTTGGAATCTCTATCTCTTCATCTAAGTCTATATCCTCTACTACATTCTTACCCAAAAATTTTATACTCGATAGAGCCTTAGGCTTATCTGTACTTAAAGCCTTGGTAGTAGTGACAGTAGATATAGTAGGGCTAGCTATAGAGACTGGTATACTTTCTACTGGAGAACTTAAAATATTTACACTTGAAGATTCAAAAACTGGAAAACTTACTGCTGGAAAACTTGATGATGCGGGAGACTGCAACTCGGTAGAAGAAATGATAGTTGCTTCTGTTGTTGCTAAAGATAATTGGACAAATGTTGAAGTTGTCACAACCATGCTTGAAGGTGTCTCTGGGCTGGATGTAGAAACTTTTACTGGAGAGGTAGGAAGGGATGCAATGACTTCTGCTACTATCCTCACAGTATCATCTACCTCAATGTCTTCTTCTTGTTCATCACTGTCATCTTCAATGTCTTTTATTATGACTATTTCAATACTCGGTTGGTGAAGGTGGTATATGTTCTTCCATGTAGCATTTGCAGCCTTCACAACCGATTCAATATTGTTGATCAGAATCAAACAAGTATTGAACTTTAATGTCATCTTACTTTCATTTTCTTTTAATGCCTTCTTTACTTCATCATTTTTCAAGCTCGGCATTAACTGTCTCAGGGTTTGATCAAATATGTCTATCACAGTTTGCTTTGCATTGCTCCATCTCATTTTTATTGGATTTAATAGAACTGCTGGAACCTGTGGGGCTATTTCTTCAAGAGAGTATTTTCACTGTCCCATCTTTTCAATAACAGCATCTTCTATTTCCTTCTGTTCTATTTCTGATCTGGTTTCATATTTAAAGGATTTTATGTTACTTACTCCAGATCCTGATTCGTCTCTAAAGAGTTTGATCTTTTCTTGAAAGTTTAGAGGAGGCCTTTTGAATACTATGTCTTTATCTGCCTTGTCTGCCTTGCCTCTTGCATTTCTCCTTGTAAATACAGTAGTGGGAGGCTTAGGTGCCTTAGTGATGAAACCTTTCCTTTCTTCTTTACAGGTTCCGGTTCCTCTATTTTCTCATCCTTTTCCTCTTCTTCTTCATCTTTTTCTTCTTTGTCCTCGGTTATCATTTGCATTTTGGCTATCCTCTTCTTTCCTTTGTTTACCGCCTATGGAAGCTTTATGCTTAGTTCAATTCTTACCTTAGCTTCATCATATGTTCCAAAATATGGAGCTTTGGGATTGATAGGCTGATTAAGAAGAGCTTCAATGATATTCTTGGTTTCATCAATATTTACCTCATAAGGAAGAGGTTTTACATATACAGTCCTCGATTTAGCTGCTTGAATATATACATTATCACAATCCACCATAAAACAAATGTCATCTTTGTAATCTTCCACCAACTTCTATGGAATCCAGAATCTATCATTCATTTTCTCTTTGAAAGACTCAAAATAATTATCCATGATGCTTTCAAAATTTTCACCCATTTCTGAGATGTATTCATTTATTTCATAAAGTGCTGGCACATCTTTTCTCCATACAACTTTTCCTTTAGAAGGGAAGAATTTCTAAACATAGAAGAATAAACAGACCAATAAGGATCCAAACTTACATGCATTGTTTTTGGAAGTTTGAATGCTTTCCATGTTTTTGTTAAACTGCTTTAACAATAAGTCTGCTAGGTCAAATGTTAAGTTATTCTTGACCACTTTGTATGCTAGGTCGATAGCTTCACAGGAGACACTATTCTGTCGACTAGAACTATAAATCTTATGGGCAATAATGTGTGTACCAAACTTCAGTTCAGCATCGGTAATGCTGCTAACTTTCATGCCTCTACCGTCCCACTCGGCTAGGGTTTTCTTCTCTAGTTCTGTCCAACCTAGGGTTTTGGCAGTTTTTGCTTTGTGACCAGGTTGATTGCAGCTGTAACATTTTCCATTGAATTCTTCTTTTTCATTGTTCCAACATTTATTTGAAGTATGTCCTATTTTACCACAGTGATTACAAGTAGGTTTTTGATTTCTTTGAGTACCTTGCTTAGAAGATTCACCTTCTCCTTTGTATCCAAGTCCTGCTTTTCCTTTTTGCCTATGAAGATTTCGCTCATACAGCTGATTCAAGTCTTCTTGACTTTTCAGCATTCCTTCATTGATTTGTTTTTCAGCGTCAGGTCATCCACCAATCTTAGATTGATTTCCTTTTCAGATCTTAGTTCTTCTCTTGTGCTTTCTATTTCTGATCTTAGATTCAGAATTTCCTCATTTGTATGAGAGATCTGATCAATTAGGTTTTCTAGCTGAAGGATTTTATTTTGGACTTCAATGTTCCTTCCATCTAATTCATCTTTCAACTTGTTTCTTTGTTCCAAGATCTCACAAAATCTTGTAGAGTGTAGCTCTTGTTCTCTTTTTAATTTTCTCACTTCTTCCTGCAGAGACCCATTTTTTTCTAGGAGTTCTTTGACAGCATTGTTTGCTTCATCTGAGTTATTTGAGGGAAAAAGATCTTCAATCTTTTCTTCAATGTAATTCTGATCATTCATCTGATTTGCAAGTTCCTTCCTTCTTCTTAGGGATTGGGAAAGATGTTCTTTTGCTTCTTTGAGTTTAGCTATGGCCATTTCCAGATCTAGCTTTTCATTTTCAATCACCTTGTTCAGTTTGAATACCTCCATTGTCCTAGATCTTTTCTCAAGCTAGTTAAGCTTTATCTTGAGAACCAATGCTTCTCTGATACCAATTGTTGGAAATATTCAGGAATTAACCGAGTTACTGAGAGGGGAGGGGTGAATCAGTAAATCCAAATTTTCTTTCAATTTAACATGTAATTTACTTTAATCTTTGCATATGAAACTTAAAAGCATTCACAATAATGACACATAGATTTGGTTACCCAGAAACCTTCCAAAAAGAAAGTAAAACTGGGGTGGGGATGAAACCCACAAATCTTTAATACTGTAGAATAAAGTTGGCCGGTTAAGGCTTACAATTTGATCACTTCTGATGATCTGCCCTGTTAGGAGCAATAAGGATTGCTAAATCCACCTTGTTAAAGGATTTACAAAACATACAATGAAGTATGCACTCGGTAAAGAGATTTTACAAAAGACTGTTAAGTCTACCCGGTTAAAGGATTTAGTACTGATTCACCTATTAGGATGAAACAGTAGATCTCTTGCTTTGCAACTGGATTGCTGATTGAGATTCGCTAATGTACTGATCACCTTCTGTGATGAATTTGTCTTTGCTATTCCTTATACTTCTGAAGCCCTTTGTAATTTGCTTATCTCTGCCTTTCTTTCTTTTTCGCATATATGCTTCTTACATTTTTGACATTTTTACAACATTGTTTATATACAAGTCTTAAACAATTAATTACAATTACAATTACAAAGTCAGCTTGACAAATAAACATAAGTGCTACTAAGTCGGCCCAAGTATGGTTACACGGTTCCTGCAAACTAACTCGGTGACTTTTTGATACTCGGCGTCCACTGCATTACTCAGCATCGTCATGCACTCGGTAGAAGTGAAGGCACGGTTCATATTGATCACTCGGTAGGTTTTGAACTCGGTAAATACTGGTGACTCGGTAGACATGATGTTACTCAGTTTACACTATCCTGTTCGGTTTGTACTAACTTGCTCAGTTTGCACTGTCTGCTCAGTTTGCACTGTCTGCTCGGTTTGCACTATCTGCTCGGTTTGCACTGTCTGCTCGGTTTGCACTGTCTACTCAGTTTGCACTGTTTGCTCGGTTTGCACTTAGAATGCAAATAAGTGTTGTCACTAGTGGCAATTCTTGCTTAATGCCAACAAGTTCATGAAGGTAAAATATGGCTTGAAAAATGAGTAGAGATTACAAAGAAGATGATTCACCAAATCACTGGTCTTCCCATGCTCAACAAGGCAAAATCCACAAAAACCCTAAGTCAGTCAGATCTAGAAGAGAAAACCCTAGCTGAGTGGGACGGTAGAGGCATGAAAATTAGCAACATTACTAATGTAGAATTGAAGTTCATTATACATATCATAGCTCACAAGATATATAGTTCAAGTCGGTAGAACAGTGTTCCATGTGAAGCAATTGACCTAGCATACAAGATTGTGAAGAATAATTTATCATTTGACCTAGCAGATTTGTTATTGAAGCAGTTCAACAAGAATATGGAAAGCATTTAGACTTCTAATAACAATTCATGTAAGTTTGGATCGATGTTAGTTTGTTTATTTTTCTATGTTCAAAAGTTTTTCCCTTCTAAAGGCATGGCAGAATGGAGAAGAGATGTACCGATTCTTTATCAGATAAATGAATACATTGCAGAAATGGGTGAAAATTTTGAAATCATAATGGATAACTACTTTGAATCATTTAAGGAAAAGATGAACAACAGATTCTGAATTCCACAAAAATTGGTGGAAGATTATAACGATGATGTCTGTTTTATGGTAGACCGTGATAATGTGTATATACAGGCAGTGAAACCAAGGATTATACATGTGAAACCTCTTCCCTATGAGGTAAATATTGATGAAACCAAGAAAATTATTGAATCCCTAATTAATCAACCTATTGATCCCAAGGTACCATATTTTGGGACATATAAAGAAGCTAAGGAGAAAATTGAGCTTTTCATAAAGCTTCCTCAGGCGGTTAACAAAGGAAGAAAGAGGATGGCCCAAATGCAAGCTAACACACCTCTAATGTTAACTGAGGACAAAGGAAAGGATATTGAAGAAGAACTAGCTCTAGTGAAGAAGAAAGGAAAAGTGGTTATTACCAAGGTACCCAAGCAATCCTCTACGGTATTTTCAAGAAGGAGTACAAGAAGCAAGGCAGGTAAGAAGGAAGATAATATTGTATTTAAAAGGCCTCCTCCCACCTTTGAAGAAAGAATTAAAGAGTTAAGAGAAGGATCTAGAATAGCTAACATCAAATCCTTTAAGTATGAGATCAGATCAAAGATAGAGAAAAAGGAAATTGAAGATGCAGTTATTCAAAAAATGGGACAGTGGAAGTACTCTCCTGATGAAATAGCCCCACAAATTCCAGGTATGCTATTGGATAAAATCAGAATGAGATGGAGCAATGCAAGGCAAACTGTTAAGGATATTTTTGATCAAAACTTAAGACAATTGATGCCTAGTATGAACAATTCTGAAATTAAAAAGGCATTAAAAGATAATGAAAATAAGATGACACTAAAATTTAACACTTGTTTGATGTTGGTCAACAATATTGAGTCGATTGTGAAGAGTGCCACTACCACATGGAAAAACATCTACAATCTTCTCAAACTGAGTACTGAAACTGTGATAATCAAGGACATAGAAGATGATAGTGATGAACAGGAAGAAGCTACTGAGGTAGGTAGGTAGAATGATGAGGAAGATGATATTGTTTAGATAGCTACAGAAGTCATTGCCTCACTTCCTCACTCTCCAGTAAAAATTGCTACACCTAGCCTGGAGATAACTTCAAGTATGATTGTGACAACTTCCACAGATACATCAAATGTCCAATCATCACCAGCACAACTCAATGTATCATCAACAGAAGTGGCTACCACATATTTTACCGAGTTGCAGTCTCCTGTATCCACCTCTATACCTTTATCAAGTTTTCCAGCAGAAAGTACTTTAGTTTTGGACACTTCAGTAAGTATTTCAGTTCTTGATTCTAAAATTGTAAATACTACAGCTTTGAGTTCAACAACTACTCCAGCCAGAAGTTTATCATTTTTCAAAGCTAGTCCTACAATGTCTACAATAACTTCTACAAAGGCATTAAGCACAATAATAGTTGTTCCTAAGGCTCAACCGAGCACAAGATTTTTGAGCAAAAATGTAGAAGAGGATATAGACTTAGATGAAGAAATAGAGATCCCAACATTAGATTTTGCAAATCTGTCAGCAGACCAAATGCTAAGCATTGGTGAACTCCTCCAGAAGAACGCTAAGCAAAAGAAACTAAAAGAAGAAAGGGATAAGGAATATAAAATCATTGAGGATGCAAAGAATATTCTATCAGAAGCAATAGGCATTAAAGTTGATTCCTCTCAACATATTTTTTTACAATTAGCAGAGGCAGTGAACAAGTTCAATGAGGATTCCTCTGGGTCAGGAAAGTTACTTGAGAAAGCCAAGAAGAAGTTTGACAATAAACTGCTTGAGCATATTGCTCAGCATATAGAAATTAATCAAGCCAAATTATCTTCAGTTTTGATAGAGATTGAGTCCTCCTATTCCAATATTGTCTCAATTTTTGCTAAGCTATGTAATATTGCCAAGTTCACTTAGGAAATCAAAGATAAACTAAGTAAGATTGATGAGGATCTAAAGGACAGTGTACAGAAGTTGCAACTTGAACCTAGTTCAAGCTCTGCACATCATATGAAAATCACATTCCTATCAAATAAGCAGTCAGAATTATTGAAAGAAGACACAAGGATCTGGTCAACACTACTAGACATTCAGAACATGATCCTTCCCATCATGGATACAATGCAAAAACACGTTGCTCACTCAAAAACATTACTCCATGACAATCAGTTTTCCATTGCAGATCACATGATTGAACTCTCTGCAGAAGTCCAAATTGCACTCCATACATGCAAGATTCTGCAAGAGAATTGGAACAATACTTTGGCACTAATCAAGATGGTAAACTCAGATTTTCTTTCGCACTTTGGATTTTCCCTGTAAAATACTAGTATATATATACATTTGGCATTATTGTCAAAAAGGGGGAGAATATATATAGAGAAAGAATGTATAGGAGAAAATATAAGATTAAGATGAGTAATATGAAAGGGGAAGAAAGTAAGAAAATGTATATATATCAGTTTGATAAAGATAAATTTTGAAAAATCAAAATCAGATTCAGCATGATCTGTGTATATATAAGTTTTGGCAATAAGTGTTTTGTCACTAATGCCAAAGGGGGAGATTGTTGGCATTAAGCATGTTTGTCATCTAGTGACAACACTTATTCAGATTCTGAGAGCTTACTGAGCAAAATAGAGCTTACCAAGCAGAATAGAGCTTACTGAGCAGAATAGAGCTTACCAAGAAGAATAGAGCTTACCGAGTTGAACAGTATCTACCGAGTGTTGCATGGTTAAATAGGAAATTCAGTTTCTATCGAGTAACACTATATCTACTAAGTCTCCCATATTTACTGAGTTTGAAACTACGACCAAGTGATTAGTATGGACCGAGTTTCCACTTCTACTAAGTGCATGATGATGCCGAGTAACACAGTGGATGCCCAGTATCAGAAAGTCACCGAGTTAGTTTGCAAGAACTGAGTAACAATATCTGGGCTGACTTAGTAATACTTGTGTTTATTTATTTAAGAGCCGACTTTGTAATTGTTTTGTAATCAATTTGGATTGATATATAAGCAATGTTTATATCATATCCAAAGTAGTAGAAGAATAAGAAAAATGTATATGTATGTGAAGATACAAAAGTAAGTGAATTACAAAGGGCTACAACAGTATAAGGAGCAGCAGAGACAAATCCATCATAGAAGGTGATCAGTACATCAGTGAATCTCATTCAACAAATACAGTTGCAAGTAAGAGATCTACTGTTTCATTCTAACAAGTGAATCAGTACTAAATCCTCTAACAGGGTAGACTTAATAGTCTTTTGTAAAATCTCTTAACCGAGTGCATACTTCACTGTATGTTTGTAAATCCTCTAACAAGGTGGACTTAGCAATCCTTATTGCTCCTAACAGGGCAGATCATCAGAAGTGATCATTGTAAGCCTTAACCAGCCAACTTTATATTGCAACATTAAATTCTTGTGGGTATCATCCCCACCCTAGTTTTACTTTCTATTTGGAAGCTTTTTGGGTTACCAAATCTGTGTGTCAACTTGATATGAATGCTTTTATGTTTTGAGTTTCTCATGTATGAAATTAGATCAGTAAAAGTATATAACATCTTGATCTGAAATTGATAAGAAAATTTGTAGTTACTGATTCACCCCTCCCCTCTCAGTAACTTGATTAATCTTGAATATTTCCAACACTCTTAATGATGAACATAAACAAGCATCTTCTATGCTTTGATAGTTTCATTTGTAGTTATCAATAAAATCTATCAACCTCTGATCTTGCATCAACCATCAATCTATCTCTAATAACTCTATCTCTCTATTACATTTAAACTTTACAAGAATTTATTCATATATATATGTATTCTATCATTTAGTCAGCTCTGAAATACAATACAAAATAGAATAAATAATAATGCAAAGAGTAAATACTAAGTGAGTGATCTTGTATTACCAAAGTATAAATAATCCATAATCTTAATCTATCTTAACACATTATTATTCCATCTTATACTCCCTTAATCAGTGTGACTATTCATATGCTATGTTTCATTGTTCCTCTATCTTTGCATTTCTTTAAATAATTGTACCTCACTAATAACAATACCAAAACAAAAATGACATTAACTAAAGGTCATACGTATCCCAAAATGTCTTCCTCTAAGCTTTCAAGTTATCATCTATCATATACTCTCTTTGATGTCTAAAATGGTACTAGTGGACTATGTACTTCTATACTTAAATCCAAGTGATCATCATATCAGATGTGTTGTCATAAATGAAAATCCTCAAGTGCTCCATATTACTCTAAAAACATCACTTCCCAACAATCTCTCCCTTTGGCATTGACAGAAACACTTAACAAAAAATGACTAAGTGTCCCAACAAACACTAACTATACTCTTCTTCTTTTCTCTTCTCTTCTCCCATATTATCTTTTTCTTTTTCTTTTCTATATATAATTTTTTTTTATTTACAGATTTCTTCTCTCATTTTTCTTCTTCTCTTCTACCCCTTTGACATCAATAGAAAAGGTATACCCAAAATTGAAAAATTTATGAAAAGGTGTAGAACTTAGTGCTTTCTCACCAGTTTTAGAACATCTTGGAAGGAATCTTCCAAGGTCTTTAGTTCATCATTCCATGATTTTATCAATAATTCACTGACATGTATCAATCCATAAATCATAAGATGAGGTCTATGCTTCTTTTAATTTTGTGGGCATAGAATTGGCCATTGATTCCCCAACCTTACCCATTTCAGAAAGATGTACCTCAAGAATTGATAGCTTAGGAGTGATTAGACTCTTCAACAAACCAAATCTTTTCATTACTCTCCCTCTCTCTATATCCAATACATTCATCTTGTCAAAAATTATTGATGCCTATTTGTCCATTTCTAGTACAATTTGTGAGGCCTCACAACTATCCATCATGATATCTAGAGTAGCCCTATCCTTAGCCATAATATATTCAATGTTTTGAATGTGTTTGATAGGGTTAATCCAATAACTGTACAACTATTAGGAATAGTCCCAAGACTGAGAGGGGGAGGGGCGGGGGGGGTGAATCAGTTATCTACAAGTTTCAATTCTTTATCCAATTAAGTATACTTAAATATAAAGCATAAACATAATGAAAGAACACATGAACAAAACACTAATATTTTGGTTATGAGGAAACCCAAATAGGTAAAAACCCCGATGGGACTTGATACCCACTAATATTCTATACTAGTGTATAATGATCCTTGCTAGAAAATCATTTACCTTGTTAGGAGTTTCTTTACAATATATTAAGTACAATAGACCTGGTCAAGGGTCAGACCCTATTAGGAGTCTTTTAAAATTATCCCTGTTAGGGAAGAGGACGCACTGTCTAAGAGCTCACTTCTCAAAGGGGTGAAGGCTACAACCTTATAAATAATAGATACACACTATATCTAGATCTTTCTAAACTGCACTTTGACCCGCTCTCTGGATCAGTTCCAATGTATAGCACAAATACTCTACTTGGTCACATAGACCTTATTCTTATGGCTCAACACTTCACACACTATGCTCGACTCTGCTTAATCAACCATGAACCACACTCAAACAATCACAAATAACTACCTATAAATATCTTTCCTCTAAATGATATAATCAAGTCAGCCTATTAGAACCACCTTGAAATCATATTAGAAAAATTTAAAAAACTCCAACAAACATTCTGTCAGGTCTATTAGGCATGTAACATATTCTGGGACCTATCTTAATAAGATAAATGTAGACACATGCTACACACTATCAGCTCTATCAAAACAACTAGATCTTTCTCCACAAGATGAATTAAATCATGCTCTCTTAACCGAACATCAATAACTCATCTCTAATCTTAACTCCAAGGGTGCATACCATAAAGATAGGTGCAACTCAAGAACCAATAAAATCTATGTTAGCTCTACTGAACAAATACAAGAAACTACTACTAGTGAATAGAGACTACATAACTTTACTTGCATTCATCATCAGACCACGCATCCATGAACTTAACATCATTTACATGTCTTAAAAATATATCCCAGTACACAAGGCTCCATGATAACTATACGGATAACCATACACAAAACACTACCTGTTACTCTGTTAGGAACATTGCTGACATAAGCTACTTTATAACTGTCTGTACTAATAGTTAACCTATGCACCCATGATATCATGCTGATATCATGACCATGCTACATATACAAAAATCTTACTACATAAGACTTCCACACATGCTACTTTCCATATGTTATCATCAATGAAAAACATATAGTCAGTACTAGTCTGCTAGCAAATCTCCAACAATCTCCCCCTTTGGCATTGATGGCAACATGTGGAATGAAAAACCACCACCAACCCAAATGAACATTTCTTTTATAATATTCTCCATTTCTGCAACTAAACTACTATCATAACTAAATAGTGCTCCCCCTAAGTATATTAATCCTATTTTTCATGACTTTGTATACTATGTCAAAGGACGCCATTCATTTTAAGCATCATTACTACACCTGAGGTAGAGTAGTCAAACTTCCATCAATAACTAAGGACTGATGCCTTTCCTTCTTTCTTCTAAGCAGAATCAAGGAAGGGAATTATTCCCAACTTCTCAATGAGATACTCTAAAGTATCCTTAGGAAAGGGCTTTGTGAATATGTCTTCCAACTGATCTTTAGTATTCACATAGTCCATCTTGACTTGTCTCTTTTCCACTTTCTCTCTTAGGAAGTGTTACTTTATCTCAATGTGATTTGTCTTTGCATGCATCACAGGGTTCTTTGACATATTGATAGTGCTAGTGTTATCATAGTGAATAACAATAGGATAGTCAATCTAAATTCCAAAATCTTTTATCATCTACTTGATCCAAACAATTGTAGAACAATTCAAGGCTACTACAACATATTCCACTTCTACTATTGACTGAGAAATACAATTTCATTTCTTTCTTGTCCAAGTGACAAGTCTATCACCAAGAAACACTACCCCTTCTGATGTACTCTTTCTGTCACCAACACATCCTGCCTAATTTGCATCTATGTACACATGAAGCTCAACATTTTCTTAATTAGGATACCATAGACCATAGTCTATAGTGCCTTGTAAGTATCTGAATATCCTCTTTACTGCCATGAGGTGACTTTTCTTAGGCTCTACTACAAATCTTCCAACTATACCAACTGTATTTGAAATATTAGGTCTAGTCTGAGTAAGATAAATCAATTTTCCAATCATAGAATTATACAATGTTATATCAACTACTGGTGAGTTATCTTCTTTAGTAAGCTTGCATCCAATAATCATAAGTGTCCCTATTGGCTTTAAATCATCCATCTTGAATTTATTTAATATTTCTTTCACATACTTAGACTGGTTAATGATAATACCTTTCTCTGTCTGCTGCACATTCAATCCAAAAAAGTACTTGATAGGACCAATCATACTCATCTAAAATTCATTATGCATCTCCTTAGTAAATTCAGCACTAATTTTTTCATTACCTCCAAAGATAATGTCATAAAAAAATATAGATACAAGTAACAAACCTTTAGATGTCTATCTAATGAATAGATTACAATATGTTGCTCCTTTCTTGAATCCAATCTTTGTTAAGTATCCATATACTATTTCATACCATGTTGTAGGGTCTTTCTTAAGTCCATAGAGTGGCTTCTTCAATTTGCATACCATATCAGGTCTATTTGATAAGGTAAATCCTTATGGCTACTCAATGTATACTTCTTCTTTCAAATCTCCATTCAGGAATGCTGAATTGACATCCATCTAATAAACTTTGAAGTTTTTAAATGAATCATAAGCTAGAAATAACTTAATAGCTTCTAATCTTCTCATATGTGAAAATGTGTCTGAATAGTCAATGTCTTCTCTTTCTGCATATCCTTTACATACTAACCTTGCTTTGTTTCTTACAACTATACCATCTTCATTTATCTTATTTCTAAATATCCATTTTGTACCAATCACATTCTTATCACTAGGTCTTGGGACTAGTTCCCAAGTGTCATTCTTAATAATTTGACCAAGTTCTTGTTTCATAGCATCATGCCAATTTGAATCTTTACAAGCATCTTCAATAATTAGAGGTTCAATCTAAGATAGTAAACATACCACATCATTGCTAACTGAATTCTTTTCTTGTGATCTTGTTAGGACTTTTCTGCTCTAATCTCCAATGATGTTTTTCTTGGAATGGTTTCTAGATGTAAAATTTGGAGCTTTAACTGATGTAGACTCATTAACCTTCAGAGTTTATTCTTCACTTGTCCCAAGGTCATTAAGTAACACATCAATGTTGTTGAACATTTCTTCAATAACTATCTCACTAGTAGAGGGTCTGGGTTCTTCTTCAATCATGGGTGAGTAATCATGGTATCTTTCTTGAACCATAAAATTTTCATCAATCTTAACATGAGCACTTTCAATGATCTTTTTAAATCTTAAATTGAAACA
Organism: Chamaecyparis obtusa; assembly: GCA_027943335.1. Taxonomy (NCBI): domain Eukaryota; kingdom Viridiplantae; phylum Streptophyta; class Pinopsida; order Cupressales; family Cupressaceae; genus Chamaecyparis; species Chamaecyparis obtusa. Next base: position 70,849 of record BSBK01008166.1, on the reverse strand, counting down.
TCTATGAGCTTTACTTTTAGTAGAGTAACCAAGAAAAATACCTTCATCACTTGTTGCATCAAACTTGCCTACTACTTCATCCCTCTTGATGTAGCACTTTCTTCCAAAGATTCTAAAGTATTTTACTATGGGAACATTACCAAACCATAGCTCATATGGTGTTTTGTTAGTGCCAGGCCTTAACTAAATTCTATTGATGGTGTAGACTGTTGTATTAACCATATCTCTCCAATAGGTGTGTACAACTTTTCCTTCTATCATGATGGTGTGTGTTGTATCAAGAATGAACCTATTCCTTCTCTCTACAATCCCATTCTATTGAGGTGTTCTTGGTGCACATAATTGTCTATTTATGCCATGTTCTTCATAGAACTCATAAAATTTGTTAGAAGTGAATTCTCCTCCTCTATCCAATCTCAAATATTTTATCTTTAATCTAGATTCATTCTCAACCTTAGCTTTGAATATTTTCAACTTATCAAATTCTTCTAACTTATCTTTCAAGAATGCAACCCACATTATCCTAGTATAATCATGAACAAAAAAAATGAAATACCTTTCACCATAGTATGATCTTGTTTGAGTTGGACCACATAGGTCTGTATGAATCAGATCCAACTTGTTCTTTCCTAAATTGTGCTTTATCCTAAATGAATTCCTCACATTATTTCCCATCACATATTCCTTTCATATAGTATCAACTAGCTTTTCTATGCTAGGTAGATCTCTTATTTCCTTAACATTGCTTATCTCTACTATGTTATCAAAATTGATATCACATATTCTTTTATGCCACAACCAACTATCATCAAATTTAGCAACAAAACAACTTGCTTCTGAATAGAGTTGGAAAACATTACCTCTTGTCTTTGAGCCTATTGCAATCATAACACCATCCTTGTGTCTGATAGGGTTAATTCCATAAGTGTACAACTGTTATAAATAGTCCCAAGAGATAACTGAGAGGGGGGGGGGGGGTGAATCAGTTATATACAAGTTTCAATTCTTTATCCAATTAAGTATACTTAAACATAAAGCATAAAAAAAATGATAGAAAAACATGAACATAACACCAATATTTTGGTTACAAGGAAATTCGAATAGGTAAAAAACCCAGTGGGAATTGACACCCACTAATATTTTGTACTAGTGTATAATGATCCTTGCTAGAAGATCCTTTACCCTGTTAGGATTAGCTTTACAATATATTAAGTATTGTAGACCTGGTCAAGGGTCAGACATTATTAGGAGTCTTTTACAATTTTCCCTATTAGGGGAGAGGATGCACTATCTAAGAGCTCACTGCTCAAAGGAGTGAAGGCTACAACCTTCTGAATAATAGATTCACACTATATCTTGATCTTTGTGAAGTGTGCATTGACCCATTGTCTAGATCAATTCCAATGTATAGAAAAAATACTCTACTTGGTCACATAAACCTTCTTCTAATGGCACAATACTTCACACACTCTACTCTACTCTACTTAATCAACCATGAACCACACTCAAGCAATTGCAAATGACTTCCTATAAATATCTTTCCTGTAAATGATATAATCAATTTGGCCTTTTAGAACCACCTTTAAATCATATTAGAGAAACCATAACAAACTCCAACAAACATTCTATCTTCTCTATTATGCATGAAACATCTTCTGGGACTTGTCTTAATAAGATAAATATAGACGCACGCTACACACTTTTGGCTCTACGAAAACAACTATATCTTTCTCCACAAGATGAATTAACTCATGCGCTCTTAACCAAACATCAATAACTCATCCATAAGCTTAAATCCAAGGGTGCATATGCTAAAGATATGTGCAACTCAAGAAGCAATAAATCTCTATCGGCTCTATTGAACAAACACAGGAAACTGCTACTAGCAAATAATGACTGCATAACTTTACTTGTGCTCATCTTCAGACCATGCATCCATGAACTTAACATAATTGACATGTCTTCAACATATATCCAAGCATGCAAGGCTCCATGATAAATGTACAAACAACCATACACAAAACACTACCTATTAATCTATCAGAACACTGTGACATAAGCTGCTATATGTAGGAATTTTGATATCGCTTTGATATGATGTAATAATTTGACTAAGGTAAAGAATAAATGCCTAGATCTAGAAGCTCAAGAGATAGCACAAGAGATATAGGAAAAATAATCAATTAATTTGTTATAGCTAATTAAATTAAATCCAAAGTAGGAGTGCCTAAATATATAGGCAATGCAATAAGACTACATGATAAGGAGATGATAAGATATCAACCACACAAGGTGGAATCACATGTCCACCAAAGGTGGTTCATCCTCCATTTTATATCAAAGTATGTGAAGCATGTACAACAATGAGAGGATGATAATGTGATAAGAGCACTAAAGGTGGATCTCACACATAAAGAGGTATGTGATGACAACTATCACACCTAAAGTGGAAATTATCCTAACCATGTGTTAAAATGAAATGCAAACTCCTAGGTGTCACAATGACAACTAATATGAAAATGCATTATCCTAAGTAAGTTTAAGTAAAGTGTAATTAGTAAATATTTAATTACACCAACACTATATAACAGTGTATACTAACAGTTAACCTCTGCACCCATGATATGATGTTGATATCGTGACCATGTTACATATAAAGAAATATTAGTGCATAATACTTCCATGTATGCTACTTTCCATATGTTTTCATCAATGACAAACATACAGTCAATAATGACCTACTGGAAAATCTCCAACAACAACTTCCTTCCATGTGTGACACAACTTTTGGCCTTTGATGTAGTTGATCTCATAATACCCAAGTTCCATGAAATAGACTAGAATACTTCCTTTAACTTATTTTCCAAATATCTTTTCTCTATCTTCTCTTCAGTGCTCTTCATTAGGGACTCATAGTGATTATCAAAGTTATCTAGTTCCATTTTTCAGGTTCTCTACATTATCTTTTCCTTGAAAATAAATAGGTACTGGGAGTAGTTTATTCACTATATCAACTTCCCTATAAATAACCTTTTTTTTTTCTCCTTTGTATTTAGATCTTTCTTTTTCCTTTGTGAATGCCATGAAGATAGTCTCATTAGTTCATCCTCATCCATGTTGTCTACATATGTTCTTACATGCTTATCCATACTTGCTAACAATAGAGTGGTGGAAGTATTAGTTTCTTGTTTAACTTCATCTCTTTCTTCTTCTCCTTTTATTGTGACTCTCTATGTTCTATTTCTACTTTCTTCTCTTCCTCTTCTTGTTTTTCTTCTACTTATGCCACTATATTATCCGATTTTCCTCCAAATGGATCATTTTGATCAAGTGAAGTGTCAAGGGTCATAGGCAAACTAGCAACAAAGAAATCTAGTTGCTTGCCAGTAATTACTTCACTTCTCTCCACATTAGCCTTAGCTAACTTAGAGCTCTCTCCAATTCCTATAGGTGTTGGCTTGGTAGCCTTAGGAGGTAAAATTTTCATAGGAATATTTCTCATAAGTATCTGATCTAATGCCCTCTGAGTGTCTTCAATAACCTCATCATATTTTCTACCAATAATTTTCACGAGTATATATTTTATTCTTAGTAAAGGTTTGAGTTCCTTAAGTAATCTCTCTCTCTCTCTCTCTCTCTCTCTCTCTCTCTCTCTCTCTCTCTCTCTCATACATAAACTACATGCAACATGTCCTCAATGCATTGATTCCTAATTGCTTCATCTTCTATTTTTGAAAAAAAATTTATGATCTCTATTTTATCATAGAAATCCTTAGGTACGCTTCTCTCAACCTCCAATAGGTTCTTCTTGTAAACAAGTAGATATTAAATTACCATATCTTATATCAATGATTGATTTTAAAATTCTTACATCTCATAGTATCTGTTCAGTGTCTTTAGGTTACCATCTCTTATAATCCTTTTGTGCAATATCTTTATGTCTAGTTTATAGCGGTCCTCTATTTTATTTTGTTATATCTTCTCTTCTTTATTCTTTGTTACCTTATCCTTATTCTTCTTAGGTTCCTCATCATATTTATTATTAGATTGCACTTCAACCTTTTGTTTCTTAGGGCTATTTGGTTTGGTGGATCTTCTAGGTATGTACGTAGGTATATCTTCTTGTGTTGTCTTTTCTAGAGTGATAGATAGGTCAATTATAGTAGAAGTGGGACTTACTATATTTTTTTCATTAAAAGATGGAGGGGCTTCAATTTTCATGCTTGTTGATCCAAAAGGTCCCTCAGTTAGCTTAGTCCTTACCTCTTTTGACTCTTCCTTTGTTATCCCAACCTTAGCTACCATATCACTAACCATTTTCTCTATCTTTCTTTTCCTTATACCTCTATCATATTATTCTCTGACTTTAGCTGATTTCTCTTCATATGTGCCCCATCTCTCCTCATTTGTGTCAAATTAAGATTCCAAAAGATGTTCTACTTACATAATAATAACTTATGAACTAACTTCATAGCCCATGGGGTAGCACCATTTCTTCCTTGGTTCAACTACTTCAAAACAAACACAATTAGTTTCAACCATGAAATATATTGTATCCTTGTATCTATCAATCAACTCTCCAAGAATTCTAGATCTTTCTTTCATCTATCTCTATAGAATTTGGATCATGCCAAATAGTTCACCATCTACCCATGTGTTGTTGTTTCTTCTGTAACTTTCTGATATCTGAACACCACTTGGTATGTTGTCTTTCCATGCTCTAGGGTGCATTCTAGGGAACTTATGCTCAATATGTATATACATGTGAACAAGAAGTGAGACAAATCTAAAAGCCTTATATTTATCCTTCCTGATTATCTTCACATTCTCTAAAACTTGTTGTGCCAGAATCTTGTATAGGTTGAATTTTGTGTTTTCTTTTACCATCCTATAGGCCATCATAATAACTCTTGCTAAGACTAAATTAGGTCTACTGATGTAATAAAGTTTGTATCTAGGTAACATTGCAAGTAGTCTTCCATTCTATTGGATAATATCATTCACTTTTATAGCTCACTTGTCCCATTTAGAGTGTGTTAGGGTTTCAACTTATTTCTCTATATTCTTTTCTACTACAGGAATTATGTGCTAAAATGTTGTCACACTTCTATGAGTCATTAAATCTAAGATTTCTCAAAAATGAGGTCTCAAATGGTGATTCATAGCTCTCTATTCATCGACTAAAAGGGTTTGTAATGGAGGCCCTCATATTAGACCTAGTTTGTGCCCATGCAAGTACACCATAATACAAGAGATTCAAAGAGGAAAAGCAAGAATTCTAGTCTCAATGATCATCAAGTATGTATGTAATTGAAAATAAAAGCTATTATATATGATAAAAATGCATGAAAGTGTTGGAATTAGGAGAGATAGGTATTGAGAGGTAGGCGTGAATCAATGCCTCTAAAACTTTACTTGTAATCCTTTTCAGATCAATGACAATCAACAATAATAACCGACCAAAATAACTTGAATCTAACTGCATGTATCAATCATCCATTTAACTTATGAAAGTAAATGACATGAAATCAATATGACAATCACATAACACAAGTATTTTGGTAATGCAGAAACCCTTGTTAGAAGGTAAAACTAAGGTCGGGATGACATCCACAAATTCTTTGCTACTCTAGATAGAAATGGTTTTCCTATTAGGGCTACAAGTTTTGATCACTTCTGGTGATCTTACCCTATTAGAAGTAACATGTTAGATCAGCTAGATCTACCTAGTCATAGGATTTTAACAACACTGATGAAGTGTACACTTGGTTAAGAGATTTACATAAGATGGTTAAGTCTACTCTGCTAAGAGATTTTATCCAAAAAATCTATTAAAATTTTCATAAGGCAATAGATATTTATCTGCTAATTGACAACTCAATTGTATAATATAGATCTATAAGTTCTAATAAAATATCACCTTGTGATGAATCTCTTCTCTGAACTACTCGGTAGCCTTTTTTGATTCTGCTCAATCTGAATTCCTCTGTTCTCTGTTCTGCTCTATTAACTGATAGACTTGAAGTTAGGCAATTGCTTCAAGTGCTCCATTATTCATATATCATTTCACACCAAAAATATGCAAACATACAAATATATAGTGTTCTATTTTCACCACTTTAACAAAATTAGGCTACACAACATAGTCATAACCCTAAGATCTATGGTGTACAAAAATAACCTAGATCAAGCAAGTACAAAAAATATACATTGCATTTAATGAATATCATCATAATAAATGTTCCTTGATCTTGGTAACCATTTTACGATCTATTGTAACCATTTGCATAGAATAATGTGACATTTCAGATTACTACACAATTTCATGTGATCCTTGGTAAACACTATATAAATTGCTCAGAGTATACTGCGACACTTAGTGTTTACTATCTATCGGTGCCTATGTCTACTGGTGCTTGATAAACTGTATAGTGCTCGGTGTGTATGCTTTACTGACTAGTCTGTCTTGCTTCTAGTTACCGACTACTCAATACAAATCACTGACCAATATGTATGATAACCTTTTGATACTAAGTGACAACCTCAAATGCTCAATAGAGATAAAGATCTCCCCCTTTGGCATTAGTATCAAAACTTGAATGCATATAGATAAAATATTCTATATATACCTTATATCTCTACCATATACATATACACATCAAAATTTCTAATTACCCCCCCTCAGTGCATGCTCCCATTAGTATGTGGTATACATAGAAAAACATACTTATTTGGCATATACATGTTTTCCCCCTTTTTGATAATAATTCCAAATACAAAAAAGTAAAGCATACTCACATCTTATCAAAAATATGCTGATGTGTTTTCTTCATTGAATCCAAGAGGTTTTCCCATTCCTCTTTCAAGTTGGTAAGAGAAATGTGCTCAAGACTGACTTTTGCACGCATGTCAAAGATGTTATCTAACACTAAAATCTCTAGTGCTGCAACTAGTTGATCTACTTTGACAATATGTGCTTCAAAAAATTTCAAGTATAGTAGGAGTTCTATTTGTAGCTCAGTAACCTGATCAGTTATGTGTTCTTCCCGTTTCTTCAAATCTACTATCAACTATCAGAGTTTCTGAACTCAGTGAATGTGCTTGGAGAAAGCATTTGGCTCGATGATAGCTACATTTGTACTTAATAGTATTTTTGCTTCCAGTCCTTTGGTCTTTTCACTGACCTCAATAGTGAAGGTGTCTATAGTACAAAGCTTTATTAAGAATTGATAGATTATCTGGGTGATGGATTTTATCTTAGTGATTACCTCAGATAATTTTACCTTCTTGATGGCCACTTCTTGGATAATTTTCTCTGCCAATTTGTTCTATATCCTAGATTCTTCCCTTTCTTCAATTATTTTATCTGCATCAGTATCTGGGGCATTTATCTTCTCAAAAAGTGTAGCAAGTTGATCTATGATAGGATTATCCTCATCAAAATTCACCTCAAGTACTACCTATTGTAGGATATCCCTCACATCTGATAATATTTCTTTTCTTTATGTTCTTGCTTCAACTTCTCTTGAGCTACCTTTCTTGAACATAGTTCTCCATATTTTCTCAATTCTTCAGGGCTTAGGGTCCTCAGGTCACACTCAGGTATAATTATCACTTCATCTAGGGTGACCAGCCCTTTTCCTTTATTTTTCTTTTTTGGTGTTAGAGGTGATTTCTTCTCAAAAATAGTAATAGACTTGTCTCCAGTCTTAGGTATATCCTTCCCGGTTGACACACTTTCTTCCTTCTTCTACTCCTCGGTAGCTATAGTCTCAGTTGATGGAGTGGGAGCCTTGAATGGGGTGTCATGTGGGTTCACCTTGGTTTCCTTTGTCTCTTCTATTACCTTTTTTTCTATGGATGGTGCCTCTATTTTGTTAGGCTCATTTGTATCTACATGTTGCTTAGGTTCTTGTATCCCTGTTGTGTATTTATTTGTCTTAGGATCTAAGTTGTCAGGTTGTACTTGTGAAATTATTTTAGCTGCTTCTACAAGTAGAAGAAGCTTACCTGATAATGATGTGAAGACACTTTTAGTGTCTAATGATTCATCTTGACTAGGTGCAATATTCACATCCTCATCATCCTTGTCATCAGGATCACCATTTGTGATGTCCTCAATGAGTACATCATCATCAGTTTTCTTCTCCAATTGGATCTCTACTCGGTCTAGTCCATCCTGTGAAAAACTTATTTCTTTTTTTTTCTCTGTGATATCAATTACCTTGATAACTGATATACTAGTGTTCTTTGATTTCTTTGTTGTGTTTTCATCAATATAGATACCTTTGCCTTTAGAATTTTATCTCTTTTTAGAAAATTTTAAGAATGCTTCTTGCTCATCTTTTTCTTCGGCTTTAAAAATTGATGTCCATAAGGAATCACTTGTTATGTCCATATCTGCTACATTTTCATCCATTATCATCATGGCTTGATTCTTGACTATAAATCTTGCTTGAAATTTAGTCATGTATGCATCACGTTCACCATAGGTCAAATGTGGGGCTGCCTAAACTAGAGATCATTCTCTCTTTCTTTTCTCGATCTCTAGTGCAATAGAACATTTTTTAGAAATCTTGTCATCTAGCTACTTTGGTAATGCATAGGCAAATTTCATTGGAACTCGCTTGAATTTTGTCATCATTTGGATGACAGCATGTTTTAACTTAGTTTGATCCTCCATTGACAATTTTTCAAATTTATAGAGACTTATCAGGACGACTGAATTTTGTTATTTCTAACTAAAATTTAATTTTGTTCAAACATATGGTCTAGCTAGATTCATTCTAGCTAAGTTAGATAAGTGTTTTAACTTTTCCAATTGGAAATATCTATTGAATGCATGTTTTATACCACTTTGGGTCCAATTACCATAAAAATAAATTTATTTCAGAAAAGTGGCATTTAAATAACTCCTAATCTTTTTAATGATATTTTTTTAAAAATAAAAAAATACACTTTTGTAGAGATCAGAGTCAAGAATATCCTCATATAGATTTTATAGTATTTTAATTAGACATATTTTATTGTAATTAAAAAATATTACAAGTAGGTATTTTAACAATCAAGGAGATATTGATTCGGAGAAAGAAAAAAATAGTAAATCATATTAAATAAATTTGAAAAATATATGGTGCACTAGAGGAGAGAGTCCTCTTCAAGAATATATGTTTCTTTTTTTTATTGGGATAAATTTCTTGTGAAAAATATGTTGTGAAATGAAAACTGTTGATTTCAATGAGTTGGAATTTGAATTGTTATAAAAGAGAAATTATAGGTCACAAACCAATTTTTATTTCTTCATGCACTAACTATATATGTCATCTATGACACATTTTGAAATTAGGGGAAAAAATGTTTATTTACATATAATTTTTGGGTGGGAACTAGACCACTAATTTTTAGCATTTTTTAGCAACTAAAAAATTGTCTTTAAAAATTAAAAAAACATATCAATTCTTATTCAAAAAAATTATTAAAAATATTAATCATAAACTTCGTCCATTTTATCACATTTAATTAGTTTACATCATCTTTAAATTCCAAACATAAATGTCATTTTTATACTATTGAAGTTGAACAACTTTGATTTTGTTAGCCTTTTCCTTTGTAAAAGGGTGACAACTTATTGTGCTTTTCAATTATGTCTTCAATAATTTCATCTATTGTGCTTACCTTATTGCTGACCACCTTGAATTGATTAACATCATCTTTATTCTTAGTCTCTTCAATATCTTCTTTACTTCTTACCAGTCTTCTTCTTTTCTTAGGTGCCTCAACTACAACCTTGTTCTTTCTCTTGACATATTTCCTTGTTGGTGTAGCTACCCTCAATTTTGTAACTTTTACTAGTACATTCTTTGGAGGGGATGAGGCTATAGTTGATGATCTTGTCCTTGTACCTACATGTACTGGCAACTACTTTTTCTATTGATCTTCGGTGGAAGGATTTGGTGTGGGATATTTCTCTTTTTCTGACTCGGTCTCCTCACTATCATATGGTTTGTCAACCAACTGTAACTAGCCTTCAATTGTTTATGACTCCTCAGATGAGTCTGATATATCTCCAAACCTAGCTGTAAGATCATTTTTCATTTTCTTTTCCCTTCTAGACATTTTACCAATCTTTATGTCTGTAGTGATTCTTGATTTGGCCTCTTCATAAGTTCTGAACCTAGTGGCAGTCAATTCCTTCAGTAATGTAAGCAGTGCATTAATAGATTTTAAAGAGAAATCATGGTTCATCTCATATCCCATTGGTGCCAGCCATTTTATTCTAGGTTCAACAGCCTTTATCATTGAATAATCTGTGTTGACTACAAAACATATATCATTTTCAGACTTTTCAACTAATTCCCTTGGAATTCTACTTCTTTTGTTCATTTTGGCCTAGAATTATTTGAAGTATGCATCAAATTCAATATTCAGTTTGTCTCCTACCTTTTTCATCATACTACTAATATATTGTGTTATCAGTTTATCTGATTCCCAATTTACTTTACCAATGCCAAGTACATACTTTTGAAGATAGAAGAATATGCAAGTAAGCAGTGATCTGAACTTACATGTATTAGACTTCTTTGTTTTTATTGTCTTCATATTTTCCTATAGTTGATGAAATAGTACCTTGGCAAGATCAATCTGGTGATCTTTCTTCAGAATTTTATGCGCTATGTCTACCATGATGCAGGGTACACTGTTGAGTCTTCTCGATTGAAATATCTTATACCTGATTACATGTGCTGTGAACTTAATTGTTGGGTCTCTGATTGTTGAAATTTTCAGTGCTCTTCCATCCCGTTGTGCTCTAGTATTCTTCTCAACCTTTGTTCTTGATGAGCTATGAAAGGCTTTAGTCTTGTCAGTTCTAGGGAACCTAGTAACCCTAGTGATCAATTTCTTATTAACCTCTATAGGTTTATCCAGCCAGAATTTTCCATCATGATACCTGCTCAAAATGATTATGATCCAATCAGTCTTGAATGATTGTAGATAGTATGTGACACATTATAACCCAGATTCCTTAATCTTCTTGTGTTCTATTTTTAATTTACCATTTATGCCATAGACTTGTTAATATGCCGCAATAGTTTCAAATTCTCCAACTTCTCCAATTTTACAATGAATATACGCTCTTACGTCTTTAGTCAATAAAACCCTATCTAGTTTGCTCAAAAAAATGCCCATTAAATCTATTTGTGCTACGACCTTGGGATGTGGCTTAAAATTAGGTTTGTCAAAATTTTCCCTAATGATTAGATTAACTTCTTGCTCAATACTTTATGATTTGTTTGCAGATGATATCAATGCCATAAATTGATTCTAGGGTTTCGAAAAGCAGTAGGATAAAAGGTGTTTGATAGAAAATGAACTTACTCAGAGTCATCAAAGAGTAATGTCAGTTTGATCTATAGTAGCCTTGAATTCTTCTAAAAATATTTATCTCAAACTCTCTTCTGTGAAATCTCCGCTCTTCGAAATCACAATGTGACAATGAACTTTGTTCCCTATGTATTTATAGACTTTTCGATATTCTTGTTCAAAATTTCATGCAATAAATGATTTGACCTAGCTTTTAGAATGAAACAACTGTTAGTTTAGTGATAATTAAAATTTTATCTGCTCGGTTAACATAGGATTTCTTCATTAGTTTACACTGTTGTCTGTTTAACCTTGTATAGTGATTATCGATGAGTAATCAACTCTCAATCTCTCTTTTACTAACTATATAACATTGTTATCTCATAACACATAAACCATAATGTATCTTCATTCATGCAGATTTGGTATTTGTACATCATATATAAGGAACTGTATGTAAAATGTGATCATTTAAAATGTTAGTTCCATACATACCTATTTCACCTTAAGTGGAGTTACTGATGTCACCCAATCTAGTGGATGAGGTTTCACTGATAGCATTACTTGACTCATCATTCTCATTAGATGCCTTCTTCCACATTATGTTCTGTAACTTTATGATATCTGCAATAGTATATCCACTCTCAAATATATGGTTTTCATCTAGTGCTAGGTCTGTGTAGTTCTTTCTTAAATAACTGACCCTATGACAATGCATACAAGCCATTCTAGTGCTTATCTAGCTTCTTGATTGTCCAATCCGACTCTTTTTATAACAATTTTCTACAATGTGCCCATACTAACCACATACAACACAATTAGTCCATGTATTATAATCCCAAACATAAGAGTTACCTTGTCTCTTCGGTTGATAAGGCTTTCACTGTGTTTTCTTCTTAGGAGTCCATACTTGATTCATCTTAGCATTACACGCTTGTGCAGTGTGTCCATGTTTATTACAAGTATAGCATATTTTCTCTATAGTAGTATTATTTGCAATATCATTCTATTTAGCTCTACACTCATAAGCTAGATGTCCAAACTTCCCATAGTAATAACAATATCCATTAAACTTAGGAGTAATAGGAGGTTTACCTTGTGCTTTGCTTCTACACACATTTGATGTATGTCTTAGTTTTCCATAGTGATAACATGCCAACACTTTAGGTTTCTGATTTTGATTTTTGTTGACCCATTTTTCTTGTTGTGATGATTCTCCTTCACCGATGTAGCCTATATCGGCTTTACTTCCAAATCTTCTTTGATTAGTCAGTAAATCATCAATCTTCTTAGAACTGTCCTTAGCTAACTTCATCATTTCAATATGTTGCTTTTGTATCTTTATTTCATTTCTCAATTTTTCATTGTCTTCTCTGTATGTTAAAACATCTTCAAGTCTTCTTGATAATTCTCCATTCACTTGGTTAATTTCTTGATTAACAGGCATCACCTGATTAGATACTTGGAAGTGACGATTGGCGAGTCTCTGTATTTCACTTTATTTTTCTTGAAGTTGTTCAGTCATCAGTCTTTAGTCTTCAATGGCTAGATTTTGATCTTGTTCAGCTTGTCTAGCATTGTTCATGATTTCTACCATTCTCACCATCTAAGATTCTTGACCGATTTGAAGTGCTTTCACTTGTTTAGATAGATGCTGATTCTTTTTAGATAAATCAGTGATTATGCTTTCAGATCCATTAGAGATGCTTCTAGAACTAGATCCAATATGATCAAACATTTCATCAATAGGTTCTTCATGATAACCAATTTCACTTTTCAAAATAGCAAGGTTCTTCTTTTCAACCAGTAATTTCTTCAGTTCTTCCTTAGCTTGTTTATATTGTTCCACATACATCTACATTTGTATCTTCTAATCCTCAATAATCTTGTCAAGCTTGTATCTCTCCATGACTTAGATCTTTACCCTTCAGTGGTTAAACTATTCAATAAGAGAGTTGTGCTCTGATAATAATTATTGGAATTAGGAGAGGTAGGTACTGAGAGGGGAGGAGTGAATCAATTCCTCTAAAGCTTTACTTGTAATCCTTTTCAGATCAATGACAATCAACAATAATAACCGACCAAAATAACTTGAATCTAACTGCATGTATCAATCATCCATTTAACTTATGAAAGTAAACAACATGAAATCAATATGAAAATCACATAACAAAAGTATTTGGGTAATGCAGAAACCCTTGTTAGAAGGTAAAAACTATGGTGGGGATGACACCCACAAATTCTTTACTACTGTAGATAGAAAAAGTTTTCTTGTTAGGGCTACCAGTTTTTATCACTTTTGGTGATCTTACCCTGTTAGGAGTAACATGTTAGATCAGCTAGATCTACCTAGTCATAGGATTTTAACAACACTAATGAAGAGTACACTCACTTAAGAGATTTACATAAGATGGTTAAGTCTACTCTGCTAAGAGATTTTATCCAAAAACACTATTACAATTGTCATAAAGTAATAGGTATTTATCTTCTAATTGACAACTCAATTGTCTGATATAGATCTATAAGTTCTAATAAAATATCACCTTACTTGTGATGAATCTCTACTCTGAACTTCTCGATAGCCTTTTCTGATTCTTCTCAATCTGAATTCCTCTATTCTCTATTCCACTCTATTAATTGATAGACTCAAGATGTTAGGAAATTGCTTCAAGTGCTTCATTATTCATATATCAGTTCACACTAAAAATGAGGCAAACATACAAATATATAGTGTTCTATTTTCACCACTTTAACAAAATTAGGTTACACAACATAGTCATAACCCTAAGATCTACAGTGTACAAAAATAATCTAGATCAAGCTATTATAAAAAATATACATTGCATTTAATGAATATCATCATAATAAATGCTCCTTGATCTTGGTAAACCATTTTATGATCTATTGTAACCATTTGCATAGAAGAATGTGCCATTTTAGATTACTATGTCATTTCCTATGATCCTCGGTAAACATTGTATAAACTACTTGGTGTATACTATGCTGCTCGGTGTTTACTATCTATCAGTGTCGATGTCTGCTGGTGCTTGGTAAAATGTGTGGTGCTTGATGTGTACACTTTATCAACTAGTCTGTCTTGCTTCTAGTTACTGATTACTCAATATAAGTGACCGATCGATATGTATGATAACCTTTTGATACTAAGTGACAACCTGAAATGCTCAATAGAGATAACAGAAAGAAAAATAATCTATGAAAGGAAATGCTTATGCAAGATTATTCTATGAAATGAAATATGAATCTAAGCTAGAATGCAAGTGCAAGATTAATCTAAATGGATTTCCATGTGCAATGAGAGAAGAAAATAAGAAAAGAGAAGTTGCAATATCCAAGCTCAAGTGCTCAAGAATCTTCTCCAAAATCGCTCTCCAAACCTACAGCTTAACAATACTTAAAATCTAGATCTATGAAAATGAGAAGGAGAGGGCTCCTTTTAAAGGAAAGTAGACAATCAAGATTAAGAGGCAAAAATAAATGAGCAATGATGGAGATTAAATATTAGTTGATCCATGTGCTCAAGATTCTTTAAGAGGCAAAAGAATGGAAAAAGGTCCATCACTTAAAAGTATGTGCATTCAAAGTGGAGAGAAAAAGGGATTTTTATTTATTTTATTTCTTTTTTCAACACAAAGAGATATTTTAAGTGGGGATTTTACTAAGAGGAATTTTATTTTAATAAGATGATTTTATTTAATTAAAAGGGAAGTTTTCTTTTAATTAAATGAGGCTTATGATAAAATGATCAAACCTTAAGAAATATTGAATTAATTGAATTCATTATGATTTGATCAAGGAAATATTACAAGGCAATGATTCAAGAAATTGATAAATTGGTTCCATCATTTGATAAATTGAAGAATGGGGCCCAAAGTCTAGGCGACCATTTTAGGGTGCATACATTTTCCCCTCTTTGACTAATGTGAGATCGATTTGGGATCACATGTAGTCAAAGAATGAAATATAAATGTGAGATCGATTTGGGATCACAAAACAACCCAAATGTGTGTTCGATGGATGGGAACACATTAGGAAAAAGATAAGCTTATTGAAAAAGACAAGGCCAACACCCTTTTAAATAGGTAATTGTCAAGTCTCAAGAAAGGTTTTATTGATAGCTTTGATAAAGCTAAATCAAGGATTGAAGTTTGATAGGTACTTCCCCCTTGTGATCAAAATTGAAATGAGATAGAGGAGAAACTGTAAATTGATAAATTTGATCAAATCAAACTAAAGATAAGGTTCTTGATGTAAGATGAAAGATATAAGGATCACATAACCAAGGTAGATCATCAAGCATAAAATATTATGCCCTAAGGTTGAATTAGAATAAAATAAGTGAGGTGAAAGTGAATGGAAGATAAAATTTTGGAAGAGGTGAAAAGAAATGAAGAGAAGAAAGAGGATGTGCCTCAAGAAAGAGAATTCCCCTAAATCAATCAACTATTTAAGATAGAATATTTTGATTGAGATCACAAAATAAGATAAGGAAATGAAGATCAAAACATGAGCACGGTTGATTAAAAAGTCCAAAAGAAAGATGAAGGAAAATCCTCTCAAGCTCCTAATGCAACCTAAAAATGAAAATTAACATGAAGTCTAACAATGAAAGCTACATGAAAATACAAAGGTGTACTTGCAATAGAGTAACTGTAACATAGGATATGTGTTGATCATTCATTAGAGAATTCTAAGGAGCTTATTTTCATCATTGGACCATTATTAATGAACATTAGAAAATCACACAATCATCACTAGTAAGAAGTGCAACTATGAAGATATGAATGTGATTGATATCGGATTGGAATGTGGAAAGATTCTAACATAAGCATCAAAGACCTAAAGGTCAAGATGACTTCGATGTTAGCTTACCCAATTTAATGTAGCAAAACCATGCTCACATCAAGGCATAGATGTTAGGATGACCATAAGAATGGTTGTGCAAAATTAGTCAAGGATGATGTCTCAAATCTCCTAAGTGTTTCAAGGGAACAACAAGAGACACTCAAGAGTTTTAAGACCACACCCACAAGTAGAAAGAAAATAAAAACATGCCTCATGCCCTAAGTCCTCTAGCTATGCATCTCGGAGTGACTTATTGGACAAGGACACTCAAGGAAAATCAATAACAGTCAGCACACAAAGAAAAGATCATGACATAGCTCAAGCATTAAGTGTTGCGTTTAAAAATTTAAGTGTGTTAACTGATACTGAGTTCCAAGGATAATGATCAAATGTTTTCCAGCACGTAAGATCACATGACAAAACTGGGTAAGAACAATCCAATAAGTGTTGCGAAACACTTGATGCCAGGGGTTGTGTTGAAAAACACAGTTGGGGAGGTGTTTAAAAATACCATTTGCAAGGTGTCCTAAAGACTAACGCTTCCAAGAGACCAAAGCTAACATAGTTATGCCCCCTAAACAAAGACAAAGACCAATTCCAAACCAAGGAAACAAGGACAAGGCATGAAGGAGAAAGGGTAAGTGTCGAGGATGCATTCTAAGAAATAGGGGTGCAAAGGCCTCAAGTAGCGCCTATTTCCAAGTTTTCACCACTTGGATTTTATTGCAATTTTTTTTTTTCTTCTTTTTTTTTCCAGGACTTTTTATAATTTTTTTTGTATTTTTCCTACCAAGGCACCTATTTCCAGGTTTTCACCAAGGGACTTTTTTCTATTTTTTTTAAATTTTTGAATTTTTTGATTTTTTGGTATTTTTGGAATATATAATGTTTTTGGAGATACATCAAAGTAACTATTGCTAGGTTTTCACTAAGATGGTCATTTTTTTAGGAATTTTTCAAATTTTTAGAATTTTTGACAATATATCATTTTTTTGTATTTTTTTAGGACCAATAAGTATGTACAAAGGATGCCCCTAGATAGAATAGGCATCATAGATAGAACTTCTTCAGGTGCAAGACATTGATAGGATTAGGGAGTTGTTCTCCCTCTTCAGTAGATAACAAATAAGCACCTATCCCAAAAGCTATTGTAATGACATAAGGTCCAAGACAATTAGGTTCAAATTTTCCCTTTTGATCTCTATGTTGTTGATTCTTAGGATTTTCATGTAGGAAAAGATCTCCCACTTAGAATTCTCTAGGGTGAACCTTTTTGTTGAAAGCTTTGGACATACACTTTTGATAGGCCCTCATATGGTCAAATGATGCTTGTCATTTCTCATCTAGAAGTTCTAACTCTTGAAGTCTCATGGCATGGTAGTCTTCATCTGTAACTAGACCTTTGAGGGAAACTCTAAGTGAAGGAATCTCAACCTCTAAAGGTAACATTTCTTCAACACCATATGTTAGGGAAAAAGGAGTAGCCCTAGTAGGAGTACGAATACTCATTCTATAGGCCCATAAAGCCAGATTTATCTGTAAATGCCAATCTCTACCATTCTTATGAACCATTCTATGTAGGATTTTAAGAATGGTTTTGTTTGATGCCTCTGCTTGACCATTTCATTTTCGGAAGTAAATGGAGGACCAATGTTGTTTAATCTTGAATTTCTTGCAGAGTTGTTTAAGGTCCTTATTTTTGAACTAACCTCCATTGTCAGTGATAATCTCACAAGGCACTCCATATCAACAAATGATATGGTTAAGAATGAATAGAGAGACTTTCTTGCCTGAGGCAATAGAAAGTGGGACAACTTCTACCCATTTAGTAAAGTAATCAGTAGCAGTGATAATAAACTTGTGTCCACCTGATGAGTTGGGATGAATTTTCCCAACAAGGTCAAAGGCCCAGCGCTAAAATGGCCAATGAGATATAGAAGGAATGAGCTCCCTACCTAGAGCATGTATCAGGTTACCATGTTTTTGACACTTTTCACATGACTTTGCAAAAGCCGCTGCATCAATCTACATCATAGGCCAATAGTACCCCACCCAAAGAAACCTTCAAGCCATGGAAAGACCATTGGAATGTCCCCCACATATGCCCTCGTGAATGTCAACTAATGCTTGATCAGATTCTTCCTTTTCTAAGCATCTAAGAAGTCTTCCATCTAGACCCCTCCTATACAAATCACTACAGATAAGGGTATGGTGACTGGCATTTCAGGTAAGGTTTTTGTGTTTAGATCTATTAAAGGATTTAGGAACAATGCCATCATGAAGTTATGAATAAATGGCACCATAACAAGATGACTCATGACCAACAAGGGTGAAAATAACATGGCTTTCTTGGGAGTCATAGATAGGGTGATGTGGCTCTTCCACTAGGAATTCAAATCTAGATTCATGTTGCTCTAATTGAAGGAGTGAAGAAAATGTAGCCATGGCATCAACTACTTTATTCTCTACTCTAGGGATTTACTTAAATGTGACAAATGTGAAGCACCATTTCAAAGAATCAACCATTTTCTTGTAAGATACCAGTTTCTCATCTTTTGTTTGATATTCTTCATTGACTTGGTTGATTATCAGCTCTGAATCTCCATAAATATGTAACATCATGATTCTCCATTCTATGGTCATCTTAAGTCCATTTGTTAAAGCTTCATACTCAGAAATGTTGTTTGTACATGGGAATAATAGCTTGTAAGATTTAGGAATCATGTACCCATGAGGAGAAACAAACAACACACCAGCTCCTAAACCATTTTGCATAAAAGATACATCAAAGAACATCTATCATGTTCTTGCAGTCATGTACATGAGATGTTCATCTAGGAAGTCAACTTGAATAGTTGCACTATCTTGAATTGGGAAATCAGCCAATTGATCTACTATAGCCTATCCTTTGATCACTTTATGCTCAATGTACTCTATGTCAAACTCTAAAAGGATCATCATCCATTTAGAAAATCTACCTATGAGGGAAGCCTTACCAAGTAAATACTTGAGGGGATCAATTTTTTCTATGAGGTCTATTGTATCTGCAAGCATGTAATGTTGGAACTTTTGGGAAGCAAAAACAATTGCAAGGAAAGCTTTGTCAATGCTTGTGTAATTAACCTCATATGAAACAAGAGTATGATTGATGTAGTATATGGTTATTTCTTTCCCATGTTCATCAAGTTGAGCTAGTAATGCCCCCAAGAAAGATTATGTCACTGAAACATATAGAATAAGTGGTTTCCATGGGATAGGAGGCATTAAAATGAGAGGATTTTCCATGTATTTCTTGATTTGATCTATGTTCTTTTGACAATCCTCATTCCACACACATTTGACTCCCTTGTCTAAGTTCTTGTTAAAAGGTTGAGCTCTATCGGCCAATTTTGAAATGAACCTCCTTATGGATTTAATACGTCCTTGAAGACTCCTCATTTGACTAATGTTTTTAGGAGGTGGCATATCTATGATTGCTTGGAATTTTCTAGAGTCTACCTCTATTCCTTTTGCTAAAATAATGAATCCTAGAAGTTTTCTAGAGGTGACACCAAAAGCACACTTCTTAGGATTTAACCTTAATTGAAATTGTTCCATGTGATCTAGAATGACTTCTAAATCATCTAAGTGTGTGTCTCTTTTCTTTGACTTGGCCAAGGTGTCATCCACATAATCTTCCATGTTTTTATGCATCATGTCATGAAAAATGGTTTTCATAGCTCATTGATAGGTGGCTCCTATTTTTTTTAATACAAAAGGCATAGCTTTCCAACAATAGATACCCCATGCACAAGTGAATGCAGTCTTTTCTTGATCTTCAGGAGCTATCTTAATCTAATTATATCTAGAAAAACCATCCATCAAGGAATAAATATCATAACTCGCAATCATGTCCACTATCATATCTATTTTGGGGAGTGGAAAATCATGCTTTGGGAATGCTCTATTGAGATCTCTAAAATCTGTGCAAATTCAAATGGATTTGTCATGTTTGGAAATGGGTACAATGTTTGATATCCATTCAGCATAGTCAATAGCTTTTTTGAATCCTACACCAATGAGTTTCTCTAATTTTGCTTTGACTAGAAGAGCTATGTGAGGATGAATCTTTCTCAATTTTTGTTTGACTAGTTTTACACCTGGATCTATGGACAAGTGATTCATGATAAGATTAGTATCCAACCCTAGTATATCTAAATAAGTCCAAGAAAAGTTGATCTTCTTTTTCTATAAGAACTTAGTGTAAGCTTCTTTTTCTTGTGGTGATAAGGACTAAACCAAATGTACTATCTATGGAGCCTCATCTGTACCCAAATTGACTTCTTGTGTTGGCACAAAAATCACTGAAGATCTATCTTGAAAATAACTAGGGAGATGATCAAGTACCTCATCCTTAGGTGCCTCAAAGAGGTTTTCACCCTTGGAAAGTTAAGAGCTTGGGCTCTTCAAAATGTTGACACCAATCAATGAGGTTAGGATGAGCAAGAGGTAAGTTAATGATTGGTTCAAGGCTATGAATGCAAAAGATATCATCTCTAGTGATCATAGAGTTAGAGTCTATCAAGTATCCTTCTAAGCTACCCAAATTAGGATTCATCCTAAAAAGTGAAGAATCATCCAGTAAGGAAACATGTGGGTTCAAATCCTCTAATCCTACAAAAGACTCATTAGGTACTCCATGGAAAGAACTATAAGTGTGAATGACATCAACATCCTTATCAACTATAGAAAAATTTGAGAGAGAGTCCCATTCATACTCATGTGAATCTATTTCTGAATCCCGACTAGGATGTTTATACCATGAAGGTTTGTGACATCTTGATGTGGAAGATCTAATGTCAGAAAGGGTAACATCTCTCTCCATCAAATGAATAATGTTCTTTCACTGATGTTCTCTGATGGGATATTCAACATTTGATTCTTCTTATTCTAAGTTTGCAACTGTCACATGAGCAACTGGACTATCTGAATCTCCCCAAAGGAGATTGGTGGAAGGGACCCAATCTTCACACATTTCTTGTTGATTTATCAAAATAGGCATGTATTTTGGTTCATCTTCACTATCCAACTCATCTAGGATAGGAGCACTATTCTTGTTATGATTCTCAAATCCTATGCCAACTGTCTTCTTAGACCTACATCCAAAAAGAGCATGATTAAGAGGTTTAGCTCTAGCATCTAATCTGTGACTAAGAGCACCATGTCTAGGATAACACATCTACTTGACAAAAGTATACCCTCTTCCATAAGCCTTAGGAGAGGGGGAGAATTTCTCATTATGCATGTATTTCTCTTCTCTATAAATCCAATCTTTACCAACCACCTCTTCTTTCTCATCTTGAATAGGCATTGAGGACTCTAAAAATGTGCCAAATAAAGTCATGGTTGAAGAGGAAGGTCTCATTTCCTATGAAGGTTTTCCATAAGACCTAGGTGAAATTGGTAGCTTTGTGAGGGAGCTAAGTTGATACCCTCCCATGCCAAGGTCTACTGACTTAATCTTGTCTTTGCATTGTGCTAGGGTCGCATTGAAATTTTCTACTTCTCTATTGAGGGGAACATGAGTTTTTTCTAAAATTGAGTTGATAGGTAAAGTGCTATCCCCAGGTATACAAATTTCCACTCCATTGTAGGGGAACTTAACACATTGATGATAGCTAGATGACACTTCTTGCATATCATGGATCTATGGTCTACCAATTAAGATGTTGTATGCAAGGGGACCAACATCAACAATTTGAAATAAGTGATCTTTCTCAACAGGGCCAATCTTAACAGGAAGGATGACCAACCCTTTGGAACTTCCTTCTACCTCATCATAGCCTTTGATAGTAATCCTCTTTCTAGTATCTATGACTTGTTCAGAATAACCCAATGTCTATAAAAGACTCAATGAATAAATATTAAGCTCAACACCCCCATCTATCAACACATGCCTAACATGAGTTTTGTGAATCATGACGTCAATATGAAGGGCTAGATTATGTGGGTGGCTCAAATCATTGTCAAAATCCTCTGAAAGGTTAGGTAATGAGGGTTGGAAAGATGGTTAACCATGTTTTGGAATTGATCAACATCTAAGTTGTTAGGGACATTTTCTACATGAAAAGCATCCTCAAGGACTTTCTTATGTCTCGGTGACAATTGTAAGAGCTCAAAGATCAAAATCTAAGCTAGGGTTCTTTGCAACTGATCTACAAGATTATAGTTCAACTTGGGATTAACTACTGATTTTGAGGTTACATTCTTGGATGCCACTTGCTTTGGTTTATTAGGTTGACTTGAGTTGGGTCCTTTAATGACAATGGGACCTTGACTTCATGTAACAATATTGAGAGCTTGGGATGACATTCCAGAGTTGGGACCCCTTAGCACCACAATGGGTCCTTCATCAATGATAGGAGG
This sequence comes from Chamaecyparis obtusa, assembly GCA_027943335.1. Lineage (NCBI taxonomy): Eukaryota > Viridiplantae > Streptophyta > Pinopsida > Cupressales > Cupressaceae > Chamaecyparis > Chamaecyparis obtusa. Next base: position 48,220 of record BSBK01008166.1, on the reverse strand, counting down.
AGAGTCATAGCCATAGGGATCTTTATTTCTCATCATGTTGACATTTTCCTCTACAACTTCAAGCATGTTGACAACATTCTTTGCAACTTAGTAAGTGTAATTAATCTCAGCCTTTCCATTCTTAGGTTTAGAGGTTTACCCCTTCTGATACTTGGGCAAAGGTTCTTTGAATGCCTTATGATTAGCATTGATGTGAAATCCATCTATCTAAAGTTTTCCATTCCCAATGATATCTTGTATGATATGCCTAAGTTTCCAACAATGTTCAATATCATGTCCAATGCCATTGTAAAACTTGCAAATGGCTTTCTCATCCCACCAATGTGGCTTAACATCAGGTATATGATGCTTTACTAGATCTTGAGGATGCACAAGATTGTTGGCAATGAGTTTTTTGAAAACATCCTCATATGAATCACCAAGTTTTGAAAATTGAAACCTCTCTTTCTTAGGATTATCTTGGTATCTTGGCTTATGTTGTTGGTTGGATGCAGTGAGCTTCATTTAGATAAGTGAAGAACACCTTGATCCTTAGGTTGAGAAGAGTCCACAACTCCACCATTAACAACTTGTTTGTTCCATTCCAATGTGATTTTTTCCCTTTTTCCTCATTAGAATTGTTATTTTGACCATTGTTGTTGTTGTTTCCATGTTTGGCCAAAATTCCTTATTCTTTCAAAAACATCCTCAATTCTACATGCAGTTTCAACCATAGTATCAAAGGAATCAAAGACCATCTTCCTAACTTCATACTGCATTTTGGGAACCAAGCTACTAACAAGGATGTCAATCTTCTCATTTTTAGAAATGGTCCTAGAGTAGTGAGAGCATTTTCATCTCCACATTTTCAAGAAAGTGACAAAGGATTCCCCTTGATTTTGCTTTAAATTACATAAGTCCAACATGGTGACAGATCTTGAAAGGTTTTATTCAAAGTGTTGAACAAATCTATGGACAAGCTCTTTAAAAGTCTTGATGGGGGGAGTTATGTTGGTGAACCATTCCTTTTCTTGACCTTTCAGACTCCTTGGGAACAATCTCATAAGGTAGGAGTCATATTGATGGAACTCAAAACTCATAATATAGAACTGACGCACATGATCATGTGGATCTCCATTACCATCATACTTGTCATATTGATTGATTTCAACCTTTCTAGGAAAATATTTCATGCTCACACTCTTGTCAAAAGGATTGGGACAAATTGAGTCAAGTGAACAGGAACTCATGGGTGCTAACATCTTTTCCATCATATGCTTAAGTTTCTTGATCTCTTCTTCTTGGGATGGACCTTGTTTCTTGATCTTTCTATCCACATCAAAGTTGTAGGGGACTCTAGCACCCTTGTTGATCAAACTCTCTAGGAACTTATCTTTTCTTTACTCCACATACCTCTCCACATAGTGCTGGAAGAGTGATTCTTGTTGCAATTTCATGAAATATTGAGAGTTGAGGTCAAAACTTGAAATACCACCTCTATATTGTGAACCATGGTGAGCACGTTCAAAAGGTTATCTTAAGCTCCTAGGAGGTGTTTGTCTCCTATAATGGTCTGTTGTGAAGCCCTTCTTCCTCTAGGGCTAGGAGATCTTGAAGGTGTTCTTGAGTATCTGTCTCTTCTTGTGTGGCTCTCCTTTCTATATCCATTAAGGCTTGTTTTTCTAACTCTAGGAGTCTAAGTTTCTCTTCCTTTGTGGCTTGTTAATCTAGGAAGGCTTTCTTTTCACACTCATTTCTTTTGAGTCTTTCACTTGTATACCTTGAAGTTGTTTGGAGTGGTGAAATTGGTCTTGAATGCCTAAACAAGTCATTGGTAAATGATGCATTCACATGGATGTCATAAGGTTCATCATCTTGACTGCCATGTTGTGATTGTTCTTCTTGATAGGATTTTATCATTTACCTTTCAGCCCTTTGGTGTGCATCCAAAACTTTGGTTGACATAAGGGGTGAAGCTAGTTGATTTTCATGAGATGAACTACCAAACAGAATGTTATCTCTATGTCTTTCTAGAAGGTTGTCAAGACTTTTATCCCTTTCTTCCCTCTCTCTTTGAGTCATTGTGTAACTCATGTCCATATATAAATGAGAAGGTGCTAAGGATGTGCTCAAATCACTAGGATTTCTCTTGGGGTCAAACCAAAATTTTGAGGTATTCCTAGGGGATTGATCAAAGATAGGCTCTTTTCCCTTACGTTTTTGGCAAGTTTGAACTAAAGGTAATTGGTCAAAGACTACTTGAGGTCATTTTCCTTGATTCACTTGATATCTTGTAATAACTAACATGAAAGAAAAGGTACTAGGTGATAAGATGAGCCTAATAAATGTTGGTACCAAACTAGGATAGTAAAAGCATTCAATTGTCCAAAAGAGAGGTGATAAGATAGAATTTTTGCAAGAGGTATAAACCAACACTACCACAGAGGTGCCCAATAAATGGATAATTATCCTAACACATATGGATCAAGAGGATGATTTACCCAAGATATATTTGATTTAACTACAAATTGGATGGAAGTGAATTGGATAAGAGATTACTAAGACTCTCCAAGTGTGTTATCAAAGAATCTAAAGGTTGAATCTACTCAACAAGGATGATTTCTAACATACTGATTCCAAGCAAGATGACTTGTTAAATCAAAGATTTCTAATTCAAGAGGTCAATAAAAATTAACCCAAGGTGCAAACAAGCTTCTAATAGTGGGGTAAGTAACCTACCATAATCTGGATCGACTAAGGAAGACTGAAAATGACACGAATCAGCTCACTGTTCTAATAGACCTGGGGATAGGTTCACACAAGGGAATGAAATGCCACATGAGGAAACACTGGGAATCATGTGAGAAAATAGAATCTCATGCAAGAAAATTCTATGCTCGCATGAAAATGTGTAGAGCCAAGCGACGAAACAGGATCAGGCTACCTAACAAGTTTGTAAACTCGAGAACTCAATTTTTGTTTGTTTTAAGAGATCAACTAGATACATCAAAAGATTTTTATCATTGAACAAGCACACAAGACAACAATCAAGGAGTTCAAACAACCCAATGTGTAACACCTTGCTAGGGAACCCAAGAGAATTTAAACCTAAACATGCCACTAAGTTTGGTGAACAATTTTTTTTTCTAAACTTAACATACAAGATAAACAACAATGAAAAAGCAATTACCATTTACTCAAGTTTATACAACATCCAATACAGATCTAAAGAGATAAATCTAGATCTACTCAAACACAAAATTTTACCAAATAAAATAATAGAAGGCACACAACAAGAATTCTAGATCCTACCTTGGATCCAATGCCATAAAATGTAATTAAACCCCTGTTAAAGATCTGAGAGTGAGATTTCTTCCAAATCCAATCCTATCTATAGATCTGAATGCTATGATGAATGTAGGAACTAGATCCAGATGCACAATCAAACCCAAAACAACAAGCAACCACAACAACCAAGAATCCTCAAAATCTCAAGCACACAAGCTCTGCCCAAAAATTCTTCTCCAAAACCTGTCTAATCTCCAAATGAAAAGCAATTTTTTTTCCTAATAGGAATCCAATTCCCAAATTCATGCAATCCCAAAAAACAACTCAAAAGCTAACTCACAGTTCAACCCCAAATCATAAATGACTCATAAGACAACTCTTGATCAAACTCTAACTCCAAAATTGAAAGTAATTACTAATTAATAGATAAAATATCTTTTATTTTGCACAACTCAACTTTGACTTTTGGAAACTAGTTGTTCACTTTTTGACAACTCACTTTTCAATTATGCACATGTTAATAATTTAAAATACATATTAAATAAATAAAATACTTAATGGATCCTAAAATATGTAATTAAATATTTAATTATTTAATAATACTCACAAACACAATAAAATCCTATTATTAATAAAATAATCAATTAAATCCAAATAATCAATTATTTGATTTTAATTAAATTTCATCAAAATAAACTTAGGACATAATTAATATTAACTTCCAAACACTCACATAATTAACTTTGATTTAATTTCCTCAATTAATCATAGGAGCATAATTAATCATTAAATCCAACTATGCACCTAACATTGATAATCACATAAAATAACCTATGTAAACATAAATCAACTATAATCACTCACATAACCAAAAATCAACTTAAACCAAACAAACATAGGAGAAGGGATCCATGAACTCATGCCAACCAGATGAATTTGGGTAGGGTAGTCAAACTAACACTTGTTTGATCCTAGGACAATTAGGCTTAGGTTAGGGTTTGGGTCTATGTATTATCTCCCCTCTTTACCATTGCAATGAATGTTTGTGGGCACGCTCACTCCTGCCAATTCAAGGAAGATGATGCCCTATACCTGCAAACCAATCACCACAAGACAAAGCATGTACATAAAATATTATATAATAGACAATGATAGGGTACGGTCGGTCGTGTGGATCTCGACTATGCGAGTAACTATGCCTCCATCCTCTACCAAACAAACACATCAAATAGATACAAACACATGACAACCATACACATACCAGTATGGGATCAATACCTTGAATCAATATAAAACATAAACATAACATCAAATGATATCAACATCTAATCTATGCAAGAATCTGATACACATTCATTGAACAGAAATCCATAGTCATCATTATTAATCATAATATTCGATCACATCAAAAGTGACCTAAAAGAATTTGATCAAACACTGAAGCATAAAGAAACCTAAAAGAAAACTACGAGCGAGGTACTACATCCACCCCCCTAGAATTAGGCTTACTCCTGGAAGCCTGGAACAAGTAGGGATGTAAGTCCGAAAGACCTAGCAGCTCTAAAAAGAAAACTAAAACAAAGGATCACTAAGTAGGCCCCATCGAACCCTTTCCTACCTTAGGGTTTGAACACTAAGGATCATTCCCTATTGCAAAGGTCCTATGAGAGATACCTACATCTCCCATTGTAGGCTCAAAAACCAACAACCTCTGTCTTGAATGCTGAACTAAAAACTGGGGACAATTGTAAGATTTATGACCAGGTTGGCCACAAGTGAAACAATCTCCATTAAAGACTCTCCTTGCTGAAGGAAAAGTGGGCTACTGAAAACTACCTCCACCAAAGTCTTGCTGTGAATTTTGATTGCACTTACTATGTTTCCAGTTGCGATAGTTCTCTGATCGAGAACCACCACCAATACCATGGGAAAAATCCTTATTCTATTGGCTTTGATTACCTTTTGAAAAGGTAGAAGGATTCTGAATATTCCCATTCCACTGAGACTGATTCCCCTTGGAACCACTAGTCTGAAAACCTCTCTGACCACTGTGACGTAAAGCAAGATTCGCCTCTATAAGGGTGGCCTTAATGACTGCTTACTGAAGGGTCTTATGATCAAATAGTAGGACCTCTCCAATGATGTGTCCATTTATTAATTAGTAATTACTTGGAACTTTGGAGTTAGAGTCTGATGAAGAGTTGTCTTATGAGTCATTTTTGATTTGGAGTTGAATTGTGAGTTAGCTTTTGAGTTGTCTTTTGGGATTGCATGAATTTGGAAGTTGGATTCCTATTAGGAAAAAAAAAATAACATTGAAAAATTACAATGTTTATTGTTTATTTTAAAATTAATAAAAAATTAAAAATTAAAAATATATATATCTTAGGGGGGGCGGGGGCCACCAACTTCCCCCTACCCCACCCCTATCGACAACGTACTACACAGCAACAAGTACTGCTAGCAACAGTACCTCTACCATGGCAGAGAATACTGCCAAGGGTAGTACCCTGCCATAGTGTAGGGGTTGTGCCGAGCAGCAAGCATGGGGGCGTGTGTGCTCCCCACTTGCCTGCCATTTTTTTTTAAGTTTCATTTTTTTAATATATTTTATTTATTAATTTATTTTAATATTTAAATTTACTTTTTATTATTATTAATTAATTTAAAATTTGTTTATTACTTTATTAAATTTTCAGCAAAATTTACATGTTATTAAATAAAGTTTACTTTTTAATTTGTTTTTATTAAGTTATTTAATTGTTGCTTAAATAAACTAGCTTTTAATTAAAGTTGTATGTATGTTTGATTTTTATTATTTGGTTAATTAATAAAATTAGGGTTGTTTAATTGATTTAGCTTAAAGTTATACTTTAATTCAATTAATACTTATCTTAATGATATATCCAATAGATTTAACTAAATATTAGTTCTATGTGATTAATGTTTGGTTAAAAGACTTTAGTAATATAGAACTTGGGTAAATCATAATGAAGTAAGGTTGGTTGTACATGGACTATATTATGTGTTTTACTATGAAGTTTACATACATGTTTATACAATTTATATCTATTAATGTGGCTTTGTTTATTTGTATTTTCATGTTGTTTACTACAACAAGTTACATATTTAGAATATTATCATCACATTTACTCCTAGTAGATAAGTTTTAACACTTTATTAGACAAGAGTAGTAAGAGGATAATAGCTGAAGTGTTTTATTTATACTAAAATTGGGTTTTTTTACTTCATTGGATCCTTAGGGAATATTTTTTGTTTATGACATCGTAATGTTTATGTTCCTTTTCTCTTAGTGAGTTAATTATTTATATGCTTAGATTCAATTATGTATCAAAATAGAATTCAAATGCTTATGGATTTATTTCAAGTTCTTTATGGTGTGTATGTTGTCTTCTTTGTGCCTATAGTGCCTTCTTGGGCTTGCTATGTTATCGGGTACTAGAAGACCTAGGGGGGAAATAGAGGCTGGGGTATGTGTCAAATATTCATGTTTCAACTATGTTTGGTGTTTGTGTACTTTATTTGATTATCACTCCTATTTGACCATTGCGCTCATGATATATTATATTCTATTTGTGGTATCTCTATAACCATATCTAGTTCTTTCTTGTGAATCTGGATATGAGGTTATGTAGTTGAATAGCTGATTAGATCTAGGAGGGATCTGTGAGCCTAGGGTAGTTTCCCTAGATATGTAGTAGGAGGTGGCTTGTAATAAGTGTTGGGGCCCACAAGTGGCTGCCAGGATCATTTATTGTAAGTTTTTAGTAATCAAGTGATAACCTAATATAATTAAGGGGTATTTAATTGAACCTAATAAGATATAAGTCCTCACCCATGCTTGAGTTCTAGTACAGACTAAGGTGGAGTTGAAAAGATGACTAGCCCCCTTTTAAGGGATGAGTTGGCATATTTAATGACTTCATCAGTACGAGTGGTCATTGATGCTATGTAAGGTCACTTGGGTGTCAGGATCTAGAGAGATTACAAGGACAAAAATGAATGGTTAGACGTACATGATGACACCTTCCTATGTATAATCTGGTTATTCTACATGTGTCAGTTGCCTCTAGTTTAGTGAATTATACCTTTATATTTATTATGTGTATTTTGAGTTCGAGTGCTTTTTAGGATCCTTCTTCTTAGAGTTTATCCTTGTTTTGTATTGGTTATCCGATTGGGGTTTGTGGTTATCTCCTCAGGATGGTGGGGTAGGCCTTTGTGGTTCTACATGGATGGGTGGTAGTGATTCTTTACCATTTGAGATTCGACATCCTTGTACTGATGCTTGATGGTGACTCTACAGAAGGTTTCCTTATGATGTTTCATTGATGCTTCTTTCTTATCTTCATTATTTGTAATCCTATGTTAGTGTATCACCTGTGATACCTAATCTAGTCATTTTAATTTTATGTTAGTTTTATTATTACATACCCTACGATATGTGCAGTGGATGTTAGTTTATTTGGATACCATGGATGTCCATGAGGATTTTATTTATTGTTATATCATGTAATTGTAATTTATAAGTTATGGAATCTTTTGTTGATGTTAGTTCTAGTTGTGTTTTGATCTTAAGTAATTCTATGTCATGGAACCCTTGAGTCTTGTAATCTATGTTGGATGTTGTATCAATGTGAGTAAATCGTAATTGCTTCTGCACTATTGTTTATCTTATATGTTAACTTTAGAAAAAAAAATTATTCACCAAACTTAGTAGTATGTTTTAGGTTAAATTCTCTTGGGTTCCCTAGCGGGACATTACACAATGTCTTCAAACAATGAGCAAGGGAAAAAGAAACCTTGTACACGAACAAGAATTGTGACTTAGTATTTATACTCCCTAAGAACTACTTGTTTATGTTCTCAAAATGTTTTTCCAATCATGCACATATTCCTAGCAAATAAAAATTTGGTTGCACTATGGTTCTTAGTAATGGTTTGACGCTGCAACTTTTGCAATCTCAAGAGGGAAAAATCCAATCCAGCGCACCAGGGTTTTGATAGATTCTAAGAATTTAATCAATTGGAGATGCTAAGGAGATCTAATAGCCCAACAAGAAACTACACCTATAGGGATTTCTTCCACAAGGACATTTGTACAGAAGTTGTTGCTACCATGGTTAAAGTGGCTATTATTGCTTGAGGTTTCATCCACATGGTTAACCCAACAAAGGGAGTGTCCACTATGGTTAACCCTCTCTAACAAGGTGACTCACAAAAAGGACCATATGGGGACTTGGTTTAGATTCAAGGATCTGAGTTTCTAGTAATACCTAAAAAGGGAGTAGAGCAAGCAAGTTCATTGACATGCTAAGCTTGAAACCACCTCACCAAGGTTCATGATGTCAACAACAATGTCTACCAAGCTCTCTAAGTGGGACCAAGAGAGAACGTATCGATCAATGTTGAAGGCTAAATCAAGTAAGACCATGAGAGAGTAACAATATCCTCCCTACCTACAAGGGGTTCTATCATCAAGAAGAGCTTCACAAGAAACCCACTCTCTCAAGAATGCCACAAATAGTGTTCATAGGGCCTAATTACTATGTCAAACATATATGCAAGAAAATGAATCTATCTTCTTTTTAGAGCCCACAATTGAAGTGTAACCTATGAAATCAATAAGCACTCAAGCTAGACACATGAGATATTCATTTTATACCAAAAATCCAAATGTTATAGAGATTATAGCAACTCACCTTAGGTCCAAAGATCTACAATCCAATGCTATGCTACCTCTGCAATCAGAATCAAGGAATAAACACAACAAGCATCAATGTTAGAAAACAACAAGAAAAACTAGCAAATCTAGAAATTTAAGTCTCTATTGTCAAAAGTCTAGGTGAGACAGTACACAGGGTCGTGTGAGAAAGAACAAGCCCGTGAGAGTAAGTACAAAGGCCCGCATGAGAAAGTATACAGACCCACGTAAGAAAATTCCTTTGTCGCATGCAAAAATGCTAATGCCAGGAAAAATTCATGTGATATAGCAAGAAACTTCATGTGAAACCCTGCGATAGTGACGTATGAAAGTATGCACAGTGCATGAAAATCGACAGAAAAATACTATAAAATAAAATGAGGCCAAAAATGCAATATTCTGCCCCATGGTGGATGCCAAAAATGGGTGCTAAAATGTTGTCACACATCTATGAGTTATTAAATCCAAGATTTCTCAAAAATGAGGTCTCAAATGGAAACTCATAGCTCTCTATTCATGGAGTGCAAGGGTTTGTAATGGAGGCACTCAGATTAGACCTAGTTTGTGCCCATGTAAGAACACCATAAAATGAGAGATTCAAAGAGGAAAAGAAAGAATGCTAGTCTCAATGATCATCAATCATGCATGCAAATGAAAATGAAATCTATTGTATATGATAACAATGCATGGAAGAAAACTAATCTATGAAAGGAAATGCTTATGCGAGATTATTCTATGAAAGGAAATATGAATCTAAGCTAGAATGCAAGTACAAGATTAATCTAAATGGATTTCCATGTGGCATGAGAGAAGAAAATAAGAAAAGATAAGTTGCAATATCCAAGCTCAAGTGCTCAAGAATCTTCTCCAAAATTGCTCTCCAAACCTGCAGCATAACAATACTTAAAATCTAGATCTATGAAAAAGAGAAGGAGATGGCTCCTTTTAAAGGAAAGTAGACAGTCAAAATAAAAGACAAAAAAAATGGGCAATGGTGGAGATTAAATCTTGGTTGATCCATGTGCTCAAGATTCTCTAAGAGGCAAAATAATGGAAAAGGCCCACCACTTAAAAGTATGTGCACTCAAAGTGGAGAGAAAAAGGGCTTTTTATTTATTTTATTTCCTTTTTCAACACAAAGAGATATTTTAAGTGGGGATTTTATCAAGAGGAATTTTATTTTAATAAGATGATTTTATTTAATTAAAAGGGAAGTTTTCTTTATAATTAAATGAGGCTTAGGATAAAATGATCAAACCTTAGGAAATATTGAATTAATTAAATTAATTACGATTTGATCAAGGAAATATTACAAGGCAATGATTCAAGAAATTGATAAATTGGCTCCATCATTTGATAAATTGAAGAATGGGGCCCAAAGTCTAGGCAACCATTTTAGGGTGCATATAGGAATAACTCTAGTTTTTTCCAACCTAGTAATGTCATGAATCAATTAAATACAAATCTTTACAGGTTTCTCTCCTATCCAAATGAATTGGTCACAAACTCTGATAAGTATAATTTTGAACCATTCTTCTTCATTGAATTCATATAGTTTAGTCATTTTCATAATGCTTAGGTCATCTAAGTGTTTGAACTCATCCTTCATTTTACCATCTTTTCCAATCATGTCCTCCATTTATCTGAATATCTCTACATCACCTATTGTCTCATACTTACAATGTATGTATGCCCTAATATCATCTATGTGCAGGACATCGTATAGTGTTTGGGAAAAGGCTCCTTCAAGGTTATCCTCACAAGATATAAAGGAACATTTCTTAAATTTATATCTAGGTCTATCCATAACATCATAAATAATTGGTGTATCCATATCTTTTTCTTGAGTAATCAATCTAAGTTCCTTAAAAACACTGAATTTAGAACTTCTGCTTCAATCAATCACACAATGTAGCTTTTTGGTAGTTTGATATGCTCTAAAATATTCTCTCCTTAGTTGTTTCTCATCAAATGGTGAAGAAATCAGTAGCTTTGAGGTATTTTATTCATCACTAAGTGAGAAAATGTACTTTACTAAATGAACTCAACTTCGCATACTGTCTAGTCAATCACAAATCTTACACTCATCGAATATTGTATCATCTGAAAATGGAAACACTTCCATTTAAGATAGGTTTAACCCTCTGATTAAATGGTCTAGAGTCATGTGAAGTTCCTTGACTGGTTCTTTGTGTGTATCTAGTTGTTTTCCCCCTATTCTACTTCTTTCTCCATCATTTTCCAGCCTATTTCTGGCACCTGGTCCTATGAACTTGAGACTTGTGACCTTGATGCAGGAGCATCCTAGGTGTAAGAGCAATCTTGCATCACCCAAAAAATATTTCTATTTTTATATTCAATAAGGGCTATTTTAGTGCAAGAGCTGCTATTTATGGAAAGTTACTATTTTTGGTAATTTTTTGCATGTGCTCAGAATGATCTGATTTCTTTCTTGGAGGTTCATTTTGGTTATATAAGTCTGCCAGTAAAGTTTCATTGCCAGATCAAGTGTATATTGGAAGATATTGAAGATTTTCGGTATTGGCAGCAGGGTACAGAAACTTCGAACTCAGTTTTGAAGGCTTTAGAGGCCCCGGATGAGGTCGAATTTTGGGCTGAATGAAGCTTGCTTGATTCAAGCGTTGTAGAGCACTTCGTGGCATTTCCGAAATGGGGTTATAATAGCCGATCGGGTCAACTGGTGATGACTTATGGTCTTCGGAAGTTGGGCCACCTGAAATGGCGAAAAATAATTTTCTTCAAAATTTCTGTTCGGGTTTCAAAGGTTATCTTGAGCCGACTATGATGTAATAAAATGTAAAATAAAATAATTCTAAGTTTGGTCGGCCTTATTGGCTAAAATTCTGGAACCTTCCCAGGCGGTGGATAATTGCCTATATAAGGAAGGCTGTGTTATTGTCTTAGGCAGTTCAGAATAGTTCTGGGTAGTAGATCTGGGTATTGATTCGAGGCTTTGTCCTACAGAATATTGTAAGGGAATGCCCATGTGGCTTTGCATATTGTAATTCTGAAAGTTCGTAATTCCACATTTGTGGAGATAATAAGAAGCCAATTTTCTGTTCTTGCATATTGTTGTTGTTTCTCTATTTCTGTTATGTGTTTGTGGTATTAAGGGAAGCACCCTTCATCAGACCTCAGGGTCAAGGTTGACCTCAACTCTGACCTAGGGTAGAGTTAAGCTCAACCCTAAACCTGGGTCTAAATTTCCTCTTCCATAGGTTTTGGGATGTTGGGCTTTGGAAAAAGTTTATTTCCTACTTTTGGGTCAGCTCTTTCAGATTTCAAAATGGTAAAATCTCAAATTATATTTAACTTAGGTCCATTTCTAAAGGGTTAAGGACTAATTGGAATTTAATTCCCCAATATTGGACACTTTATAATTTTGTGCCCTAGATCACTATAAAAGGAAGCCTTCCTCTATCATTTTCACCATCTCAGATCAAGCAATTTCATGATCAAGCTCTCAAGTGCAAGCAAGTGAATTCAACCATTCAATCAATTATTAAATAAAGTATACAAGAAACAATTAAATAAATCAATTCCTCAAGCATTCATCAAGGAGAATCCATTGTTAGCCATTAAAGGATTTAATCTCTTCAAAGCCCTCTTGTTGAAGATTTCTCCATCCAAATTCATCCAAGCTTCTTCATATTCAAAGATCCATTCAAGATTGGTGTTGAAGACCTTATGAAATTTATTTGAGCCATCCTACATTCATTTAAAACATCCATACTTGTGGATTCAAGGATTCAAATCCTCCACAAGGTTTTAAACATACGCAAGGTGCAGGTGTTGGACAATGAATATCAATACATATTTGGATACCCCTTTCAGTGAACTTCTAGGATCTGCTAATAGAATTTCCATCAGAGCTATTTTAGGTCAGGGTCTACCTTTAGTGGGGGTCAAGATTATGCCCTGGGGTAAGATCTTCCCCCAATAAAGAGGTCAAAGTTGACCATGCTCAGAAAGACATAAGTTTTCTAGGTTTTTTCTATCTCTACATTTCCAAGCTAGAACAGGATGCAAAATCGCTCAAGACTATACACAAACATCAGAAAAAACTATTTTCCAGATTCATTATATTTCAAGGTTAGTATTAATCTCCAATCTATTTCAATACTTAAACAAATATTTACTATAATAGATTATAGGGTTTCTCTCTCTTCTTCATGTTCTCTATAGATTGATTCATTTGTGCATTGGTCACTTCCTTGTGATTAATCAATTTGGATCTCTCCTTTGAGAATTTAGACTAAGGATAGATCCTATATTACCCACACATTCAATACATTACATCCTTATATCTTACAATTATTGTATGACACATTATCAAATCTTACATTTTGGTGAACTCGCATCTTCATTCTATCTTATAGATATAAATCTTCAGATGTTGTGATCACATATATAGGTTCCATATTGTTTGTATACACTATAACTAAGCTTGCATGAGCTCATTCCTAAGAATTAGGGGTTGGATATAATCTATTGTCTCCATCAAATAATCTCTCTAAGATTAATTTTCTATTTTTCTTGCTCAAGCTTCTTTAACTCATCTCATGTGTCATTTTATGAATCTTCCTTGATCTTTTCCATAAGGTCTTGTCTCTGATTTCTTGAAAGTTCAAGTTGTTCCTTTAGTTTCTTGATAAAACCTTCTTCTCTTATTAATTTGAATTTGAATTCTCTATTCTTAGCCATTTTTTTGTCTAGGTCATCAAGTGTTTCTTCAAAGTTTTCTTGCAAACTTTCAGAATCCATTTTGATCTCCCTTAAGTTGTTAGAATTTTTCTCCAAGGGCCAATAGCTCTGATACTAATTGTTAGGATTGAGTAATAATGAAAGGGAGGTGAATCAGTATTACAACACTTTACATTGAACTTAAACCAATTCCAAATAAGTCATAAGATTGCATAAATGAAAAATACATAATCAAATAATACATAACTCATAACACCGTTATTTGTTGTCGAGGAAAACCTGGCCAAGGGAAAACCTCGATGGGGATGGTACCCACAAGAATGCACTAAAGTATAATTTCCTTGTTAGAAGACCCAACCATGTTAGGAGCTGAGCATTACATAGTACATTTCCTTATTAAAGGAATATCAAACCTTTTAAAGGTATACAAAACCCTATTACGGTGTAGTGAGCTTATAGCTCTTACAACCAATACTTCTATTACAAAGTCCTCCTAATAATGAGCATAAACAAGCATCTTATATGCTTTGATAGTTCCAATTTTAGCTCTCAATAACATCTTTCAACCTTTGATCTCACATCTACCATCAATTTATCTCTAATATCTTTGTCTCTCTATTACATTTTCGCTTTACAAAATGTACATATATGTAGATATATATATATATATATATATATATATATATATATATATATATATATATATATATATATATATATATATATATATATATATATATATATATATATATATATATATATATATATATATATATATATATATATATATATATATATATATATATATATATATATATCTATATATATATATATATATATCTATATATATATATATATATATATCTATACATATATATATATATATACATATATATATATATACATATATATATATATATACATATATATATATATATACATCTATATATATATACATATATATATATATACATATATATATATATACATATATATATATATATACATATATATATATATACATCTATATATATATATCTATACATATATATATATATATATATCTATACATATATATATATATATATATATATATATATATATACATATATAGATATATATATATATATGTATAGATATATATATATATATATATGTATAGATATATATATATATGTATATATATCTATCTATATATATATATCTATATATATATATATATATCTATACATATCTATATTTATATATATATATATATATATATATGTATATATATATATATATATGTATATATATATATATATATGTATATATATATATATATGTATATATATATATATGTATATATATATATATATGTATATATATATATATATGTATATATATATATATGTATATATATATATATATATATATATATATATATATATATATATATATATAGTATATATATATATATATATATATATATATATATATATATCATTCAATCGGCTCTCAAATACAACACAAAATAAAATAAATAATAATGTAAAGAGTAAATACTAAGTTGGTGATCTTGTATTACCAAAGTGTTGGTAATCCACAATCTTAATCTATCTTAGCACATTATGATTCCATCTTATACTCCCTTAATCATCACAACTATTCATATGGTCTGTTTTACTATTCCTCTGTCTTCACATGTCTTCAAATTATTGTAGCTCACTGATAACAATACCAAAACACAAGTGAGATTAACTAAATGTCTTAAATATCCCAAAATGTCTTCCTTTAAGCTTGCAAGTCATCATCTTTCATATACTATCTTTGATGTCCAAAATAGTGTTGTTGGACTCTGTACTTTTATTTCTATACTTAGTAATTTTAAGGCATGTATCTCCAAAACTATACTTAACTCCAAGAGATCATCATATAAGATATGTTTCCATAAATGACAACCCTTAGGTGCTCCATATCACTCTAAAAATATCACTTGCCAATAGATGTTATGCATGTAATTCATCTGGACACATGAAAAAGGGCTGTATATGTAAGCAATTTAAACCTATTTCTAGTTATTGTTATAATTATTATGGTTTTGGTAATAGAGATATTGATTGTAAGAAACCTAGATCTAGTAATAAAGAAAATAGTAGAATGTTTAAAGGTGCTAGGCCTACATATAAGAGACCTATTGAAGAAACCAATATTATAAGGATTAGAGTTATGTGTTATTAATGCAATGTAATGTCCCCTCTCCCAAAGACAATTTAATAAATAAATCATAATATTAAGCTATGACAAAAATTAAATACCCAGTAATAATAATTATATAAGTGATTAATGTCTACAATTAGATAAGTTTAAATTAAATAGTAATATGAAGATATTAAATTAAAGAAATAGATAATGAACAAATAAATGAATAATAAGTTAATAGACAAATAAATGATAATAAATATAATTTATTATTAAATTCATTCGATAATGAAACCTAGACTATTATAATAATAATTGAATCAATAGAATTAATATAAATATATTTAGTCTAATAAATAATAATAAAATGTGATTATAATATAAATAATAATATTAATAATCATTGTAAATGGTAATTCAAATAAATTATAAATAAATAATAATTAATAATATAGAGGCATATCTCTAACACTTAAAGGTCGCAACCCTTCAACATGCTAATGTATATAATGGATATCAAATCCATTCCTTCCAGATTTTATATATATGGAGGAAATAAATAAAAAGGAGAAGAATAATAATAAGAGGAGATTATTCAAATTTCAATAGAAACAAGAAAAGAAATGTAGGAGAAAATCAAGGAAGAAATATAGGAGAAGATCAAGGAGGAAATGTAGGGGAATATTAAAAGGAAATAAATATTGAATAAGCTAAAAATAAAGACATAAAGAAGGTAATTATATCTTTGTTTGAGTTAATTTATTTATAAGAATTGTATGAATTAGATACTAACAATAATATGAAATAAACTTTAGAATAATAAGTTATGAAACAAACATTGAAATTTAATGAATTATGAAATATAGTAATATCAAGTTATGAATTAAACTTACATTTGAAATAACTTAACTCAAGTATATTGACAAATAAGTAACTAATATATATATATATATAATATGAAATAAATACATTATATAGAGAATTATGAATTTCTCATGATTATAAGTATAAAATTATTTAATAATGGATTTTTATGATGATAGGTTATTGAATATAAATTATATGTTATTCATAAAATGATTTGAATTAAATATCAAATATGATATATAAGTTATCCATATATTTACCATTTATATATTTAAGTGGAATCAGAACTATGCATCATGGCATGTATGTTTACTAATATTTTTACTATACAAAGGATAATAATATATATTTAGCGAATTCTTTATTAACTCACTAATCACTATTAAGGGGATAGGGAGTATGTGAAGGAAGAAGTGGGTAAATTGGTCACATGATACAAAGATCCTGAGATAGGTAGAACCTTGAGGGAATCCACTTGTAGACTGTTTGGAGAAGATGTGAAAGTATTTAAGCTCTAATTGAAAAGAAGAATTGAAGTGTTTGGAGCAGATGTGAAAGTATTTCTCAGCAAGAACTAATTTCATTGTTCTAAGGTATTTATCATTTGTGCAACTATATTTTTAAAGGTTTAATTCAAAGAAATGGAATCATCTATGGTTAGTGATTTGAGTGAGAGACCTAGGTATAAGTTTAGGAAACACCCATACATCTCTATTGAGGATGATATAGTATGAGAATTTTCTTAAGTGTCACATAGGGTTTTACATGTTGAAGATTTATGTGCATATATCCATTGGAATTTTGAGTCATTAGGTGATACTGCCATCCACAAAGATTTGAAAATTGTATACAACAACAACTTATCATTCAAGGAAGGGATCGAACAATTAGATGACTTAAACATTAAAAAGCTGATTTTATTAACTGAATTTGATAATCATGAATGGACAAAAATCATTTTGAGACACATTCACAAAGATATGTTCTGGGTAGGAGATGTTAGTGAAGGGTTCTCTCGTTAATATCAAAAACACATAATAGAAACAGAGAAACAACAATAATTTGCAAGAACATTAAATGGACATCTTATTATCTCCATAAGTGTGGAATTACAAAATTCAAAATTACAATATGCAAAGCTACATGGACATATTCCTACCACCCAAAACTACTCTGAACTACCCTAGACAACACTGCGGGCCTTCCTTATATAGGCAATTTTCTACCACCTGAGAAGGTTCTAGAAATTTAGCCCTTAAGGTTGATCACCCTTAGAATTATTTTATTTTCAGTTGTTTTTATAGTAGGGTTGGCTCAAAATAATTAAAAATTATGAACATGCATTTAAAATATTCAAATCTTTTAATATCATAAAATTGGTCATAAAGAAATTCAATGTAAGAGTCAAGTTTCAAAATAGGACCATAAGAGTGAAATAATTAATATCTTTCATAGAAATTTTTATGTGTGTCACAATTTTGGTCATGAGACTAGCTACTATAGATTTAAAACTTATTTTTAAAAATCTAGAAAAAGAAATGTGAAATATGTCAAATGTGGATAGACTAACCATTATGTATAATCATACAAATCCAGCAGTATTACAATAAATATCAAGAATGATAACCATGTTGTAGAATCTAGTGGAGCCCAGAAGTAGAAAATAGAATGGAGGAGGAAGTCATATTATGTGGAAAGTTTGGTGGTACAAGATTCTGGCACTATCTTGAGAAACAAATAAGTTTAATTCTTGGGCTCAAGGGGAGTACTCAACATGCCAAATAATACACTCCATTTCCCTGGTGTGATACTGGTTAGTACTAGTGTGTCTCTAGTATGATGATTCAAAAATAATAAAATTTTTGTTATTCATTGATTGATGTGATGTGCATAGATTGGTTGAGTTGCATCAATAATATTTAAATTCTAGTAGGAAAATTAATTAAGACATTTTATGGTTTTTAAGGAAGAACTTTTTTGAAACATTTGATATTGTAGCATGAAGAAAAAATGGAAATTTACAAAGAGTAAATTTTTGAATAGATTATGGCACCAGAGTCAATTTTTCTAGCATCTATAGAAAATAAATTGAAGAAGGTTGAGTTGAAGGAATTTGATCATAATCATATCAAGTTGTTGGAATTCATATTTCCTATGGAGGATATGCTAAAAAATAGAAAACTTGGACTCAATATTTGCGGAGAATTTTTTTGTTGTGATCACAATGAGTTTATTCTATTTATACTTAGCTACTTTCATGGAAAAACCATAGTACTTTACAAACCATGTGTGGTATCAAAATAAGTAATTGAGGAAGTTACTCGATTGTGTAGTAGTGGTGAATTGCCCAGGAAGAGGTCTATTAGTTATCAAGAGTTAGATGATCTTATGGAAATTGGTTTGGATAAACATGTATTCTTTATCACTATCATTGAAGATTAAATTGTAAGGTATGTTGCTTGTGGTATTTCCTACAAAATTCAATTTTGGAATCACGGGGGTTTGACTTTTGACGTAGCTGTGTATATTTTAGGAAAAATAGTGAAGGAGAATGTGTAGATGGATTTGTGTAAAATGTTGCTAGAATGCCTTATCGAGAATGAAAAAATTATGGTTGAAGGTGGATATGGATTTATATTTGGCTCATTATTGATGTGCTTAGTATTCTACTTTATGAAAGATTTATGAAAAAATGAGAAATTTGAGTGGAGAATTGATATTCCTATCAATAAATAAATTTATATATATCTAAGTTTCTTGGAGGATGGTGTGAGTTCATGCAATACATACTTTTCTACATTACAGTTGAATCTTTATCTTGGAGGATGGTGTGAGTTAATGCAAGACATACTTTTCTACATTACAGTTGAATCTTTATTCCAGATGAGTTTCATTTCATACTTTTTCATGTAATCCTTGGTGAGGAAGGTTTCTCCTTTGGTCAAATGAATCTAAAAGATTTTTTGGGTGGTTAATCTCCTAAACCAAAGAAGTTGAAGATAGGTGAGAAAGAAAAAGAAATAGTTATAATTTGAGAAGATGAGGAAGAAGAAAAATTTAAAAAGGAAAATATTATAGATGAGATCGAAAATGAAGAGGAAAAATATATGGAGATATTTGTACCCTCTCTAGATACATCTTTGCATGTGGATTCAAGTATGGTGAGAACCTAATTGAAAAATGATGATTATAAAAAAATTAATGGTTTGTGGACTGATTGTTCTTTGGAGGACAATAAAATGGTACAAAATTGTTGAATGATCACTTGATCAATAGAATGGTTAAACTTTCTAGTGTGTTTGGCATGGTACCAACTAACTTAATCATGAATATTGAGATTGAATTGTTTGAATTTTGTGTATATTACTTTATGGATGAGAAATCTATAGTGGGGATGTGTAAAAATACAAAATAGAAACTCTCAATAGTTATTGGTGAGATGAAGAAATGCATGAGGGATTATTTAAAGGTATTGTCTTTGGTAGCCCATTATTGTAGAAAATTTTAGAGGTCATAGTGAAGTAATTTAGAAAGTGTTGAATGAGCTTGGCAAGTGGTATGATGTTTACAAGGATCAAGATGAAGGGAAAATAATTAGAGCTTGTGAACTTTAGATAGAATGGTTGTTACTGCAGAGATAGAGAGAAGATCTATTAAAAAACTCTTGGCTAGTGAAAGATATAATTGGTGTCCACTTGAGATATTCTTTTGAAATCCTAATTGATACAATGGAATATGTGTAGTTGTTTCAGTCCCTGAACTGAAAAACATCATTTGACAGGTTGGTGGAATGTGCTAGTTTATGTGCTTACATGGAAGCATAAATTGTTGAGTGGAAGAAGGAGCTTCCTACACTAAAGGAAACTTGTATAAAAAGGAATTTTTAGTTGATATTGTTTTATTAACTTGAGTCTGACAAATTATTTTTGGGTCCTTTTTTATTGTGGAAAAAAGGGTGAGAGAAAAGGAGAACATATGTTGCATTTACTTAGGGGGAGCTTTCAAAGATTTTTTGATATTTCAATATTTTTCCATCAATTGCAAAGAGGTGTACTATTAGACTTCTTGAGATTTTGAAAGTATTAATCATCAATTATGTCCAAACCTCCAAACTGACACTTTGGCAATATCAGTTGGTTGTTAGCAGTTTTGGTTACATTCTTATTGATTATCGATTATGCAAAAGGATTTTTAGTTATGCTCAGGATAGGATCAGAATGAAAAATTTTAGTGTTTCTAGTGTTTCCTTGGCAAGTGTAC
The DNA here is from genome assembly GCA_027943335.1 of Chamaecyparis obtusa. Taxonomy (NCBI): domain Eukaryota; kingdom Viridiplantae; phylum Streptophyta; class Pinopsida; order Cupressales; family Cupressaceae; genus Chamaecyparis; species Chamaecyparis obtusa. The sequence goes on along the minus strand of BSBK01008166.1, from coordinate 27,195 downwards.
ATTTTCCTATTGATGGTCTATTTGTTTGTTTACATATTGGTACAATTTCAATATTCAGTTTCACATTAAATATTCTATTATTTGATGGTGTTTCTTTTATCTAGGCAGTAATGCATTCATTAGATTTTTTTGGTTTGTTGGTTATATAATATTCTAGATAGGTTTTATCTATTAGAAGTGTTGACTATTATCATGGTTCATCATTTGGACTTGGCGATAGTATTCAGATACTCTTAGTAACTAAAATTTGTATTATAATATCTTAAGTGTGACCTATTTGTGGGTGTTGGTGTAACATGTGGATAAATGTTCTTATATATATCCTAGATTTAGGATTGATGATATGTATTAAATGTAATTGTAACTTCCTTAGTATTGGGATTGTCAAACATTCAGTGTGAAGTTGATATATGTATGATTAGATACCAATATAATTAAAGGAAAACTTTTTTGTATCTCTATGTGGTGGATGGTATAAATATAGTGTGAACCTATAGTGGTAATGTATGTAAGAAGTGATATCTAAAGTAGAAATTTGAAGATATAGTAAAATATTACATACCAATAGAAATGGATGAGGTAGCTAGAGATCTATAGCTATATGTGGTAATAGATATGTTTCCCAATTATTTACCCTTTTAAAATTTTCCATTGGCTTGTCTGTTATAGGTTAAACATATTATTTCAAGTCTCTCCTAAAGGTTGGTCAAAATTTAGAAACTATTGTAGTGAAGAGTATAATGATAAAAATAATAAGGATGCAATTCTTATAGGGAATGAAAATGAAGTCTTGATTCAAATGGTAAAGAGTGGATGAATTACTATAATTGATAGAATATGAGGTAATGGGAAACTTGCGCTCATTTAAAGTTTGGAAAAAATGAAATGGTGTTTGAAGATTTCTACACTTGCACATATTTTGGTTAGATAGGTGACAATTTTCCTAGATCGAGATATTGTCATAAAGAAACTTAAAGTTGCGGTTATCATTTTTGAGCTTGGTTAGACAAATTACAATATCCAATGTTATGGAGAACTATGTAATGGGATATTGTAGTTCAATGAAACAAATACATAGCTAAGGATTTTTAAGGAGAGAAAATTTCAAGGCTATCCTCTATAGTGTGAGAGGATTCACACAATAAAATTAACAAGATAGTTTCTCTTCAAGCCTAAAGTGGTTATTTGAAGGGATCTGAAACATGACTATTAGATTCAACATATTTTTTTATCACCCAAACTCTTTTGTTCTAGGGATGATAGTTTTTTCTTATGAATTCATAACAGAGTTGCAAATTCATCGAGTTAATGTATTCTATTATTTAGAATTTGATATATTCATGCTTGGTGATAACATAAATTAAATTTGCAGGGACCTAAATTATATCTATCATATCACAAGAGAGATCATTCATTAAGCATATTATAGAAGACACAATTCCAAGTCAGTGGAGTTCCAACAATATTGTTGGAATATGACAATCAATATTAAATTGCAAGATAACATTAGCAATGGAATGAAGAAAGGATAAAATTAAAAATGATAACTCCCTCGAACGAGTTTCCAATGTAATGTTGGAACCTAAGAAAACATATGGAAATATATTAATTTGATATTCTATCAAGTACAAATATCCACATCAAATCCCAAAGGTGGTTGTTGAACTCCAAATTTCTGCCAACAACAAACATTAGGGACGTGATTGAGAAATCAACATGCTTAAGACACTTAGTATCAATTTGATGTTTCAAATTAGTCATCGTGATCTAAAATAACGTATCGGACTATAAATTATTTCCTAATTCAATGCTCAGGCGTAATGTTCTTCAGGAGAACACCTCAATTTTTGATAACACATGGAATAATGACATGTGAAATCTCCAGAAGAATAAAAAGGGGAACTAATATCTAAATATTGAAATCTTGACCACCATTGGGAACATAGAAATAACTAAGAATGTAAATTTTCATTTATAACTATGTACCCTGACAAAACTATGTTCACCTGAGTTCTTTTGTTCCTTTTGGAACATGAAAGAGCTTCAAGAATCCCACTAGTTTTTTTACAAGCATATATGATATTCCTATAAGAACATGGAATCCTATGTCTATTCAATATCTAAAGGAATAAAACAAGGGCTACAGGGCAGCAAAGTTCCTGCCATTGCAGAAAGAAGGATTTTGATTTTGTCTGATTTGTTTTAGGACAAAAAAAATAATCAATTTCAGTACGAGTTGAAATGGAAAGGTCCATCATTTGATTTCAATATTAGCCAAATCATCATCTGAAATTAACAAAAATAAAATTCATGCTTGAATTAAAATTCAATATTTAAATACCCATCAAAATGCATCATGTGTCAATTCTTCATTATTTGAAAAATTGTTGACATTCATTTCCTTTGATTTTCCAATAAATGAATGTATAAGGAAATTAAATTACTTCCACAAGTAGAAAATGAATGATCTGTGTAATTGTATAAGAAACCCTTCATTTATTTGCATATTACTAAGAAATTCTTTGTGATTCCAGAAAAATATAAAACAACAATCTCTTCAGTATCTGAACCACTTGCTAGAATACCCCATTGTGCTACTGTGATCTCATCTTCAATTTGAAATTCCTTATGCCTCCTTTTCTAATTTGCCTTAGCTTTATACCATGCATTCATTTTTGTAATGTGCTTCCTCACTTCCTCATGGATGTTTTTCAAGTGTTCTACAAAATCCTCAGCTTCGGCACTACGTCTTTCTCCTTTATCTATCTTTCTCAACTCAGATGCATTTCTGGGACTGCTACCATATATCATTTTTAGATGATGTGATGAACTAAACTTCAAATCTATCTTCAACTCTTCACTTTCTGCTAATGTCATTCTATGTGCTTCCTTATTTGGAAAACTGGCTCTTGGAATCAAGTCCATCTGATGACCGATCTTTCTCACTGGTGGTAATCCGTCAGGCACACTATCAGATACAATATCCTGAAACTCATTCAATAATTCTGCAACTTCTATAGGTACATCTTCTACTTCCTCTTTCCTAGCCTTTGGAATCAAGGTAAAACACTTATGCTCATGCCACATACCATCTAGGAAATTTCTTCCATCAACAAAAGTTATTCTTGCACTACCACATACGTTTTCTTTTGTGTCATTCAATGGCTTTAGCTTATGTCGCACTCCATCCTTTGTCAGGGAATAGGTATTCGCATGACCATCATGTACATCACATTTGTCAAATTGTCATGGTCTACCTAACAATATATGACATACATCCATAGATATGATATCACACAGTACCTCATCATGATATCCACCAAACTTGAACTTCACTAGGCATTTTTCATTGACCATGACCTTGTGGTCATCCTGTACCCAGGCAATCCGATATGGATGTGCGTGTTTCTATCTCTTGAGCTTCAACTTTGTCACCATCTCTTCTGACACCAAATTGTCAATGCTTCCACTATCAACAATCATATCACAACACTTACCCTCACATTTGCATCTGGTGTGAAACAGGCTCCTCCTTTGTTCAGGTTCATTCTCACCACTCAACAGGACTCTTCTATTAATCAGTGTTTCTCCTCTTTCAGCATCTTCAGAATTTGATGATCTGGCATCTTCATCTACATGTGCGACTCTGGCCTGGCCTTCATTTCTCCTATCTATTCTACCTTGGTGCTGAGGACATTCAAATGCCCTATGACCTTCTTCTCCATAGTGAAAACATGTTCTACGGAAGCCTCCTCTTCCAGATCCTTGTCCTCTTCCTCTTCCTCTCTGATCTCTATTACTTTGATCTTGGAAATGATTGGAATTGTTTCCCCTTTGGTTCTAACTACTACTGGCTTCATCCTTCTTTTTTGGATCTTCATTTTGGCCACCATATGACCATCCACCAGATCTTCCACCATGACCTCTTCTATTTTGTCTTCTCTCAAACTTCTTGTTCAACTTTTCCTCTACTTTTAGGGAAAACTGGTATGCCTCCTCAATACTATTGATTTGAACTAGACTCAACTCCTCCTGAATGCTTGGCCTTAACCTATTAAGGTATCGCGCAACTTTCTCCTTATCAGCTTTTGGATGGCATGTTCTAATGAGGAGTCAATAGAACTCCTCTATATACTCCTGAATAGATCTTCCTGCTTGCTTCAAACTTTGCATTTTGTTCATTAGATCAAGCTCATATTCAATGAGAATGAGCTGTCACTTCAATTTATCCACCATTCAATCACATCTTGTGATTTTATCTTTCCCTCTTCTATTTCTCTCCAACTGAACCTCTTGCCACCAGATCTTTATGTGACCTTTCAATCTTGCCTTTGCAAATTTGACCTGATCAGGATGCTCGATATCTTCATACTCAAAATATTCTTCACATTTGTTGATCCAGTCAATGAACTCCTCTGGGTTAAGATTTTGTGAAAATGTAGGAACGTCAATCTTAGGTCTTTTCCCAGTCTTGGAAATGGCTTGAAAAAGTCTTTCTTCTTCTAGATTCAAAACTTTGACTTCCCCTTGTTCAAAATTTCCTTCTTCGGCTTCATCATCGCTTTCATCTCTGACATTAAGATTCATTCCTCTATGAATCTCTTATTGCAATGGTCACACTTGTCTCTAGAGCGCTCTAACCTCAGGTGTTACAACACCAGCTCTTCCACCACATTCTCTACATGGAGGCATTTTCACGCATATCGCTAAAACCCTAACCATAGTTCTAATGCAAACTACCTCACAATCGGTGATCTATTTACATGGAAACCCTAACCCATGTTCCTGGTGCAAACTACCTCACAATCAGCGATTTGTTTACACACTCAAGAACTCCTGCTTTGATACCACTTGATGAAGGGTGTTCCCCTTAATACCATAAACACATACAAAAACAAAGAAACAATAGTAATTTGCAAGAACAAAAATGGGCTTCTTATTATCTCCACAAATGTGGAATTTCAAATTTCAAACTCTTACATGCAAAGCCACATGGGCATTTTCCTTTACAATATTCTATAGGCAAAAGCCTCGAATGAAAACTCAGACCCACTACCCAAAACTACCTAAGACAAAACTATGAGCCTTCTTTATATAGGCAATTTCCTCCGCCCGAGAAGGTTCTAGAAATTTAGTCCAAAGGGCTGACCAAACTTAGAATTATTTTATTTTACATCAAATTCGGCTCAAAATAACTTTTGAAACCCGAACAGAAATTTTGAAGGAAAATTATTTTATGCCATTTCAGGTGACTCAACTTCCAAAGGCCATAAGTCATCACCAGTTGCTCTGATTGACTATTACAACCCCAATTCAAGGCCACGAAGTTCTCTACAGGCTTGACTGGCGCAAGCGCCCATCACCCAAATTCTCAACCTCATCCGGGGCCTCTAAAGCCTTCAAAATTGAGTTCAAAGTTTCTGTACCCTGCTGCCAATACTGAAAATCTTCAATGTCTACAAAGCTAGACTTGATCTATCAATGAAACTTTACTTGCATGCCGATACGACTGAGATGAACCTCCAAATGTGAAATCAGAACATTTTGAGATTTATGACCAACTTACTAAAAATAGAAACTTTCCATAAATAGTATCTCTACACAAGATACCCCTTATTGAATACAAAATCAAAAATATTTTTGGGTGATACAAGATTGCTCTTACACCCAGGATGCTCCTGCATCAATCATAGCCCAACTTTGGCATTGAACATCAACAGAAGACCCTTCACCAACTATAATTCAGAAGGAGGATTTTAAAAGAATACAGCTTGTCAAAAGTGTTGGCACCTTCTCCCATTCCTCTATTTAATTATTACAATTAGCAAAAAAGCTTCCCCTGCCTCATAACATTCACAAGGGAAGCTCTTTGCATGGCAGGAATAGATGTTAGTTGAATGGGCTTTTCGTAGAGCTTTCCAACCATATCTTCCATTCATTCCAGCTGGAAAAAAATCCATACAAGCAGAAAAACTTAAGGATGACTTGTTATAAAGTACTAATAAACACAAAGCTAATAAATTTTTCATTCGAAGCATGTGACAATAATAACAATCTTTGTCTTTAAATATTTCTACAGTAAAGGATAAGAAACAATTTCATGATGGAAAAATGATAGGAAAATCATTACACTAAAAATATTTTGCAAAGAGAATAAAATCCATCAAGAAATAAATAAGAATCAAAATGCCTAAACAGGACTGGCTCAAAATAATTTTTAGTCAAAGTTTGCATTTTAGGAGTTGAAAAAAAATGGAATATGCAATAATTTAGTAGTTAGGAAGTGGAGAGCATGTAACGCACACAGAACTCATCTTTCAATCAAATTCTCTCAATATGCAGCTCTTGTTCTTAAAGACTAATTTATGCAATAACATTAGGTCCTCGATAGTTGGTGCAAATGGAATTTCTCATGGCTTCCTTAATTCCCATGTTCACCAACTCCTTCAGATAGTAAATCATTTTTAAAAAAATTAAATCCTTCTGAAATCATGGTGTCTTCCAAAATGGTAAAAACTAAAAATGGTCCCAAACCCTATACATCCTCCCTATTTTAGGTTGAGTCTGATTGCCATCTGTATAAACCTACAACACAGTAATAAAAGCCTGCAACATTTGATGTTTTCATTTTCTAATCTACACAAACCCTGCAGTGCACTACTCTAAGCCTTGCATTATGTGCATTCTCTAGCATTGGAAATCTAAAACTTCCCTCTACTATTCTACAACTGAAATATAGACCAATAATATAATGCCAAAATATTTCAAATAGATATTTGCCTTAACAAACATGCATCTTTAGTGATATAAATAGAAATAGAAAATAAATCATAGAAAAGGCTAAATCTTGATTGGTTGTTGAGACTCAGTTTAATCATTGTTTAAGCACTTCCCCTCTGCTATAGTTACTACCATATGCATGGCAAGAACTAATGAGAACTCAAAAACATGACCATATGGTTTGTGATATATGTTCATCAAAGTCCATGAAAGAGAAACAAAGAGATCAAATAGCTTGTGAAGAATGTCTATAAAAAGCATACGAATCATATTTTGAGGCTCACTAAAATGGAAGATAAATACATATTTAGGAGATCCCATTGACTTACAATCATACTCTAATCAATCAAATGAGATCCAGAGGTGAGTATTTGATAGAGGAGAGAAATCTTAAAGATAGATTATTTAATACACCAAACAACGCGTTTGAGGAAAGGATTTCAACCTCTGTGAATTTCTTAGAAATGGCTTCATGAACTCCCTAATATCCAATAAAATGATTGAATATTTGTGCTAAAAATAGACTCCTTCTATGGAATCAAAAGCATAAGAAATGGGATGACTAGTTAGTAGATTTTTGTAGAGCTTGTCATGAGAAATGGCATGATCAATGACAACAAACCATAGAACCCATGGAGAAGGGAATTACAACAAATGAAAGTTTGCATTCACCAAGGGAATTTTTTCACAATGAAGCTACATGAAGATCTGAAAGATTATTTTTTCCCTAGTTGAAAGCTCATGCATATTATTTTGCATAAGTTTGATTTCCCCAAAGGTTTGAATATGAACCATTGATAGAATGACCGACATAAATTGGAAAGAATGCATGCTATTGAATATAGTTGAGCTAAGAAAGTTTGAAAAATAAAATAATAGGCCATAATGTAGATTTTTTAGGTCCCTATGCTTCAGCCATGAAAAATTCTTGATTATAGATGATCATAGGATCATTGTGCAGAGTTTTGTTCATGAGATATTTCAATTGAGAAAATATTTGATCTTACTTCCAAGAATTATTGTAGTACTATGTCTCTCCTTATTTTCCCTAGATATGTGTATTTTGGTTTTGATAGTTAATATAATTTAAATTTCTTCTTTATTATTCGAATGATCAACTATGGATAAGAAATTCTTATTCAACATATTTTGTAGGAAACAAAAGAAAGGAGATATCAAAGCCCTCAATGGGTCACACAAATTTGATGGAGAAAAGTTATTGATAGGAGATAAATCCCTTTACATTTTGAAAACATAAGATTCATACAAAAATATGACACCCAAGCACATCGAGTTGGTGTCATATTTGACACATCTTTAAAAAAAAATTGTAGAGGTAATATAAAGATTAATTCTAGATAGTTACAAGAGAACTAAAGAGCTTGTGGGAGAGGAAATGATATTAATGTTAGGAATAACAATCCACCAACACAACTAAGAGGGGGGGTGAATCAATTGTGTGATAGATTATTAAACTTTAAACTTTAAAAAATAGCTACAAAATCAAATGATAACATAGTAAATGCCAACATACTCACACAATATTTTATTGTCGATGAAACCTTGTTAAAGGTAAAAACCATAGTGGGAATTAGCACAAACAAATGATCTACTAAGAGTATATTATCCATGTTAAATTATCTAACCCTATTAGGAGCTTATTAAAATATTATAGTATAGAGTCCCTGTTAAAGGATATACCTTGTTAGGAGTCAAAGAAAATGAAGGCTCACTATGCAAAGAAGGTTATGCCCATCTCCAAAACTCACTATTCACAACACAAGTGTATATAAAGGAAATACAATCCTTTTGAAGTATGTAATAGAAACTATCTTTTCCTGACCAGTTCTAGTGTAGCTTATCCTCTACTCTACATCAGTAGATACAATCTAGTAGCTTCCACAATCCTCTTTTACATTCTATCTGTGTTACATCTTTTTAAAAGAAAAAAACTTACATATATACCCTATTACAATAAATGATCAGGTCATCCAATCAGGCTTTATTAATATACAAATAATTAAAAAACCCTTGCTAAGATACACATGGTATTTAAAACAAGTGTACAAAAATTACAATTCAATAATCAAGGTCCAACATCTGTAATCCATTCTTTCTATCCATAATACATGCTACAATTGTAAAGTCGGATCCAAAATAAGTATCCTCTAGAAAACACACCACAACTAACATCATCATGCTTCCCATGAATTTCTAGGATCAAAGAAAGTTCCTTAATATGTTATCTATCATCCCTTAAGCTCGCATATATTGAATCCACATTGTTTGTAAGATAAACTCAAAACACAAAGACTTACTCTGTCAACTTCCACTCTCATAGTCCAGAAACTAGTCTTCACCAAATCTTATGTAACTCAACCAATATGAAATATTATGACATGTGATATTAGATATAAGATAAAAACACTTCCCAATACACAAACCTATATTCACTCATTCTGAATCATTCATAGGGTATTCGTACATTGTAATAACCAGTTTGTTCTCTTCATAAAACTATATGTTGACATCAGTGACAAAACATGAATGACAACATCTATAACTAATACTCAAGAAGATAATGATATTTTGTAGTGATTAAAGATATTAAATGTATCAGTAACATGTAACTATTATACACTAAGTTTTGCAACCTTTTCAAGATCTCTTGGTCTTGATAACCTAGTATAACATGGGAATCATCTCTAGGTTGTGGGACCTATGCTAACTAAGATGAGACCTCCAAAATCTAGGCTGGTTCCTCTTGGATAATCACCTTAATTTTCTTCTTAACATGAAAGTAAAACTTTGAAGGGAAAGGGGTAGAAGGAATGCTAAAGGGAAATAACTGAAAGCAAACTAACTACTAGGTGATACACCCAAATGAAATGGACAAAATATACTAACCCAATTAGCATGAAGGCTCTCAGATCTAATAGAACACAATCCTTCTAAACAGGCTTGCATAAGTGTTTCACAAAGAGGTCTAAAAAAAAGACATGGACTGTGACCTCCAAGAAAATGTTCTCTTCAGTAAAAGGGCATAGGAATGAGACAAGATAGCTAGGGGATGAACAAAATCCACAAAACTACCTAAATCAGATCATACATAATAGTACAAAAATAAGTTAAAACAAAGAAGAGCTATGGAACTCCAAGATTTCTCTAACAAAGCCAGTATATCATACCCAATAAGAGAAATAAAGATAAGGGAAGACCTGAGGGTAGAACAAATGCCACGGAAAGCCTCTATTAAGTCTAATAGATCAATGAAAGATTACAAATTATAAGAGCCAGAGGGTAGAACAAATGCCACAAATAACTCCTAAGAAAGAAAATCTCTCTTTTACAATCATAAAACTCTGAGCTCTAAAAGCTCCAAAAAACTAATATATACATCTCCTTCCTAGACAGGAGCCAAAATTTTAGGGTTACATAGATTTTTCATAGAATAATCAAAACCCTAACTCAGTCACTTCTGATCATAAATGGCCTTGGAAAATATCTATGTTGATGCACTAGAACCATTTCCAAAATATCAGATACATGGTTGCATGTCTTTTCATTTCCATAACTGTCATGCAAAGGAGCTTCATTAATTCATCTATTCCACTGCAAGTTGAAAACCTTACACCACTGTCATGACCCTTGTCTTTGGAAGTTGGGTTTTCCATGAATGCTCAAATATGATCTTCAAAGATATTTTGAATTTAAAAGTATAAATGGTCATAGGTGGCACCAACCCTTCGTATCCACTAGCGGATGATACTCAAATCTGCATAGTACCTCAGGAAGCAAGAATCAACATGCGAAGGCCGCCGAGATCTCCTCATCAATTTCTACCTACAATTTTCCTAAAGACATCAATTTTGAGCTACTCACAACATCGCATATAGCTAATTGTTGAAAGATTGGAGAAAATCTGGCAAGAAACCTTAACAGATGTTCAAATTCAATCGGAATGGCCAGTAGGCCCAATTTTAAAACATGGTCATAAATATCATCATTTACCAGTAAATCAAATGGCCTAGATCATTCTCCACAATAATCAACTAATCTCTAAAAAGTCACCAGCCACATCATCAATCTCTCACTTAATGGGAAACAAACAAATCAACACAATCTTGGCAACAAACCCACTTAGTTATCAGCTTTCAAAATTGGATGGTGGTCACATGATCGCAAAGAGAAAGAATATCCCTTGCGATCAAGTGACAACTATAGATCCTACTACACTGCCATTTCACTTGAATAATTTGGGCCTACTATTAGCTACCATGTCACCACCCTTCAGCCAATTAGAAATGAGCACCGCTACATGACTTGCACCTCAAACCCACCTGTCAAATTACCTTTCCATGGAACGGTTGTTGCAAGGCCATGAAGAGTAACCATCGAGCACTTTCCCATAGTGGCAACATGACAACTGTAGATCTTACTACACTTTAACCACTTCAAAACTAAGACCACCAGACATAACATTAACAACTCATCAGGGTTCCATGAACATGTGACTTTAAAAGTGTTGGGTCATTGAATGAGAAGCACTTAACCACCAGAAACAAGAGATCAAGTGACTGCACAGTCACCCAGTCATTTCTTAAAAACTTAACTACCCTAGGAAATTGGAGATCAAGTGATTGCTATCATGAAGAAGCATGCCCACTTGATTGCAACAACACACATGGAAAAAGATGACACTAGAGAAGAAGTGTGAAGGTGTGAAAGGTAAAAAAAAACCAAGGTTTCTAGACCTCAACAAAAGGAAATTAAGAGGTAGAAAACATCGGGGGTTTTCACTTAGACAATTTTGGAACCTTCTGATATGAAATAAGCTATTTCCTGCAGACCTAAAAATTTAATATCTCCCTAGGTTTTATGAATTAGCACATGAAATTAGAACTAGAGCATGGTGACACATTGGATAATAGGGGGCTAAAGGCACAAACTATAAAACCTTGTGGATTTTCTTTGCAAGTTAAAACAAGCCAAAATTGTATGATAGGTAATTTTGGGTAACATTTTGGTGATTTCTACTAGATGTCAGCCTACTACACATGAAGACCAATGGCCTTGATGCAATCCATTGGGCATAGGAGTCATCTCAAGCACAAAAAATTTCTTTATAGAGAGAAGGACTAGAGGGAGGGACAAAACTATGCATGAGCACTTCTTGAAAAGTAGGAAAACTAACCTAGAAAAGCTAGAAGAAAGTAGGAAAACTAGCCTAACCTAAACTAACTAGTGCAAAGGATGGTTTAAACAATACCATTCATTCATATGTTGAAGTAACTACCCTTCCTTATCAAGACATTTTTCATTGAATGCACAAGGATAGTTACAAAGACATGAGGCATATAAAAATTTGTCAAATAGTCATGAACTACCTCTACAAAAATAAGATCAAGTTTACCTTCCTCTAATTGATCATATGGAGAGGCCTCGGTAAACTCCCTCTAGGCCAAGTATCTAATGGGAAGCCTCTCAAAAGTCTAAAAGAAAAACTCTCCTTGTTGGCTACTTCTTTATCTTCATGGTTGCCCTTCATCATGGATAGCCATGTCAACTCATCCTTTATAATCATGGGACTAAAATCCTCCTCTTTTAAATAGGCCAAAATCTCATCAAAGTTTTCAATATCCTAAAGATCCCCAAGAATAACTAGCTCTTTATAATCAAGCTCCACATACAAGCCTCCTATTATGTTCTCCAAACAATCCTCATCAAGGCTCTCATTATCTTCTGCATATTGGGAACTTTCCTTCTCAAAGATGAGATCAAGCTCATGAATTAGCATATCCTTAGGATCAATCTCTTCTAGCTATTGTAATTCTATAGAGATGGCTATGATCATAACCTTTTCATTCTACTCAAAAAAACTAGGCAACGTATTCAACAAGGACATGGCATCTTCCTTTGCATCAATCTCCTATTGATGGTGAACCTTTTGTTCTGATTGACCTTTAGCCATAGGTAAGGGCATGGTCTCTTCTTCATTATCAAAAAAGAGGAGAAGCTCATCAAACAATTCGACCAAGAGCTTAGGCTGGGCATCAATCTCCATTTCTTCTCCTTTCTCTCTCAACTTATCACAATCATCGCTCAACACTGACACCTCTTATTTCCTCTCCTCCTCATCACATGAAAGCTCATTTACCATAGGTCCTTGCTCAAACACTAGACTAGTATCTTTGAAAAGACTTGGCATCTAACAGTCAAGAGGCAGAGTCCATTGGGGTTTCCATGGAAGTTCATCATCTTGAGAGACCAGAGAGGCCTCTTGGGATAAATAATTTTCTTGAACAGACTGCTCTTGTAGGGTGGTAGACTGAATCTCAAGTATAGGCTCTTGGAAAGAATTTTTTTCCTTAAAACTTGGGATGTGAAATTGAGAGGGCCCAAAGGGAGACATAGAAGGTATAGACAAATGGGCCCTCTAGCTTGGGATTTTAGGTCTAAGGGCCTTGTTCAGAAATTCATGATCTCAGCATTGCTGACTCAATATTAGCTTGATGATTAATCTCTTATTTAAATTATCTCATTTTTTGCTCATCAACAAGAACCTCTGCCACTTGGTAAGGAACTGTCCCTTTCTCATAACCTTGAGCTTCCATTCCCTACTACTCCCTGATCTCAGACACTTCATCAAATCAAGTAATAGATTATTTTTCTTTTCTTGCTCCTTCATTAAGTTTGAGCTATGAGTATGCTACCAATTAGGCTGAGAGGGGTGGGTGGGTGGCAAGCATGATGAGGTAGTTAGCCCTACATTTCTTATTGTACCCTTTCTACCCATGATCCCTTTTTTCAGATGGACTGCTCATAATCTTGTATAAGGGCATAATCATTTGGGGCATGCTAGATATATTGATAGCCTTGTATTGTATGAAAGATTGGGGTAAAGGTAGGCTTTGGGTGATTTTCATAAGGCTGAAGACTAGCCCATTGAGCATTATCCTCATAATAGGATGGTGTGTAACCTAACTCTCCATAATAACTTGACATGTCTACTCATGCAATCAGCTGGAATTTGCATATGAAAGATTTGAAACATACCAACACTTAATCTTTGAAACTAGTAGACCTTCCAGAGTCACCAGATATGTAGAAAAATGACCTCTTTTAGATCTATAGTATGTTATTATCATATTAGAGATAGCATAACTTTTGAAATGAACTTCTTTTTTGGTCCCACTGGGTGTACTAGAATTGTTATACACTAAGTTTTGCACCCTTTTCAAGTTTTGTTGGTCTTGATAACCTAGTATAACATGGGAATCATCTCCAGGTTGTGGGACCTATGCTAACTAAGATGAGACCTCTAGATTCTAGGCTCATTCCTCTTGGATAATCACCTTAATTTTCTTCTTAACAAGAAAGTAAAACTTTGAAGGGAAAGGGATAGAAGGAATGTTGAAGGGAAGTAACTGAAAGAAAACTACCAACTAGGTGATACACCAAAATGAAATGGACACAATATAATGACCCAATTAGTATGAAGGATCTCAGATCTAATAGAAGACAATCCTTCTAAAGAGGCTTGCATAAGTGTTTCACAGAGAGGTCTGAACAAAAGACATGGACTGTGACCTGCAAGCAAACGTTCTCTTCAACAAAAGGGCACAGGAATGAGACAAGACAGCTAGGGGATGAACAAAATCCTCAAAACTACCTAAATTAGATCATACATAGTAGTACACAAATAATTTGAAAGAAAGAAGGGCTCTAGAGCTCCAAGGTTTCTCTAACAAAGCTAGTATATCATACCCAATAAGAAAAATACAGACAAGGGAAAGACCTGAGGGTAGAAAAAATGCCATGGAAAGCCTCTATTAAGTCTTATAGATCAATGAAAGATTAAAAACTGTAAGAGCCAGAGGGCAAAAAAAATGCAATGAATAACTCCTAAGAAGTAAAACCTCTCTTTTACATTCATAAAAATATGAGCTCTAAAAGCTCCAAAAAACTAATATATACATCTCCTTCCCAAGGAGGAGCCAAAATTTTAGGGTTACATAGATTTTTCATAGAATAATCAAAACACTAACTCTGTCACTTCTAATCATAAAAGATCTTGGAAAATATCTCCATTGATGCACTGGAACCATTTCTAGAATATCAGATACATGCTTTCATGTCTTTTCATTTCCATAACTATCGTGCAAATGAGCCACCTTGATTCATCTACTTTTCTGCAAGTTGAAAACCTTACGCCACCATCATGACCCCTATCTCTGAAAGATGGGTTTTCCATGAATGTTCAAATCTGATCTTCACAGATATTTTTAATTTAAAAGTATAAATGGTCACAGGTGGCACCAACCCTTCCTATCCACTAGCGGTTGATATTCAAATCAGCATAGTACGTCAAGAAGCAAGAATCAACACATGACGACTGCCTAGATCTCATCAATATCTACCTACAATTGTCCTGAAGACATCAATTCTAAGCTACCTGCAACATCACATATGACCAACTATTGAAAGACTGGAGAAAATCTGGCAATAAACCTTGATAGATGTTCAAATTCAATCGCAATGGCCAGCAAGCCCAAGTTTAAAACATGACCGTCGATATCATCATTTACCGGTAAATTGAACACCTAGATCATTCTCCACAACAATCAACCTAGCTCTCAAAATTCACTGACCACATCATCAATCTTTCGCTCAATGTGAAACAGACAAATCAGCACAATCTTGGTAGCAGAACCACTTAGTTATCAGCTTTCAAAATCAAATGGTGGTCGCATGATTGTAAAGAGAAAGAATATCCCTTGCGATCAAGTGACAATTGTAGATCCTACTGCACTGCCATTTCACATAAATAATTTGGACCTACTATTAGTTGCCATGTCACCAGCCTTCGGCCAACCAAAAATGAGCACCACCGCATGACTGGCACCTCGAACCCACCTGTAAGATCACCTTTCCATCAAACGGCTATTGCAAGGCTATGAAGAGAAACCATCGAGCACTTTCCCATAGTGGCCACATGACAAATATAGATCTTACTACACTTTAACCACTTTAGAACTGAGACCCTCAGATAGAACATTAACCACTCCCTAGAGTCACACGAACACGTGACTATGAAAGTGTTGGGTCACTGAATGAGAAGCACTTAACCGCTAGAAACAACAGATCAAGTGACTGCATAGTCGCCCAATTATTGAATAAAAAATTAACCACCCTGGGAAACTAGAGATCAAGTGACTATTCTCATAAATAATTGGGCTGACTTGGTTGCAACAGCACAAATAGAAAATGATGACACCAGAGAAGAAGTGTGAAGGTGTGAAAGGTGGAAAACAACCAACATTTCTAGACCTCAATAAAAGGAAATGAAGAGGTAGAAAACATCAGGGGTTTTCACTTAGACAATTTTGGAACCTTCTGATATGAAATAAGCTATTTCCTGCAAACCTTAAAATTTAATATCTCCCTGGGTTTTATGAATTAGCACACGCGATCAAAACTGGAGCATGGTGACACATTGGAGAACATGGGGCTAAAGGCACAAACTATAAAACCTTGTGGATTTCCTTCACAAGTTAAAATAGGCCAAAATTGTATGATCAAAAATTTTGGGTAACAGTAACAATCTCCCCTTTTGGCATTGATGGAAACATATGGGAAAATCCATCGACCCAAAAATACTCTCTCTATATCCTCAACATAATCTCTTCCCAAATAGTGAACTCTTCTACATAGTATCTCTCCCCATATAGTAAGGATTTTATCATAGTATCTCTCCCCCTTTGAAAACAATGGAAAAGAATGCCATAAGTCATCAACTATCTTCTGCTTAGTCTTCATCAACCAGGTGTTGAGTCAACCAAATATATTTTGTTAGTTTCCAATGATCACTCCCCCTGAGGAGTAGATCCATACATCAAGTATAGAAAATCATAGAGCTCTGAAGAGCTCTGGACTAATGCATTTTTACATCATCTAATTCTCAATAGGAGGGGCTTGCACCCCAAGCATACCTCTGAGATAATCAAAGGCATCTTTTGGAAATAGTTTTGTAATGATGTCTTCTATCTGTTCCTTTGTGATAATGTATTTCAACCTTATTTTTTAATCTCCTATCTTGTCTCAAAAAGTTATACTTATTGAATATTGTTGATGCATTTTATATCTTTAATCGCTACATTATCTTGTTGAGTGTTTTTGGAATCAATACTATTGTCATTCATGTTTTTTCACTAATGTCAACATATGTTTCTATGAAGAAAACAAAGTGGCTATTACAATGTACAAATATTGTATTGTTGATTCAAAATGAGTGAACATATATTTGTGTACAAGGAATTGTTGTGTTCTTATATCCAATATCGTATGCCATAATAATTCATATTGGTTGAGTTATAGAAGATTTAGTGAAGAGTGGTTCCTAGACTATGACAGTGGAAGTTGATAAAGTAAGTCTCTGAGTGTTGAATATATCTTTCAAGCGACATGGATTTAGTATATGTGAGCTTAAGGAATGTCATATAACATATTAAGGAGTTTTTTATGATCTTATCAAGTCATGGAAAGCATGACAACAACAACAGTGGCATCTATTCTAGAGGAAACCTATTTGGGGCTGACTTCAGAATTGTAGTCTGTATTATGAATAATGAGCATGAATTATGAATATCAAAACTTAATTATTGAAATGTAATTGGTGTATACTTGTTATAGATACTCTGTGTGTCTTAGAAAGGGGTTATTTAGTTATTTGTATATTAGAAAAGCCTAATTAGCCAACCTGATAATTTATTTTAAATATGGTATATATGTAAGATCTTTTCTTTTGAAAAGATGTGTAAAAGAGGAGTGTGAAACCCATGAGCTTGTATCTATTGGATGTAGAGAAGAGGATAGTTTATGCTACTATGGAACTGATCAAGCAAAGATAGTTTCTATCAAACAGTTCACAAGGATTGTGTATTTCCTTACATACACTTATATTGCAAGCAGTGAGCTCTGGAGGTGGACATAACCTTCTTTTGGCGGTAACCCTAGGTAGTAAGCCTACTCTTTTCTTTTAATCCAAATAGGGTCTATCCTTTAACAGAGACTATGTGTTGGAATGTTTTAATAAGATCCTAACAAGGCTAGATCTTTTAATAGGGATACAATACTATTAGTACATCATTTTTGGGTGTTAATTCCCACTGGGGTTTTAACTTTAATAGGTTTTCCTCAAAAAAAATATTGTGTTATTGTGTTGGCATTTACTGCGTTCATTTGACTTGGTGTAGCTACTATTCAAATTTCAAAGTTTAAATAATCTACCCCACAACTGATTCACCCCCCTCTTAGTTGTGTTGGTGGATTGTTATTCCTAAAAATTAGTATCACAGCTACTGGTCCTTAGAGAGAAAGATTAACATCTTGAGGTGATCTTGGAGATGACATTCTATAGGAAGGATAGTAAAAATTTTGATCTTGAAAACTTTGACAGCTGGAAGAATAAGACATGAACGCATTTTCTATGTTTGGGTATCAACTAGTGGATGATCAGAAAGAATGAGGTAACCATGAAGGCTAGGGATAAATTAGATAAATCTAGTGCCAAAGAAAACAAGACATTTTCATATAACATGGTCACAAGGGAAGCATTGATCACTTCACTCTCTAAAGGATAATTTATTTAGGTGAAAGATCTAGATTCATTACACAAAATTTGTGCAAGATTAGAAGCATTATATGAAGGAGACAAGTTTACTAAGCAAGAAAAATTACAGAACTGGAAAATAAGGATGGAGAAGTTGAAAATGAAAGATGATAAAAACATTAGGGCTTATGTACAGAGAGTTATAGAGGTTGTGATTGGAATTAAAAATTCTAGAGGTACTTGTGAAGAGGAAGAAGTCATTGCAAAAATCCTTAGATCATTGACACCTGTTTACACAACCAAAGTTCAGGCTATAGAAGAGATTATGCCTTTGAATGCAAACTTTAGCAGAGAGATGTTGATTATAAAGCTAACTACCTTTAAAGTTTCAGAGATGGGAGATTATTTACCTAAAGTTGAAACAACATTTAAGGCATCTACACACAATTGGATATTGTCTGGAATTGTGAGCATCAACAGTGATAACATAAAGGAAGAGCTTGGTGAGTATGATAATGAATGGGAAAAGATACAAGAAGAAGAAAGAAAGCTAGATGAACTTCTTGTTGTGATAGATAGAAGAGAAAAGATAGGTAAGGGTAAATTTGAAGGAAATTTACCTTTGAAATGTTTTTCATGCAATGGGATAGGTCACTTTGCATCTAGATATCCTATAAGAGTTCCTAAATACAAACCTAAGTTTTTTAAACCTAAGTATTCAAAAGAACAAGAATGTTATTATGCTAGTGAAGGTATATCTGATTATGATGTTGATGATGAGGAGATTGGGTTTATTTCTATCAAAGATGAAAAACCATTACATGAAGAAAAATATTTAGTATCACACGTTGATAAGAAATATAAATGGGTTACAGAACATGGTTTCTCACATCATATGACTAGAGATAAACAAAAGTTTGTTAAACTAAATAAGTATGATGGTCATGTTGTAAAATTCAGAGAAAATTTTCCTAAGCTTATCATAGGAGTAGGATCTATTTCTTTGGATGGAAAGACTAAGACTAATAATGTACTACTTGTTGATGGACTTAAGCATAAATTGTTGAGTGTTGGAAAAGTGATGGAGAAAGGGTATCAATTGAAATTCATTGATGGGAAATGTTTTATCAGAAGTAAGACAGGAAAATTGATTGCAACTAGTACTAAATTTAGAGGTGATGTATTTGAGTTAAATACATCTAAAGCTTCTTGTTTTGTTGCAAAGATAGATGAAAGTAGGTTATGGCACAAAAGATTTTTTCATGTTAATTTTGATAATATTGTGAAGGAAAGCTTGACTAATATAGTGAAGACCTACCTAAAATTGTAAAACCATCTAACACTATGTGTAGAGAGTGTGTTATGGGAAAAGACACTAGAAGCAGTTATAAAAGAAAATCATATACAAAAAAAGGAATTTTGGATCTGATACACACAAAACTATGTGGACGTATAACTTGACAAGATCATATTATGGTGAAAGGTACTTTATACATTTTGTAAATGAATTTTCTAGAATGGTGGGGATCATTTACTTCAAAGAAAAAACAATAGTGTAGTAACCCGCCCATAGTCTGATTTTATAAATGTTATGATTACTTTCGGATGATAGATTATATGTTAAGAAATCATTGATGCTTATGATTTTACTGACCCCATACTTGCATGTGTATGGATCATGTGTTTTTTTTATATTTCTATTGACATGCCTGATGTGGTTGAGGGACGGAGTCATAGTTGCTTGTGAGATCCACATGATCAACCAATCCCCACCATTGTCTGTTATATATTTATATATTTTTATATACATGTTGGTTTTGTATGCAAGTTTGCAGGTACTAGGCATTGACTTCCCTGAATTATCAGGATGAGCGTGCCCTATCACAACATCTCAAATGGTAAGAGAGGGGAGATAATACACAGATCTAAAACCCTAACCTAAGCCTAATTGTCCTAGGATTGCACAAGTATCATTTTCACTACCCTACCCAAATTCATCAAGGTGACAGGAGTTCGTGGATCCCTATTTGGTGTTGCTTGGTTTTACTTTGCTTGATTTTACTTCATTTGGTTTCAGTTGATTTATCTCTTATGTGGGTGATTTTTGTGATTATTAATGTTATGATTATAGTTGAAATTTAATATTAGTTATGTTGCTAAGTTGATTTATGAAAATTAATCTAAAGTCAATTATTTGATTAGTCTAATTTAATTGATTATTTAATTTGTAACTAGTTTTAATTATGCTTGTGTACTTTATTAAATAATTAAATATTTAATTGCATGGACTTAGGATGCTTTAAATATTTAATCTATTTAATATAAGTTTTTATTATTAACATGTGCATTAATTGAAAATTGAATTGTTTTCAAAGTTATCAACTTGATCTAAAAAGTCAAAGTTGAGTTGTGCATGAAAAGTGTTTTTAATTATTTAATTGTGATTTATTTTCAATTTTTTATTTAGAGTTGAAGTCAGGGTTAGCAGTTCAGTTATCTTTAGGGTTACATGAAATGGGGAATTGAATCCCTATTAGGGGGATTTTGCATTCATTTTGGAGGGGGAACATGCATGTTGAAGGATTTTGGGGGAAGAGAATTCAATTTTGGAAGGCTTGGAGGCTTTTGGATTTTGGCTTCAGATCTGGTCTTCGTTCAATAGTTTTCTTGGGTGTTTTAGGTAGAATTTGAATTTCCTTATGTTTATGTCTTTATGTATTTCAAAAATGGAAGTGTCCTCATCGTGTCTGGGTGCATGCCTGTTTGGATGTCTTCTCTATGTGTTTCTCTCCCTCTCTTCCATTTTTTGAATTTGGCTGCATGAGAATTTGATTTGCATGTGATCTTTGTTTCAGAATTCTAGAATAGATTCTTTTAAGAATTGAAGTTTGTGGAATTTTGGTTAAATTAGTAAGGGTCTATGGTTGTATTGATATTAGTAATTTATGTGAAATAATTCATGATTCAGAACCCTAGGTTTGGGATTTTCCCCAACTAGATTTTGTTGATACATGAATTTTAATCTTGGGGTATCAAGCATTGATAAATTAAGTATAATCCTATTGTGAAAGGAAATAAATTTTATTTCAATTATTGTTGTTTTAATTATGCTATGTTATTCGATTCTTAGTGTTTTTTGCAAAATGAATATTTATTAAATGAAATTGGTTGTTTTAGGTCTTTGTATAAAATAAATAAATCATTAAATAAATATATTGTATACAAGGCAATATAAATGTATTACATTGTTGTATACATATATTTATTTATTGTTGTTGTGAAATATATGTATATATAGAAACTAATTTATCAAATAAATTTATTTTGCTATATATGTGTGTGTGTGTGTGTGTGTGTTTATGTGGAAAAAATGGGATTTTATAAGTTTTTTAAAAAATTATAATAATTTTTAAAAAATAATATATAAAAGGTTGGGGGTTGTACCCCCATACCTTTTTGCAGACCCTGTGTAGGGCTATCATGTGTAGTACCTTTGCGGTATTGACGCATGACAGTCCCCAAGGGGGCTGCTATGCGGCAGTATCGGCAGGGTACTGACGCACATCAGTGCCCTGTAGGGTACTTTGCAGGTCCCTCTTGCCTTTTGCTTTCTTTTAAATGCTTTAAAGTTTGTTTATTATTTGTAATATTCTTTTTTAATCTTTAAAATTTGTTTTATTATCAAATGTTAAATTTTTATTTTTTTATTTTTATGTTTCATATTTGTTAAATTTTTTAAATGTTTAATTTAAATATTAAGTTTTTTTTATTAGTTTAGTTATAATAAATAACTAAAATATGTTTGGTAACTTAATTATTATTTTTTAGGGCATTTTGTTAAAGATATAAAATGGGATTTCTTTGGATTAATTTATTTTGTTGATTAATTAAATTTGATAATATATATATCTTTTTTAATTAATAGTTATTATGGATTTATAATTACTTTATTTTTAATGGATATTTATATTGATTTAAATCTTTATATCATTTATTGTTTTTTTGTAATTTAGATGTTTTGGATTTGGTTTAATTAAGGGAATTATGTTTATTTTGTGTACTAAATTATTATATTATGAAATTCTATCATAAAGTTGTTTCATTTACTTAGCTTGGATTAATATGATTAGATTGGGTTTTCTTCTCATTTTAAAATGTAACTTTATATATATCTTGATTTAGGTAAATACATCTTAACATATTGAAATAGGTGCAAATATTTTCCTATTGGAAACGAGTATTATACAAGTGTTATATTTCTACTGAAATTGGGATTTTTATTCTATTGTGTCGGTGAAATTGTTATATGATGATTCTGGATTTGCATGTTTTTGTCTTCGTTGGAACTAGTTATTGAGATTTATGAGTTTTGTTAACTCGGAGTTATACTTGATCTTGTGAAACCTAGGGTAGGTTACTTAAGTGTATAGCTGGGAAGTGGCTTGTAATTGGTGTTGGAGCCCAGAAGTGGCTACTAGGATATCCTATTACAAGTAGCTTAATAAGTTATAATTAATGACATTGACAGTTTAAAATAAATCTAATAAGATATTTTGTGCCTCGCCAATGCTTGAGTTCCTGAATGAGTTTTGACTAGGATGGGAGTGAGAAGATGCTTTCTGCCTACGTGGACTGGATATGGCATAGTTAGTACCTTGTCTACATGAGGGGATACTGATACCACATAGAGTTACTAGGGCATCGGGGTCTGAAGAGACTACCAGGATAACCTTAGATTTGGCTCATGTGATGAAACTTCCTTTATGCATTTTAGGTTTCCTACGTGTGTTGTTTACCTATGGTCAAGTATGTTTTACCTTGTTGTCCTTTTGTATCTTGAGTTAGAGAGCTTTTAGGATCCTTTCCTTAGCTTGTTTTGTTTGATGTTTGTTATCTGAGTGAATATGTTGTTATCTCCTCAGCACAGCGAGAGTGTACCATTTAGGTTCACAAGGTTGGGTGGTAGTGATTCTTTTACCATTTGAGATTCTGACATTCATGTACCAGTCCTGGAAGATCCCTATGGTAGTTGTTCCTTCTTGATCTTCTTTGATGGAGTTTCACTCTCTTCTTCTTCTTCATCCTTGTGATCATGTATCTTTGTATCAGATCCTTAGAGATATCATGTGTGCTTCTCTTCGATTATTGTATTATATACCTTGTGACGTGTGCAATGTATGTAGATTTATGGATACCTCATGGTACCAGTTTTATTTGTGTTATCCTTTATGTGATGTTGATTTTATCTTTCATATGTTTATATGAGTTTTGTAATTGTACTTAATTCAAATTAATTAATTAATGTTAATGTAATCTTTGTTGAGGAACCCTTAAGAGTTGTAACATGTGTTGGTTGTTTGTATTAATGTGAGTAAATGGTAATTGCTTCTGCATTGATGCTTATCTTGTATGTTAACTTTAAAAAATAAAATTATTCTGCAAACCTAGATGCATGTTGAGGTTAAGTTCTCCTGGGTTCCCTCGCGGGGTATTAAACTGAATTGTTGTCACTATCAGAGCATCGAGTTCTACACTGGGAACTCTAGAAAGTTTTGTGCCCATTATATGTTGATTCTACCTGTCTATTGTGTATGGTTACCTTCTCTAATGCATCTAGGGTGAAGTACCTTTGGATGTCATGAAGTGATTACTCCCTTGAGCGTGGCTACCCCTAGTCACCTTGTTATGTGGATGTTTTATGTTTCATGATTTATTTTTGGTTGATTAATGTATTGTTCATGTTGTGTATGGGCTAACATTGAAATTTTGAACTTTCTTATGATTAGATCAGTCACCTAAATCTCTTTTTGTTATCTATTTTGTGACACTAGTCACACTTAATGTATTGTTGAAAATTGAGCACTCTTATGATTTAATGTTGGACTTACGATTCCCCCACTTGGGTTTACCCTTTTTGTGTTTTGTGGTGGCTACTCTGAATGTTTGTTATTGTTGGCCCTATTCTATGATCGGTGTTGTTTCTATCATGTTCATCATGAACCCCTGATAGTATGTATAAGGGAGGACATTGTAGGGATGGTACTATGTTTGTTGTATCTTATATGTTTGCATAAGTGTTGCATTAACTAGATAGTTTTTCATGAACTTCTCAAATTATTATTTGTTATAGATATGAATGTGTGTTTTATACATTTGATCCTAGATATTTTCTATAATGATGTGTCAATAAAGATTAGATCTATTTTGAAATGTTAATGAATGATTGATCAATGTGACTTTTAGTTTGTTCCTAAACTTGAATTACATTGTCCGTAATGATTGTACACCATATTCTCATTTTATGGCTTATTTTTTAGATATTGTATTTTGGTTTTATTAAATGCTTCATGGTTGAGGGATATATATCCTTATCTATTTGTAGGCTTCCAGAAGTAAGCCTAATCCTAGGGGGGGTGGATGTAGTACCCTGCCCCTAGTTTGATTTTATAAATGTTATGATTACTTTAGGATGATAGATTATATGTTAGGAAATCATTGATGCTTATGATTTTATTGACCCCATACTTGTATGTGTATGGTTGGTGTGTTTGTTTTATATTTATGTTGACATGCCTAATGTGGTCGAGGGATGGAGTCATAGTTACTTGCTAGGGAGATCCACAAGATCGGACGATCCCCGCCATTGTCTATTATATATATATATATATATATATATATATATATATATATATATATATATATATATATATATATATATATATATATATATATATATATATATATATATATATATATATATATATATATATATATATCTACATGTGGGCTTTGTATGCAGGTTTGCAGGTTTCGGGCATCGAATTCCTTGAATTGTCATGATGAGTGTGCCCTATCACAATATCTCAAATGGTAAGAGAGGGGAGATAATACACAGATCCAAAACCCTAGCGTAAGCCTAATTGTCCTAGGATTGGACAAGTATTAGTTTGACTACCCTACCTGAATTCATCTAGGTGACAAGAATTTGTGGATCCCTATCTGGTGTTGCTTGGTTTTACTTTGTTTGATTTTACTTCATTTGGTTTCAATTGATTTATGTCTTATGTGGGTGATTTTATGTGATTATTAAAGTTATGATTATAGTTGAAATTTAATATTAGTTATGTTCCTAAGTTGATTTATGAAAATTAATCTAAAGTCAATTATTTGATTAGTTAGATTTAATTGATTATTTAATTGGTAATTAGTATTAACTATGCTTGTGTACTTTATTAAATAATTAAATATTTAATTGCATGGACTTAGGATGCTTTAAATATTTAATACATTTAATATAAGTTTTTATTATTAACATGTGTATTAATTGAAACTTGAATTGTTTTCAAAGTTATCAACTTGATCTAAAAAGTCAAAGTTGAGTTGTGTATGAAAAGTGTTTTTAATTATTTAATTGTGATTTATTTTCAATTTTTTATTTAGAGTTGAAGTGATGGTTAACAGTTGAGTTATCTTTAGGGTTGCATGAAATGGGGAATTGAATCCCTATTAGGGGGATTTTGCATTCATTTTGGAGGGGGAACAGGCATGTTGAAGGATTTTGGGGTTAGAGAATTCAATTCTGGAAGGCTTGGAGGTTTTTGGATTTTGGCTTCAAATCTAGTCCTGATTCAAAAGTTTTCTTGGGTGTTTTAGGTAGGATCTAAATTTCCTTATGCTTATGTTTTTTATGTATTTCAAAAATGGAAGTGTCTTCATCGTGTTTGGGTGCGTGCCTGTTTGGATTTATTCTCTATGCATTTCTCTCTCTCTCTTCCAATTTCTAAATTTGACTGCATGAGAATTTGATTTGCATGTGATCTTTGTTTCAAAATTATGGAATAGATTCTTTTAAGAATTGAAGTGTGTGGAATTTCAGTTAAATTAGTAAGGGTCTATGGTTGTATTGATAGTAGGAATTTCTATGAAAGAATTCATGATTCAAAACCCTAGGTTTGGGATTTTCCCCAACTAGATGTTGTTGATACATGAATTTTAATCTTGGGGTATCAATCATTGATAAATTAAATATAATCTTGCTGACAAAGGAAATAAATTTTATTTCAATGATTGATGTTTTAATTATGCTATGTTTTTCAATTCTTAGTGATCTTTGCGCAATGTATATTTATTAAATGAAATTGGTTGTTTCAGGTCTTTGTATACAATAAATGAATCATTAAATAAATATATTGTATACAGGGAAATATAAATGTATTACTTTTTTTTTTTATCGGTAAAAGGCCAAAGCCGTGAAATTTTTTTATTAATATAAGTAAATTTTACAAAATGACCCCACTTGCTGCAAGCGCTCGTAGGAAAGAGCGGGGTTGAGAAAACCTCCAGCCTTTCCTGGGACCGATGGTCCTTTACATATACAAAATTACGTGGGCATACCCATGACTCGACACTTGCCGAGATTTATAGATTACATAATTATCGTGGGCATACCTACGTCTTGAGACTTGTCGAGGTTTATGAAAGTGATTGTTACATAATTTCTATGGGCATTCCCACTGCTTAATGAATTTATGTGATTTATTACAATTACATTCTTTTCATGGGCATACCCACCTTCTGTAGAAACTTACAAATGTTTCATAGAAATCATTCGAGACTCTACAAAGGTCGGATGAGTCCGTTGCTCAGAATATTATGCCTCATTGTTATCCTTGCTCTATTTTTTTTAATCCTTAATTAGCTGTAATCCCTTCCTCCTTACAATTTTTGGTACCTGTAGCATAAGATAAACATAGCTTCCATCTACAATGGTTAATCCACATCCACTAGTAAATGTGTTACCTTAA